>JAJJMC010015721.1:6053-28325 GCA_023531435.1 Papaver californicum | reverse complement strand
TCATGTTCTTGCTTCGGTTTGCTCAATAAGGTTCTCTTTTGTCATTTCAAACCAAGTATTGTAAATTTGAACCATTTTCTTTCATTTTTGTGAATTAATCTTCAAAATACATACTTAGAGACTCGATAAGGTTTATATTGGTTGTTAAATTCAATTATTTAAGGTTGTTATCATGTTCTTGCTTCAGTTTTCTCAATAAGGTTCTCTTTTGTCATCTTGAAGAAAAATTAATAAATTTGAACCTATTTTCCTTCTTTTGTGTATTAATCTTAATTATATATTCTTAGAGACTTGTTAAGTCTGTATTGGTTGTTAAGTTCAATTGTTTTTGGTGGTTATCATATTTTTGCTTCGGTTTTCTCAATAAGGTTCTGTTTTTCCATTTCAAACCAAAACATGTTAAGTTTGAACCTATTTCATTCACTTTTGGGTATTAATCTTTAATATGCATTCTTAGATACTTATTAAAACTGTATTGGTTGTTAAGTTCAATTACTTTTGATGCTTGTCATATTTTTACTTCGGTATGCTCAGTAAGGTTCTCCTTTTTCATTTCAAACAAAAATATGTTAATTTTGAACCAATTTCCTTCTTTTTTTTGTGTATTAATATGCAATATACATTCTTAGAGACTCGTTAAGGATTATTTTGGTTGTTAAGTTCCATTATTTTTTGTGGGTATCATGTTATTGCTTCTGTTTGTTTAATAAGGTTCTCTTTTATCATTTTGAACAATAAATTAATAAATTCGAACCTATTTTCCTTCTCTATTTTATGTATTAATTTTCAATTTACATTCTTAGAGACTTATTAAGCCTGTATTGGTTGTTAAGTTCAATTATTTTTGGTGGTTGTCATATTTTTTCTTCGGCCTGCTCAATAAGGTTCTATTTTGTCATTTCAAACCAAAATATGTTAATTTATAACCAATTTCCTTCACTTTTGGGTATTAATCTTTAATATACATTCTTAGAGACTTATTAAGCCTGTATTGGTTGTTAAGTTCAAATTGTTTTTGGTGGTTGATATATTTTTTCTTCGGTCTGCTCAGTAAGGTTCTCTTTTTTTCATTTCAAACCAAAATATGTTAATTTTGACCAATTTCCTTTTTTTTTTGTGTATTAATATGCAATATACATTCTTAGAGACTCGTTAAGGATTATTTTGGTTGTTAAGTTCCACTATTTGTGGTGGTTATCATGTTCTTGCTTCGGTTTGCTCAATAAGGTCTTCTTTTATCATTTTGAAAAAAAATAAAATAAATTGGAACCTATTTTCCTTCACTTTTGTGTATTAATCTTCAACATACATTTATAGAGACTTGTTAAGCCTGTATTGGTTATTAAGTTCAATTATTTTTGTGGTTATCATATTTTTGCTTCGTTATGCTCGGTAAGGTTCTCTTTTGCCATTTCAAACCAAAATATGTTAAGTTTGAACAAATTTCATTCAATTTTGGGTATTAATCATTAATATACATTCTTAGAGACTTATTAAGCCTTGTATCGGTTTTTAAGTTCAATTATTTATGGTGGTTATCATATTTTTTCTTCGATTGGCTCAATAAGGTTCTCTTTTGTCATTTCAAACCATAATATGTTTATTTTGAACCAGATTCCTTTTTTTTTTGTGTATTAATATGCAATATACATTCTTAGAGACACTTTAAGGATTATTTTGGTTTTTAAGTTCCATTATTTGTGGTGGCTATCATGTTCTTGCTTCGGTTTGTTCAATAAAGTTCTCTTTTGTCATTTTGAACAAAAAATTAATAAATTTGAATCTATTTTCTTTTTCTTTTTTATGTAATATACATTCTTAGAGACTTATTAAGCATGTATTGGTTGTTAAGTTCAATTATTTTTGGTGGTTGTCATATTTTATCTTCGGTCTGCTCAGTAAGGTTCTCTTTTTTTCATTTCAAACCAAAATATGTTAATTTTGAACCAATTTCCTTCTTTTTTTGTGTATTAATATGCAATATACATTCTTAGAGACTCGTTAAGGATTATTTTGGTTGTTAAGTTCCATTATTTTTGGTGGTTATCATGTTATTGCTTCAGTTTGTTCAATAAGGTTCTTTTTTGTCATTTTGAACAATAAATTAATAAATTTGAACCTATTTTCCTTCTCTATTTTATGTATTAATCTCCAATTTACATTCTTAGAGACTTATTAATCCTGTATTGGTTGTTAAGTGCAATTTTTTTTGGTGGTTGTCATATTTTTGCTTCAGTCTGCTCAATAAGGTTCTCTTTTGTCATTTCAAACCAAAATATGTTAATTTTGAACCAATTTCCTTTTTTTTTGTATTAATATACAAAATACAATCTTAGAGACTCGTTAAGGATTATTTTGGTTGTTTGGTACGATTATTTGTGGTTGTTATCATGTTCTTGCTTCGATTTTCTCAATAAGGTTCTCTTTTGTTATTTCAAACCAAATATTGTTAAATTTGAACCATTTTCCTTCATTTTTATGAATTAATCATCAAAATACATAGGTTTCCTGGAGAGACGCTCAGAAGAGTTGAATAATAATCCCTCTTTGGCCTAGCAGATTCCTGCAAAGGAGATTAAGGTTTATATTGGTTATTAAGTTCAAGTATTTGAGGTTGTTATCATGCTCTTGCTTCGGTTTTCTCAATAAGGTTCTCTTTTGTTATTTTGAACCAAAAATTGTTAAATTTGAACCATTTTCCTTTATTTTTGTGAATTAATCTTCAAAATACATAATTAGAGACTCGATAAGGTTTATATTGGTTGTTAAGTTCAAGTATTTGAGGTTGTTATCATGTTCTTGCTTCGGTTTGCTCAATAAGGTTCTCTTTTGTCATTTCGAACCAAAAATTGTTAAATTTGTGTCATTTTTCCTTCGCTTTTGTCAATCTATCTATAATATACATTCTTAGAGACTCGTTAAAGCTTGTATTGGTTGTTAAGTTCAATAATTTGTGGTGTTTGTTATATTATTGCTTTGGTCTGCTCAGTAAGGTTCTCTTTTTTCATTTCAAACCAAAATATGTTAATTTTGAACCAATTTCCTTCTTTTTTTGTGTATTAATATGCAATATACATTTTTAGAGACTCGTTAAAGCTTATATTGGTTGTTAAGTTCAAGTATTTGAGGTTGTTATCATGTTCTTGCTTCGGCTTGCTCAATTAGGTTTTCTTTTGTCATTTCGAACCAAAAATTGTTAAATTTAAATCATTTTTCCTATGCTTTTGTCAAGCTATCTATAATATACATTCTTAGAGACTCGTTACAGCTTGGATTGGCTGTTAAGTTCAATAATTTGTGGTGTTTATTATATTATTGCTTCTGTTACTCAATAAGGTTCTCTTTTGCCATTTCGAATAAAATATTATTAAATTTGAGTCATTTTCTTTCATATTTGAGAAATAATATTCAACGTACATTCTTAGAGATTCGATAAGTTCTATATTGGTTGTTAAGTTGAATTAGTTGTGGTTGTTATCATGTTCTTACTTCAGTTTACTCAATAAGGTTCTCTTTTGACATTTTGAACCAAAACTTGTTTAACTTTAACCTACTTTCCCTCATTTTTGTGTATAAATCTATAATATACATTTTTAGAGACTTTTTAAGCCTTTTATTGGTTGTTAAGTTCAATTATTGGTGGTGGTTATCATGATCTTGCTTCGATTTGCTCAATAAGGTTCTCTTTTGTCATCTTGAACAAAAAAATAATATGTTTGAACATATTTCATTCACTTTTGGGTATTAATCTTTAATATACATTCTTAGAGACTTATTAAGCCTGTATTGGTTGTTAAGTTCAATTGTTTTTGGTGGTTGTCATATTTTTGCTTCGGTCTGCTCAGTAAGGTTCTCTTTTTTCATTTCAAACCAAAATATTTCAATTTTGAACCAATTTCTTTCTTTTTTTTGTGTATTAATATGCAATATACATTCTTAGAGACTCGTTAAGGATTATTTTGGTTGTTAAGTTCCACTATTTGTGGTGGTTATCATGTTCTTGCTTCGGTTTGCTCAATAAGGTCCTCTTTTATCATTTTGAATAAAATGTTAATAATTGGAACCTATTTTCCTTCACTTTTGTGTATTAATCTTCAACATACATTTATAGAGACTTGTTAAGACTGTATTGGTTATTAAGTTTAATTATTTTTGTGGTTATCATATTTTTGCTTGGTTATGCTCAGTAAGGTTCTCTTTTGCCATTTCGAATCAAAATATGTTAAGTTTGAACCAATTTCATTCACTTTTAGGTATTAATCATTAATATACATTCTTAGAGACTTATTAAGCCTTGTATTGGTTGTTAAGTTAAATTATTTTTGGTGGTTGTCATATTTTTGCTTCGGTCTGCTCAATAAGATTCTTTTTTATCATTTCAAACCAAAATATTTTAATTTATAACAAATTTCCTTCTTTTTTTTGTATTAATATACCAAATACATTCTTAGAGACTCATTAAGGATTATTTTAGTTGTTTGGTTCCATTATTGGTGGTGGTTATCATGTTCTTGCTTCAGTTTGCTCAATAAGGTTCTCTTTTGTTATTTCAAACCAAATATTGTTAAATTTGAACCATTTTCCTTCATTTTTATGAATTAATCATCAAAATACATAGGGTTCCGGGAGCGATGCTCAGAAGAGTTGAATAATAATCCCTCTTTGGCCTAGCAGATTCCTGCAAAGGAGATTAAGGTTTATATTGGTTATTAAGTTCAAGTATTTGAGGTTGTTATCATGCTCTTGCTTCGGTTTTCTCAGTAAGGTTCTTTTTTGTTATTTCGAACCAAAAATTGTTAAATTTGAACCATTTTCCTTCAATTTTGTGAATTAATCTTCAAAATACATACTTAGAGACTCGATAAGGTTTATATTGGTTGTTAAGTTTAAGTATTTGATGTTGTTATCATGTTCTTGCTTCGGTTTGCTCAATAAGGTTCTCTTTTTTCATTTCGAACCAAAAATTGTTAAATTTGAGTCATTTTTCCTTCGCTTTTGTCAATTTATCTATAATATACATTCTTAGAGACTCGTTAAAGCTTGTATTGGTTGTTAAGTTCAATAATTTATGGTGTTTATTATATTATTGCTTCGGTCTGCTCAGTAAGGTTCTCTTTTTTCATTTCAAACCAAAATATGTTAATTTTGAACCAATTTCCTTCTTTTTTGTGTATTAATATGCAATATACATTCTTAGAGACTCGTTAAGGCTTATATTGGTTGTTAAGTTGCATTATTTGTGGTGGTTATCATGTTCTTGCTTTGGTTTGTTCAATAAGGTTATCTTTTGTCATTTTGAACAAAACATTAATAAATTTGAACCTATTTTCCTTCTCTTTTTTTTTTATGTATTAATCTTCAATATAAATTCTTAGAGACTTATTAAGCCTATATTGGTTGTTAAGTTCAGTTATTTTTTGTGGTTGTCATATTTTTGCTTCCGTCTGCTCAATAAGGTTCTCTTTTGTCATTTCAAACCAAAATATGTTAATTTTAAACCAATTTCCTTCTTTTTTTGTATTAATAAACAAAATACATTCTAAGAGACTCGTTAAGGATTATTTTGGTTGTTTGGTTCCATTATTTGTGGTGTTTATCATGTTCTTGCTTCGGTTTGCTCAATAAGGTTCTCTTTTGTCATTTGAACCCAAATATTGTTAAATTTGAACCAGTTTCCTTCATTTTTGTGAATTAATTTTTAAAATACATACTTAGAGATTCGATAAGGTTTATATTGGTTGTTAAGTTCAAGTATTTGAGGTTGTTATCATGCTCTTGCTTCGGTTTGTTCAATAAGTTTCTTTTTTGGTATTTCAAACTAAAAATTGTTAAATTTGAAACATTTTCCTTCATTTTTGTGAATTAATCATCAAAATACATACTTAGAGACTCGATAAGGTTTATATTGGTTGTTAAGTTCAAGTATTTGAGTTTGCTCAATAAAGTTCTCTTTTGGACCAATTTCCTTCTTTTTTTGTATGAATATACAAAATACATTCTTAGAGACTCATTAAGGATTATTTTGGTTGTTTGGTTCCATTATTTGTGGTGGTTATCATGTTCTTTCTTCGGTTTGCTCAATAAGGTTCTCTTTTGTCATTTCAAACCAAATATTATTAAATTTAAACCATTTTCCTTCATTTTTGTGAATTAATCTTCAAAATACATGCTTAGAGATTCGATAAGGTTTATATTGGTTGTTAAGTTCAAGTATTTGAGGTTGTTATAATGCTCTTGCTTCGGTTTGCTCAATAAAGTTCTCTTTTGTCATTTCGAACCAAAAATTGTTAAATTTGAACCATTTTCCTTCATTTTTGTGAATTAATCTTCAAAATACATACTTAGAGACTCGATAAAGTTTATACTGGTTGTTAAGTTCAAATATTTGAGGTTGTTATCATGTAGTTGCTTCGGTTTGCTCAATATGGTTCTCTTTTGTCATTTCGAACCAAAAATTGTTAACTATGAGTCATTCTTCCTTCAGTTTTGTCAATCTATCTATACTATACATTCTTAGAGACTCTTTAAAGCTTGTATTGGTTGTTAAGTTCAATAATTTGTGGTGTTTATAATATTATTGCTTCGGTTACTCAATAAGGTTCTCTTTTGTCATTTCGAACAAAAAATTATTAAATTTGAGTAATTTTCCTTCATATTTGTGCATTAATCTTTAATATTCATTCTTAGAGATTGGATAAGGCTTATATTGGTTGTTAAGTTCAAGTATTTGAGGTTGTTATCATGTTCTTGCTTCGGTTTGCTCAATAAGGTTCTGTTTTGTCATTTTGAACCAAAAATTGTTAAATTTAAGTC
This sequence comes from Papaver californicum, assembly GCA_023531435.1. NCBI lineage: Eukaryota > Viridiplantae > Streptophyta > Magnoliopsida > Ranunculales > Papaveraceae > Papaver > Papaver californicum. The sequence continues at coordinate 21,512 of JAJJMC010015721.1, read as the reverse complement.
ATTTTCCCTACGCTTTTGTCAATCTATCTATAATATACATTCTTAGAGACTCGTTAAAGCTTGTATTGGTTGTTAAGTTTAATAATTTGTGGCGTTTATTATATTATTTCTTCGGTTACTCAATAAGGTTCTCTTTTGTCATTTCGAATAAACAATTATTAAATTTGAGTCATTTTCTTTCATATTTGTGCATTAATCTTCAACATATATTCTTAGAGATTCGATAAGGCGTATATTGGTTGTTAAGTTCAATTATTTGTGGTTTTATCATGTTGTTGCTTCGGTTTGCTCAATAAGGTTCTCTTTTGACATTTTGAACCAACAATTGTTAAACTTTAAACTACTTTCCCTCATTTTTGTGTATAAATCTTAAATTTATATTTTTAGAGACTTTTTAAGCCTTGTATTGGTTGTTAATTTCAATTGTTAGTGGTGGTTATCATGTTCTTGCTTCGGTTTTCTCAATAAGGTTCTATTTTGCCATTTCAAACCAAAATATGTTAATTTTGAACCAATTTCCTTCGTTTTTTGTGTATTAATATCCAATATACATTCTTAGAGACTCGTTAAGGATTATTTTGGCTGTTTGGTTATCATGTTCTTGCTTCGGTTTGCTCAATAAGGTTCTCTTTTATCATTTTGAATAAAATATTAATAAAATTGAACCTATTTTCCTTCACTTTTGTGTATTAATCTTCAACATACATTAATAGAGACTTGTTAAGCCTGTATTGGTTATTAAGTTCAATTATTTTTGTGGTTATCATATTTTTGCTTCGTTATGCTTAGTAAGGTTCTCTTTTCCCATTTCAAACCAAAATATGTTAAGTTTGAACCAATTTCATTCACTTTTGGGTATTAATCATTAATATACATTCTTAGAGACTTATTAAGCCTTGATTGGTATTTAAGTTCAATTATTTATGGTGGTTATCATATTTTTTCTTCGATTGGCTCAATAAGGTTCTCTTTTGTCATTTCAAACCAAAATATGTTAATTTTGTACCAATTTCCTTCTTTTTTTGTGTATTAATATGCAATATAAATTCTTAAATACTCTTTAAGGATTATTTTGGTTGTTAAGTTCCATTATTTGTGGTGGTTATCATGTTCTTGCTTCGGTTTGTTCAATAAGGTTCTATTTTGTCATTCTGAACAAAAAATTAATAAATTTGAACCTATTTTCCTTCTTTTTTTTATGTATTAATCTTCAATATACATTCTTAGAGACTTATTAAACATGTATTGGTTGTTAAGTTCAATTATTTTTCGTGGTTGTCATATTTTTGCTTTGGTCTACTCAATAAGGTTCTCTTTTGTCATTTCAAGCTAAAATATGTTAATTTTGAACCAATTTCCTTCTTTTTCTTGTGTATTACTATACAAAATACATTCTTAGAGACTCGTTAAGGATTATTTTGGTTGTTTAGTTCCATTATTTGTGGTGGTTATCATGTCTTGCTTCAGTTTGCTCAATAAGGTTCTCTTTTGTCATTTCAAACCAAATATTGTTAAAATTGAACCATTTTCCTTCATTTTTGTGAATTAATCTTCAAAATACATACTTACAGATTCGATAAGGTTTATATTGGTTGTTAAGGTCAAGTATTTGAGGTTGTTATCATGCTTTTGCTTCGGTTTGCTCAATACGGTTCTCTTTTGTCATTTCGAACCAAAAATGTTAAATTTGAACCATTTTCCTTCATTTTTGTGAATTAATTTTCAAAATACATACTTAGAGACTCGATAAGGTTTATATTGGTTGTTAAGTTCAAGTATTTGAGGTTGTTATCAGTTCTTGCTTCGGTTTTCTCAATAAGGTTCTCTTTTGTCATTTCGAACCAAAAATTGTTAAATTTGAGTCATTTTTCCTACGCTTTTGTCAATCTATCTATAATATACATTCTTAGAGACTCGTTAAAGCTTGTATTGGTTGTTAAGTTCAATAATTTTTGGTGTTATTATATTATTGCTTCGATTACTTAATAAGGTTCTCTTTTGTCATTTCGAACAAACAATTATTAAATTTGAGTCATTTTCTTTCATATTTGTGCATTAATCTTCAACATACATTCTTAGAGATTCGATAAGGCTTATATTGGTTGTTAAGTTCAATTATTTGTGGTTGTTATCATATTCTTGCTTCGGTTTGCTCAATAAGGTTCTCTTTTGACATTTCGAACAAAAAATTGTGAAATTTAAGTCATTTTTCCTTCGCTTTTGTCAATCTATCTAAAATATACATTCTTAGAGACTTTTTAAGCCTTGTATTGGTTGTTAAGTTCAATTATTGGTGGTTGTTATCATGTTCTTGCTCCGGTTTTCTCAATAAGGTTCTCTTTTGCCATTTCAAACAAAAATATGTTAAGTTTGAACCAATTTCATTCACTTTTGGGTATTAATCTTTAATATACATTCTTAGAGACTTATTAAGCCTTGTATTGGTTTTTAAGTTCAATTATTTCTGGTGGTTATCATATTTTTACTTCTGTTGGCTCAATAAGGTTCTCTTTTGTCATTTCAAACCAAAATATATTAAACATGAACCTACTTTCCCTCATTTTTTGTGTATAAATCTTCAATATACATTTTTATTTGTAGTGGTTATCATCTTCTTGCTTCGGTTAGCTCAATAAGGTTCTCTTTTGTCATCTTTAACAAGAAATTCATAAATTTGAACCTATTTCCCTTCACTTTTGGGTATTAATCTTGAATATATATTCTTAGAGACTTATTAAGAATGTATTGGTTGTTAAGTTCAATTGTTTTTGATGGTTATCATATTTTTGCTTCGGTTTTCTCAATAAGGTTATCTTTTTCCATTTCAAACCAAAATATGTTAGGTTTGAACCTATTTCATTCACTTTTGGGTAGTAATCTTTAATATACATTCTTAGAGACTTATTAAGCCTGTATTGTTTGTTAAGTTCAATTATTTTTGGTGCTTGTCATATTTTTGCTTCGGTCTGCTCAGTAAGGTTATCTTTTTTCATTTCAAACAAAATATGTTAATTTTGAACCAACTTCCTTCTTTTTTTGTGTATTAATATGCAATATACATTCTTAGAGACACGTTAAGGATTATTTTGGTTGTTAAGTTCCACTATTTATGGTGGTTATCATGTTCTTGTTTCGGTTTGCTCTATAAGGTCCTCTTTTATCATTTTGAACAAAATATTAATAAATTGGAACCTATTTTCCTTCACTTTTGTGTATTAATCTTCAACATACATTCATAGAGACTTATTAAGCCTTTATTGGTTATTAAGTTCAATTATTTTTATTGTTATCATATTTTTTCTTCGTTATACTCAGTAAGGTTCTCTTTTGCCATTTCAAACCAAAATATGTTAAGTTTGAAGCAATTCTATTCACTTTTGGACATTCTTAGAGACTTCTTAAGCCTTGTATTTGTTTTTAAGTTCAATTATTTATGGTGGTTATCTTATTTTTGCTTCGATTGGTCAATAAGGTTCTCTATTGTCATTTCAAAACAAAATATGTTAATTTTGAACCAATTTCCTTTTTTTTTGTGTATTAGTATGCAATATACATTCTTAGAGACTCTTTAAGGATTATTTTGGTTGTTAAGTTCCATTATTTGTGGTGGTTATCATGCTCTTGCTTCGGTTTGTTCAATAAGGTTCTCTTTTGTCATATTGAACAAAAAATTAATTAATTTGAACCTATTTTCCTTCTTTTTTATGTATTAATCTTCAACGTACATTCTTAAAGACTTATTAAGCTTGTATTGGTTGTTAAGTTCACTTATTTTTGGTGGTTGTCATATTTTTGCTTCCGTCTGCTAAATAAGGTTCTCTTTTGTCATTTCAAACCAAAACATGTTAAACTTGAACCTACTTTCCCTCATTTTTTGTGTATAAATATTCAATATACATTCTTATTTGTAGTGGTTATCATCTTTTTGCTTCGGTTAGCTCAATAAGGTTCTCTTTTGTCATCTTCAACAAGAAATTAATAAATTTGAACCTATTTCCCTTCACTTTTGGGTATTAGTCTTTAATATATATTCTTAGAGACTTGTTAAGCATGTATATGTTGTTAAGTTCAATTTTTTTTGGTGGTTATCATATTTTGCTTCGGTTTTCTCAATAACGTTATCTTTTTCCATTTCAAACCAAAATATGTGAAGTTTGAACCTATTTCATTCACTTTTGGGTATTAATCTTTAATATACATTCTTAGAGACTTATTAACCCTGTATTGGTTGTTAAGTTTAATTATTTTTGGTGCTTTTCATATTTTTGCTTCGGTCTGCTCAGTAAGGTTATCTTTTTTCATTTCAAACAAAAACATGTTAATTTTGAACCAACTTCCTTCTTTTTTTGTGTATTAGTATGCAATATACATTCTTAGAGACACGTTTGCTTAATAAGGTTGTGATTATGTTCTTGCTTCGGTTTGCTCAATAAGTTTCTCTTTTTGTTATTTCGAACCAAAAATTGTTAAATTTGAGTCATTTTTCCTTTGCTTTTGTCAATCTATCTATAATATATATTCTTAGAGACTCGTTAAAAAGCTTATATTGGTTGTTAAGTTCAATAATTTGTGATGTTTACTATATTATTGCTTCGGTTACTCAATAAGGTTCTCTTTTGTCATTTCGAACAAAAAATTAATAAATTTGAACCAGTTTTATTCACTTTTGTTTTTTAATCTTCAGTATACATTCTTAGAGATTGGATAAGGCTTATATTGGAGTTAAAGGCAAAGTATTTGAGGTTGTTATCATGTTCTTGCTTCGGTTTGCTCAATAAGGTTTTCTTTTGACATTTCGAACCAAAAATTGTTAAACTTTAACCTACTTTCCCTTATTTTTGTGTATAAATCTTTAATTTACATTTTTAGAGACTTTTTAAGCCTTGTATTGGTTGTTAAGTTTAATTGTTGGTGGTGATTATCATGTTCTTGCTTCGGTCTTCTCAATAAGGTTCTCTTTTGCCATTTCAAACCAAAATATGTTAAGTTTGGACTAATTTCATTCACTTTTGGGTATTAATCTTTAATATACATTCTTAGAGACTTACTAAGCCTTGTATTGGTTGTTAAGTTCAATTATTTCTGGTGGTTATCATATTTTTGCTTCGGTTGGCTAAATAAGGTTCTCTTTTGTCATTTCAAACCAAAATACGTTAAACCTTAACCTACTTTCCCGTATTTTTGTGTATAAATCTTCAATATATATTCTTATAGATTTGTTAAGCCTTGTATTATTATTGAGTGAGGAGAGAGAATGTTCATTTTTGTAGCTAGGGTTTCAAAAACTTTAGGTAGGGTTTACATTTTTCTTCTCTTATTCTGGTTATTTTCTTTTTATTAGGATGGATTTGTTGAATCCTAATCCGTGTACAATTACAAGTAACAATCCGAGTTCTTCTACAACTCTTAATTCAGCGTTTTTAGAGATTCAACGTGAAACAAATTCAACTTTTGTGGCTATAATAGAGAAAACTTCTTCTAAAAACCCTAGCATGTATGCTGATTTGATGAAAGCCAGAAAGAAGTTTGATTCAACAACTATTGATCTTAATATTTTACCTAAACCTATTTCTAAAAATGGAAAAACAGCTTTGGTTATTCCTATGGAGTTATTTCATAAAGGATGTGAGACGTGGAGATTCAGTCTCATAGGGAGATTAAACTTTAATGGGTTAGTTTTTGCCGATGTGAAGAAATATCTTCTTGAACAATGGCAGATTGATAAAAAGAGATGTAGATTTGTGCCTATGTCTAAGGGTTTCTTTATTATCAAGCTGGATTCTTTAGAAGTTAAAGAGAAAATTCTGAATAAGGATGCATGGATTGTAGAACAGCAAGTCTTACGTATTCAAGCTTGGACTCCAAGTTTTGATCCAAAAAAGCAACGTACATCACCTGCTACAGTATGGGTGAAATTTTCCAGGTTTGTTTATGGAGTTTTGGACGGAAAAATTCTTTTATCTCTTGGTCAAGCTTTAGGAACTCCAATTGTGGTAGATAAGAGAACTTTGAACCATGATACAGTTATTTTGCTTATGTTTTGGTTGATATTGATTTTTCTAAAGAAATTCTAGATGAAATTGAAGTTGTAGTGGGTAGAAGGTGTTTTATGCAGGAAGTTGATGTTCCAAATAGACCCAAATTTTGCAGCCATTGCAAGATTGTTGGTTACGTTTTTAAAGAATGTAAAAAAGCTAAGCAAAGTTTTGTGAAATCTGGGCATGAAAGGCGTGTTGTTACTGAAGTGGTGAATCAAAATCATGCCAAAACTCAAAGACGTAATGAATGGAGGCAGGTAAAAGGAAAAAATTTTATTCCTAGTTCAACTAGGAATGCTGAGCTTGTTTCTAATAATCAATTTGATGTTCTTAATAGCTTGGATGATGAGGTTGAGACCGTAATTACACCAAGAGTAGATGAGTTACTTGATAATAATAACATTCAAAACAATTATTCTGAAGTCCATGAGGCTGAATTGGGTTTTAGAAGTGAAGGTTTTATTGAAGAGGATGTTGGGAGTGATATGGAAAGTGTTGGACGGCTGGATACTTATAATGCTTCTGAATTGGGCATTAAATCGTGGGGATAGATTGATGCAATTGAACAAGCTGAAAAATTAAAGAAATTGTAGGAAGAGAAATTGGCAAAAAAAGGAAGCTTTCCTTGCAAGGCTTCAATTTTTTGGTAAAAATATGGAAGTTGTACACAATTTGGAAACCGTACAAAATATGGAAACCGTACACAATATGGAAACCGTGCGCAATAAGGAAATTGAATTAAAATCGGTTTTGGAAGCTGGAATGGACTTGGTTTTGAAAACTTGTAGTAATTCTTTTGGTGAAAAAATGATCAAAGGAAAGTCTCCTAGGCTACCTGGGCTACCTGGGCATGTTAGTGATAATGCTTCTACCAAAAAGCAAGTTCAATCTCTAATTAAGCTCGTGTCTGGTAATTATGCTTCCAATGAAGATGAAGATAATGATTCTTTCGATGGTGTGGAAGAAATTGGTTTGGATTCCATTTTCTCTAAGAGCAGGCCATATAGACGTAAAACCCAAATGAGGAAACTGAGTGGAGTGGGTATTAGGCGTTGGTAGCTTCCTCTTTATTTTTCTTTTTTTGATGTTATTTATTAAGTTTTGAGTCTTTGACTCTGAATTTATCTTTGTAAACTAAAGCTATTTATTTTTAATACAATTTTTGACTTACCAAAAAAAATAAAATAAAAAATATTAAGCCTTGTATTGGTTGTTATCACTTATTTGTGGTGGTTATCATGTTCTTGCTTCAGTTTGCTCAATAAGGTTCTATTTTGTCATCTTGAACAAAAAATTAATAAATTTGAACCTATTTTCCTTCACTTTTGTGTATTAATCTTGAATATATATTCTTAGAGACTTGTTAATCCTGTATTGGTGTTAAGTTCAAATTTTTTTGGTGGTTATCATATTTTTTCTTCGGTTTTCTCAATAAGGTTATCTTTTTCCATTTCAAACCAAAATATGTTACGTTTGAACCTATTTCATTCACTTTTGGGTATTAATCTTTAATATATATTCTTAGAGACTTATTAAGCCTGTATTGGTTGTTAAGTTCAATTATTTTTGGTGTTTGTCATATTTTTGCTTTGGTCTGCTCATTAAGGTTCTCTATTTCCATTTCAAATCAAAATATGTTAATTTTGAACCAATTTCCTTCTTTTTTTGTGTATTAATATGCAATATACATTCTTAGAGACTCTTTAAGGATTATTTTGGTTTTTAAGTTCCATTATTTGTGGTGGTTATCATGTTCTTGCTTTGGTTTGTTCAATAAGGTTATCTTTTATCATTTTGAACAAAAAATTAATAAATTTGAACCTATTTTCCTTTTCTTTTTTATGTATTAATCTTCAATATAAATTCTTAGAGACTTATTAAGCCTATATTGGTTGTTAAGTTCAATTATTTTTGGTGGTTGTCATATTTTTGCTTCCGTCTGCTTAATAAGGTTCTCTTTTGTCATTTCAGACCAAAATATGTTAATTTTGAACCAATTTCCTTTTTTTTGTATTAATAAATAAAATACATTCTAAGAGACTCGTTAAGGATTATTTGGTTTTTTGGTTCCATTATTTGTGGTGTTTATCATGTTCTTGCTTCGGTTTGCTCAATAAGGTTCTCTTTTGTCATTTGAAACCAAATATTGTTAAATTTGAACCATTTTCCTTCATTTTTGTGAATTAATCTTCAAAATACATACTTAGAGATTCGATAAGGTTTATATTGGTTGTTAAGTTCAAGTATTTGAGGCTGTTATCATGTTCTTGCTTCGATTTGTTCAATAAGTTTCTTTTTTTGTATTTCGAACTAAAAATTATTAAATTTGAACCATTTTCCTTCATTTTTGTGAATTAATCTTCAAAATACATACTTAGAGACTCGATAAGGTTCATATTGGTTGTTAAGTTATAGTATTGGTTTTTAAGTTCAATTGTTTTTAGTGGTTATCATATTTTTGCTTCGGTTTTCTCAATAAGGTTATCTTTTTCAGTTTCAAACCAAAATATGTTAAGTTTGAACCTCTTTCATTCACTTTTGTGTATTAATCTTTAATATACATTCTTAGAGACTTATTAAGCCTGTATTGGTTGTTAAGTTCAATTATTTGTGGTTGTTATCATGTTCTTGCTTCAGTTTGCTAAATAAGGTTCTCTTTTGTCATCTTGAAGAAAAAAATAATAAATTTGAACCTATTATCTTTCACTTTTGCGTATTAATCTTGAATATATATTCTTAGAGACTTGTTAAGCCTGTATTGGTTGTTAATTTCAATTGTTTTTGGTGGTTAAGTTCAAGTATTGGTTGTTAAGTTCAAGTATTTGAGGTTGTTATTATGTTCTTGCTTCGGTTTGCTCAATAAGGTTCTCTTTTGTTATTTCGAACCAAAAATTGTTGAATTTGAGTCATTTTTCCTTCTCTTGTGTCAATCTATCTATAATATACATGCTTAGAGACTCGTTAAAGCTTATATTGGTTGTTAAGTTCAATAATTTGTGGTGTTTATTATATTATTGCTTCGGTTACTCAATAGGGTTCTCTTTTGTTATTTCGAACAAAAAATTAATAAATTTGAACCAGTTTTATTTACTTTTATTTTTTAATCTTCAGTATACATTCTTAGAGATTGGATAAGGCTTATATTGGTTGTTAAGTTCAAGTATTTGAGGTTGTTATCATGTTCTTGTTTTGGTTTGCTCAATAAGGTTCTCTTTTGACATTTCGAACCAAAATTGTTAAACTTTAACCTACTTTCCCTTATTTTTATGTATAAATCTTTAATTTACATTTTTAAAGACTTTTTAAGCCTTGTATTGGTTGTTAAGTTCAATTATTGGTGGTGATTATCATGTTCTTGCTTCGGTCTTCTCAATAAGGTTCTCTTTTGCCATTTCAAACCAAAATATGTTAAGTTTGGACTAATTTCATTCACTTTTGGGTATTAATCTTTAATATACATTCTTAGAGACTTATTAAGCCTTGTATTGGTTGTTAAGTTCAATTATTTCTGGTGGTTATCATATTTTTGCTTCGGTTGGCTCAATAAGGTTCTCTTTTGTCATTTCAAACCAAAATATATTTATTTTGAACCAATTTCCTTCTTTTTTGGTGTATTAATATGCAATATACATTCTTAGAGACTCATTAAGGATTATTTTGCTTGTTAAGTTCCATTATTTGTGGTCTTGCTTCGGTTTGTTCAATAAGGTTCTCTTTTGTCATTTTGAACAAAAAATTAATAAATTTGAACCTATTTTCCTTCTCTTTTTTATGTATTAATCTTCAATATACATTCTTAGAGACTTATTAAGCCTGTATTGGTTATTAAGTTCAATTATTTTTGTGGTTATTATATTTTTGCTTCGTTATGCTCAGTAAGGTTCTCTTTTGCCATTTCAAACCAAAATATGTTAAGTTTGAACCAATTCATTCACTTTTGGGTATTATTAATATACATTCATATAGACTTATTAAGGATTTTATTTGTTTTTAAGTTCAATTATTTATGGTGGTTATCATATTTTTGCTTCGATTGGCTCAATAAGGTTCTCTTTTGTCATTTCAAACAAAAATATGTTAATTTTGAACCAATTTCCTACTTTTTTTGTGTATTAATATGTAATATACATTCTTAGAGACTCGTTAAGGATTATTTTGGTTGTTTAGTTCCATTATTTGTAGTGGTTATTATGTTCTTGCTTCGGTTTGCTCAATAAGGTTCTCTTTTGAAATTTCAAACCAAATATTGTTAAATTTGAACCATTTCCCTTCATTTTTGTGAATTAATCTTCAAAATACATACTTAGAGATTCGATAAGGTTTATATTGGTTGTTAAGTTAAAGTATTTGAGGTTGTTATCATGCTCTTGCTTTGGTTTGCTCAATAAGGTTCTCTTTTGTCATTTCGAACCAAAAATTGTTAAATTTTTACCATTTTCCTTCATTTTTGTGAATTAATCTTCAAGATACATACTTAGAGACTCGATAAGGTTATATTGGTCGTTAAGTTCAATTATTTGTGGTTGTTATCATGTTCTTACTTCGGTTTGCTCAATAAGGTTCTCTTTGGACATTTCGAACCAACAATTGTTAAACTTTATCCTATTTTCCTTCTCTTTTGTGTATTAATCTTGAATATATATTCTTAGAGACTTGTTAAGCCTGTATAGGTTGTTAAGTTCAATTGTTTGTGGTGGTTATCATATTTTTGCTTCGGTTTTCTCAATAAGGTTATCTTTTTCAATTCCAAACCAAAATATGTTAAGTTTGAACCTATTTCATTCACTTTTGGGTATTAATCTTTAATATACATTCTTAGAGACTTATTAAGCCTGTATTGGTTGTAAAGTTCAATTATTTTGGGTGCTTGTCATATTTTTGCTTCAGTCTGCTCAGTAAGGTTCTCTTTTTTCATTTCAAACAAAAATATGTTAATTTTGAACCAATTTCCTTCTTTTTTTTGGTGTATTAATATGCAATATACATTCTTATAGACACGTTAAGGATTATTTTGGTTGTTAAGTTCCATTATTTGTGGTGGTTATCATGTTCTTGCTTCGGTTTGCAATAAGGTTCTGTTTATTATAGTATTGGAGAGTGAGGAGAGAGAATGTCAGTTTTTTTTAGATAGGGTTTCAAAAACTTTAGCTAGGGTTTACGTTTTTCTTCTTTGATTCTGGTTATTTTCTTTTGATTAGGATGGATTTGCTGAATCCTAATCCGTGTACGATTACAAGTAACAATCCGAGTTCTTCTACAACTCTTAATTCAGCGTTTTTAGAGATTCAACATGAAATAAATTCAACTTTGGTGGCTATAATAGAGAAAACTTCTTCTAAAAACCCTAGCATGTATGCTGATTTGCTGAAAGCCACAAAGAAGTTTGATTCAACAACTATTGATCTTAATACTTTACCTAAACCTATTTGTAAAAATGGAAAAACAGCTTTGGTTATTCCTATGGAGTTATTTCATGAAGGATGTGAGACGTGGAGATTCAGTTTCATAGGGAGATTAAACTTTAATGGGTTAATTTTTGCTAATGTGAAGAAATCTCTTCTTGAACAATGGCAGATTGATGAAAAGAGATGTAGATTTGTGCCTATGTCCAAGGGTTTCTTTATTATCAAGTTGGATTCTTTAGAAGTTAAAGAGAAAATTCTGAATAAGGATTCATGGATTGCAGAACAACAAGTCTTATGTATTCAAGATTGGACTCCAAGTTTTGATCCAAAAAAGCAACGTACATCAAATGCTACAGTATGGGTGAAATTTCCAGGTTTGTTTATGGAATTTTGGACGGAAAAAATTCTTTTATCTCTTGGTCAAGCTTTAGGAACTCCAATTGTGGTAGATAAGAGAACTTTGAACCATGAATACAGTTATTTTGCTTCTGTTTTGGTTGATATTGATTTTTCTAAGGAAATTCTAGATGAAATTGAAGTTGTAGTGGGTAGAAGGTGTTTTATGCAGGAAGTTGATGTTCCAAATAAACCCAAATTTGTAGCCATTGCAAGATTGTTGGTCACGTTTTTAAAGAATATAAAAAAGCTAAGCAAACTTTTGTAAAATATGGGCATGAAAGGCGAGTTGTTACTGAAGTGGTGAATCAAAATCATGCCAAAACTCAAAGACGCAATGAATGGAGGCAGGTAAAAGGAAAAAAATTATATTCCTAGTTAAACTAGAAATGCTTAGCTTGTTTCTAATAATCAATTTGATGTTCTTAATAGCTTGGATGATGAGGTTGATACCGTAATTACACCAAGAGTAGATGAGTTACTTGATAATAATAACATTCAAAATAATTATTCTGAAGTCCATGAGGCTGAATTGGGTTTTAGAAGTGAAGGTTTTATTGAAGAGGATGTTGGGAGTGATATGGAAAATGTTGGACGGCTGGATACTTATAATGCTTCTGAATTGGGCTTTAAATCGGGGGGATAGATTGATAGAATTGAACAAGCTGAAAAATTAAAGAAATTGTAGGAAGAGAAATTGGCAAAAAAAGGAAGCTCTCCGTGTAAGGCTTCAATCTTTTGGTAAAAATATGGAAGTTGTACACAATTTGGAAACCGTACACAATATGAAAACCATACATAATATGGAAACCGTGCACAATAAGGAAATTGAATTAGAATCGGTTTTGGAAGATGGAATGAACTTGGTTTTGGAAACTTGTAGTAATTCTCTTGGTGAAAAAGTGATCAAAGGAAAGTCTCATAGGCTACCTGAGCGTGTTAGTATAATGAGTGTAAGTCTACCAAAAATCAAGTTCAATAAGGTTCTCTTTTGTAATTTTACACAAAAATATATTAAATTTGAACTATTTCCCTTCATTTTTGTGTATTAATATTTAATTACATTCTTAGAGACTTGTTAGGCCTTGTATTGGTTTTTCAGTTCAATTATTTCTAGTGGTTATCATATTCTTTCTTCGGTTTGCCCAAGAAGATTCTCTTTTGCCATTTCAAACCAAAATATGTTAAGTTTGAACCAATTGAATTCACTTTTGTGTATTAATCTTTAAAATACATTCTTAGAGACTTGTTAAGCCTTGTATTGGTTGTTAAGTTTAATTATTTCTAGTGGTTATCATATTCTTGCTTCGGTTTGCTCAATTAGGTTCTCTTTTGTCTTTTCGAGCCAAAAATTGTTAAATTTTAACCATTTTCTTTCATTTTTGTATATTAATCTTCAATATACATTCTTAAAGATTCGATAGTCTTATATTGGTTTCTAAGTTTAATTATTTGTGATTGTTATCATGTTCTTGCTTCGGTTTGCTAAATAAGTTTCTCTTTTATCATTTCAAACCACAATATGTAAAATCTGAACCAATTTCATTCACTTTTATGTATTAATCTTTAGTATACATTCTTAGAGATACAGTAAGGCTTATATTGGTTGTTATGTCCAATTATTTGTGGTTGTTATCATGTTGCTTCCTTGGTTTGTTCTATAAGGCTCTTCTTTCTTATTTTAAATAACCAAAATATGTTTAATTTGAATAATTTTCCTTCACTTTGTGTATCTATATGTAACATACATTCTTAGAGGCTTTTTAAGGCTTGTATTGGTCGTCTATAGTGTTTATCATATTATTGCTTCAATTCGCTCAATATTGCACTTTTTTTCATTTCGAACCAAAATATGATAATTTGAACAAATTTCTTTCACTTTTATGTATTAATCTTCAATGTACATTCTTAGAGACTTGTTAAGCCTAGTATTGGTTGTTAAGTTCATTTATTTGTGGTGGTTATCATGTTCTTTCTTCGGTTTGCTCAATAAGGTTCTCTTTTGTAATTTTAAACAAAAATATGTTAAATTTGAACTATTTCCCTTCACTTTTGTGTATTAATCTTCAATATAAATTCTTTGAGACTTGTTAATCCTTTTTTTGGTTGTTAAGTTCAATTATTTGTCGTGGTTATCATATTCTTGCTTCGGTTTGCTAAAGAAGGTTCTCTTTTGCCATTTCAAAAAAAAAATGTTAAGTATGAACCAATTGAATTCACTTTTGTGTATTAATCTTTAATATACATTCTTAGAGACTTGTTAAGCCTTGTATTGGTTGTTAAGTTCAATTATTTCTCGTGGTTTCATATTCTTGCTTCGGTTTGCTCAATTAGGTTATCTTTTGTCATTTCGAGACAAAAATTGTTAAATTTGAACCATTGTCCTTCATTTTTGTGTATTAATCTTCAATATACATTCTTAGAGATTCGATAAGGCTTATATTGGTTGGTAAGTTTAATTATTTATGATTGTTATCATGTTCTTGCTTCAGTTAGCTAAATAAGGTTCTCATTTGTCATTTCAAACCACAATCTGTAAAATTTGAACCAATTTCATTCACTTTTATGTATTAATCTTTAGTATACATTCTTAGAGATACAGTAAGGCTTATATTGGTTGTTAAGTCCAATTATTTGTGGTTGTTATCATGTTCCTTCCTTGGTTTGTTCTATAAGGCTCTTCTTTCTTATTTTAAATAACCAAAATATGTTTAATTTGAAAAATCGTCCTTCACTTTGTGTATCTATATGTAACATACATTCTTAGAGGCTTTTTAAGGCTTGTATTGGTCGTCTATAGTGTTTATCATATTATTGCTTCAATTCGCTCAATATTGCAATTTTTTCCATTTTGAACCAAAATATGATAAATTTAAACAAATTTCTTTCACTTTTATGTATTAATATTCAATGTACATTCTTAGAGAGTTGCTAAGCCTAGTATTGGTTATTAAGTTCATTTATTTGTTGTGGTTATCATGTTCTTTCTTCGGTTTGCTCAATAAGGTTCTCTTTTGTAATTTTAAACAAAAAAATGTTAAATTTTGAACTATTTTCCTTCACTTTTGTGTATTAATCTTTAATATACATTCTTAGAGACTTGTTAAGCCTTGTATTGGTTGTTCAGTTCAATTATTTCTAGTGGTTATCATATTCTTGCTTCGGTTTGCTCAAGAAGGTTCTCTTTTGCTATTTCAACCAAAATATGTTAAGTTTGAACCAATTGAATTCACTTTTGTGTATTAATATTTAATATACATTCTTAGAGACTTTTTAAGCCTTGTATTGGTTGTTAAGTTCAATTATTTCTAGTGGTTATCATATTCTTGCTTCGGTTTGCTCAATTAGGTTCTCGTTTGTCATTTCGAGCCAAAAATTATTAAATTTTAACCATTTTCTTTCATTTTTGTGTATTAATCTTCAATATACATTCTTAAAGATTCGATAAGTCTTATATTGGTTTGTAAGTTTAATTATTTGTGATTGTTATCATGTTCTTGCTTCGGTTTGCTAAATAAGGTTCTCTTTTGCCATTTCAAACAAAAATATGTAAAATTTGAACCAATTTCGTTCACTTTTATGTATTAATCTTTAGTATACATTCTTAGAGATACAGTAAG
>JAJJMC010015719.1:0-16020 GCA_023531435.1 Papaver californicum | reverse complement strand
ACCTTACGTCCATCTTGCATCAAGTTAGCCGCTACTGAAGCGAGCTATGAACTGAAACCCAAAATCATCCAGATGCTTCCATTATTCTTAGGAAAAGAGAACGAGAATCCCTATTTTCATGTTAGGGAGTTCGAGGAAATATATAGCACAATCAGGATTAGAGACTTGAATGACGAGTCTATTAAACTTAGACTATTTCCCTTTTCACTAAGAGATAGAGCCAAGTCATGGTGGTATAGCTTGGCCCCTCAGTCGATTGAGACCTATGCCCAACTTACTTCATCTTTAGAAATTCTTCCCTAAGAACAGAATATCCTCAATTAGCCAGAAAATTTTCACATTTTCTCAACAAGAGGGAGAGTCTCTGTATGTTTATGTAGAAAGGTTCAACGACTTAGTGTCCCAATGCCCAGACCACGGTTTAGATGAGTTAAGTCTAGTTCAGATTCTCTATGAGGGTTTGGATTATGCGACTGTAACCTTGGTTGAGTCCTTGTCGATCGGAGAATCCGACAGTAAGACTCCTGCTGAGGTGATGCAATTTCTGAGTGACATCGCCGAGAAAACCCAGCAGTGGGAGAGCAATAGAAATCCCAACCCATTAGAATCCTTATCTAGAAGGCTAGAACTGGTCGAAATGAATCAAGCTAGTAGTTTAGAGCCCCAACCCAATCCAAGAGGCGTCAATGAAATGGCGACGGGTGAGAAATCATCCAGTCACGTGAATGCAGTCACGACCCTCAGGAATGGTAAATTGGTGGACAACGGGGTAACTGGGCCTGATAGTGGACATACTGTAGTTCACCCTGACCCAATAGCCGAAGAGACTGATAAAGTCTCTGATGAGCCTGAGGAAACCCCTCGGGCCACCGATTTTATGCCTAGAGCCCCTTATCCAAGGTTGTTAGCACCTACTAGGAAGGACCCCAGCTTAGAAACTGTAAACATGGTAGAGACCCTAGTTCAGAAGACATTACCAAACACTTTGATAGAAGACCCATTAGAGAAATGTCGAGCCCACTTTGGATTAGATTTTCATGAGTTGGACTTTAAGCATGACCCACCAGATACCCTGATAAGTAGTAAGTTAGGCCCATCAGAAGAGGAATCCAAACCGTCTAGTGAGATGGAGCTTAGGCCCAACCCATTAGAAGATCCATTAGAAAAATGCCTAACCAACTACAGATTTGATGGCAATAATGATAGGGTTATTGATGAGGTGCGTACTTTGTTAGACTTTGCACCACCAGATTGTAATTTAGAAGAAGCAGTTGACTATTTTTGAGAATCTGACGTTCTGGAAACGAGTGAAATTATTATTAGTCTATCTAGAGACACTGAAAACTTTAAGTTTGGGGGTGACTATCATACTCCATGTGTTGTACCATTAACTCTTAGAAAGGTCCCTAGCTTGGGACCTGACATAGGCACCGCTGCAATTTTACGAGATCATCGTCCAACTAGATTTACCGATCCTCAGTTGCCAGAAACCCATCCTCTGGTCGATGTGGTTTACCTAGATAGGGATCAAGGTGTACTCAGATTGTTTATCCTCTTAGCTTGCTGCAGCTTACTTCTACCGTGGGCACACTATTTGATTCAGATGACCCACAGTTGTTCCGATTATTGCTATATGATTTAAGGGGGTGACTAATTCTTTTCTAGTCTGGCTGAAGACTTTAAACTTAGCACTTCTTGGGAGGTAAACCATGCTCAGGCAACATGGTACTATCTTCCCTCATTTTATTATTTTTGTCCAGTTCTTTACTTAGAAACATTGAGGACACTGTTTAATTTAAGTTTGGGGGTATTGGGAGACTTTTTAGGTTTAATAAGATTTGGAATTTAGAAGCATGTGAACAATTAAGGGTGACACTAACCACTCTAGGTAGATGGAAACTTAGCCATTTTGCTATAAGGATTGGTGTGCCCATCTAGATGGTCTATTCATAAAGGAGACAGAGTTCAGGTGTTAGAAATAACATGATAATTGTCACCACCACATCACGTTCTGTTTTTATTTTTGCAATTTCGTGTTTCTCTAAGAGTATTGGTGGGTCCCAGCATCGACGTGTTAATTAGCGCTGGAATGACATTTAGTATGTTGAGATCATGCCCCAGTATGAATAATATGTTATTGTCTTAGAGTTATGTGTGTGGTCCCCCTGTCTCCGTCGCCTAAGCAAGCGTGGAACGCAGGATCCATGGGAACACACATGTATTAGGAGTCAAAGAAAAAAAAAAGAAAAAAAAAAGAAAAAAAAAAAGAAAAAAAATTCGAAAAAAAAAGAGAAAAGAAAAGAAGAAATCGAAAAAAGTTAGAAAAAAATTGAGAAAAAATAGTATTTGGTATTTTAAAGTTCTCCCTGTCTCCGTCGCCTAAGCAAGCATGGAACGCAGGATCCATGGGAACTTGTAAATATTTTAGTTAGTAGTAACCGTTGAAAATAAATGGGGAATATCTCGACACACTAGGTTTCATCTCGGTACTGACCTTCAGACAGATATGGGACACATCGTTCGCCTTGGTCAACATTTGCGATCTTCTACAGTCTACGTTCATCTTCTAAGTCTTTTCATGTGATGGGTGGTTACATAACTGTCTGAGTAGAACTCTGTTGTCTTAGATATGAATTTTAGTATGCTTGAGTTAGCACTCGTGTACAGTGATTGGATCCATAAAGGGTAATGGTCCCTATAGCCGAATATCTGAGTAGCCAACTAACTAGCTTGTTTAGTGTCTATCCTGAATCATTCACGTGTTGCTAAGATCTAGATCCAGGTTTTGTAGGTATACCTCTTGTAAACCCTCACGAGACAAAACTCGTCCACTAGGGACACCTAGGGGTTTAACGGCTTACTGCATATGCTAAATGTAGTCGCGATTCCTGCGAAAGTGAGTTAGGATTTTTACTTTATTTTTAGAGTAGTTTGCTCGAGGACTAGCAAAATAGTAAGTTTGGGGGTATTTGATAGACATATTTTAGTGTCTAAATTGCACCTTAATTTCTAGTGAGTTAGTATTCGATTTTGTGTCTATTACATGTTTTTATGCTTTTGTAGGTACATTAGAAGAATAAATATTTCTGGAAAAATTGGCTCAAAAAGTGTTAAAGGCACCCGGGAAAATGGATCAAAAGGCACCCACACTTTGGATTGGGGCACCCTTGGATCGGGCTGATCTGGATCGGGTCAACCCAGCGGGTCAACCAGGCGAGTCAACCCAGCGAACCAGGCGAGTCAACCTAGGATCGGTCGATCCAACTCATCGGGATTCAACTGAATCAACTGCACACTTTGAATTCACGTGAGAAACAAGTTTCTTTTGCTTCTAGATTGTTCCAAATGTTAATAGTTATCTCACGCAAGTCATAAACATCAAAAGATCCCGTGAAATCAGCTCGGAAATCATGTATTTGGCCGGAATCATGATTCGATTAAGATTGAGATTTGTGGGTTGTTTTGGAGAGTTCTATTAGGTTTAGAACTCTCTCTAGGGTTTCTACTACCTATATAAACCAAGAGAAGATAAGAAAAACTACTACGAAAACCTAGAGAAGAAATCAGAGCAATTTCGGCCACTTCCGGTCGCCGCCGGTCACCTGCTGCTGGTCCGGCCGGCGTGTTCTTCATCAGCCACCATCGGAGAAGACGACTCAGCAACATTTATATCTGTTGCTGATTCAAACTGCTCCTGTTGCCTATTCCTTCAACCATTTATTGCTTAGAAACACTTCTGTAACGGCTGAACCCTGTTCTTCAACACTTATAAACGTATCTGTTCAGCTGTTGCACTATTCTTTAACCTTGTAATCAACTTTTTGAGCAATGAAAAGGTCTTGAGCAAGTTTTCTCCACCATGAGCTAAGTCTATTTACTGGGATGAGGGATAAGGTACTTTTCTCAATTTTATGTGATTTAATTATTTTCTAATAATTATTTATAATTCTTTTGTTATTAGAATTGCATAGTTTTAAATAGTGAAAACGGTTTTCTTTCAACAGTTGTGCTTTTGCTTGATGGATTATGCTTGGTTAATTAATTTTGATAGTCCATGCTTGTGATTTACCTCTGTTTGTTAGCATAACGAAACCAATTTTGGCAATTACTTGCGCTTCAATTAATTTAAAAAGAATTATCTGATTAATCACATAGGTTGTTAGAATTACCTGATTCCTGATTCCTGGTCCTTTTAAAATTATTCGAAAATCATCTTTAGGTTATTTAGTCTTTTTCATACTCCTGGAATTTTCTAGAGTTAATTTAAATCA
Organism: Papaver californicum; assembly: GCA_023531435.1. Classification (NCBI taxonomy): domain Eukaryota; kingdom Viridiplantae; phylum Streptophyta; class Magnoliopsida; order Ranunculales; family Papaveraceae; genus Papaver; species Papaver californicum. Next base: position 11,749 of record JAJJMC010015719.1, on the reverse strand, counting down.
TTATTTTCTAAGATCATTACCTTTACAAGTTCGAGAAACGATCACCTTATTTACCACTTTCAAAACTACATCACGCATGTACCTGCTGAAAAAGATAAACCAATTAATCAAGTCATGATAGTCATGCTTTGATTCAAGGAGATTAAAGAAGAATGGCTTTGCATCTCAATAGCCCAGAACTACAATGATGGCTTCAACTTCAATTCAGATACTCGCTCCAGCCCCAGCGCTTCAACGACAGCAAAGAACGGCTCTAATTTTCATGACTTCCCTTGACCTGTCAAGTTCCTGGAAGCATAGACCTGTGATAACACTGTAAGATTATCTCCTGTCTGGAAACAGATCTAAGTAAGTTACACTTGGGGACTGACGACTCTCTCACTTCTGAAATTTTAACAATAATAACAATCCTACAAGGTCTAATCAACAACAATACTAGCAACAAGACCTCTCTATATCAATACTCATACAACTAGGAAGCCTCCTCTGCTTACCTAATCATATCCAGAATGGTAACTCCACTCCTGGTTATGCTACTTACTTCAATCATATGGTTCTACTGTTGGAAACGTTCCAGTCACAAATAATGCGCCACTCCTCTCGGCGCACCAAAATCAAGAAGCAATGCCATAAAGATGCATTGAACCTCTGAACTAGGATAACCCTATCCTTTTCTCCTATAAATGCCAAGTTAGCACTAGCTATTTGGCTTAGCACCACATTGGCACTAGTTAGCCACCTTAGCGCTAAAAGCGCTAACTTTTCTGGCGCTAGCTCTAGCACCTGAGAAGCGCCAACTAACCTAACATGGTCTTAGCTAGCACATCTTGGCCTGATAAGGCCTTATCTAGCACGTCACTACCTTAGCACCTTATTCTTAGCGCTACAAGTGCTAACCCTAACCCTAGCGCCAAAAACGCCAACTCTTCTCGGCCAAGTACCTTAGCTAGCGCGTCCCCGAGAGCGCCTCTCATGACTAGCCACTAGCCAGCGCGCCTCTAGAAAACACGCCCCTTATCTGATGCGTCCCTAGCTATACTATCTAATTGAAGGGATAACTTCAAACCTCCTTGACACTAGCTTCTTATCCATAGTACAATTAACATTTACTAGAAGCTATGTATATTGGTCTCACTTCTGAGACGTTAGCACATTAGCCTTTTATATTTAAAGAGCTAGCACATTATTATTTTTGCTAAGTAGATTTGATAGCTACTTCCCTCAGAAATACGCCTTTCTTCTCAATATTGGTTCAATATCAAATCTTATATGAATTCTAGTAGGTATCCCTTCTTAAGAAACCCTATACAACATTTGTCCTTGAATGCCTATCAGACTTATGTTAAGTCACTTCTGGCCTAATACTTAGCCATTAAATATGTCATGTTACTCCCAAGCAAGTACATGGACACTGAACTTCCCAGACTCGACACTAATCAATATGGTTATCAATCCAGTGAGTTGCGTAACATGCCTCACTGACTTAGCAGGTCATTTGACTTGACTTGACTTGACCCAATCAAAACAATAGTGGCTTTTGACTCCACTATTTTACGAGATATCAAATACAACACATGGGGGATTCTCATTGGGGTATTGGTCTGGCGTTCTACGACAATCGTGCGTGGTGACACCACCTCCACGAACAAGAAGGTAACAAGTAGTGGGCGGTTACAGAACAATTGAGAGGATGATGGGTAGTGGTCTGACAGGTCTTCCTTACTTTCTGGACCCCACCCCACTACAATCTCCACAATCATCACTTCTCCACCTCTCTCTAACTTCCACGACTTACGAGAAATCAGTGTGTCTTCTTCGAATTATAAATAGATAGTTCTCATCCATTCAAGAACATGACAATCAGTCAGGAGAAATTAAACATACAAAATTAGCGATTCCTCTCAGAGAATCCTTTCTCCTTCATATATTACATATCACACTGATCTCAACCTTCTTTGCTTCCCTCCCCTAAGACCTACCCAATCTTCTCCACCTTTGTGACTGAAGCAGGACGTGGACGAGCTTTCTCGGTTTAGGCTCGTCCTATTCGATTTTTTGATCTCTCGAACCTACTTGAAAGTACGATTTTACCGTACATTTATTTTCACCCTAAAACACCATCCAACGGATGAGATTAATCCCTAGTCAAAATCATTTTTTTTTACTGTTCATCCACTTATATGGGGCTAGTTTTAGTGTGTCAAATTTGAAACTAATATAAGTGTTGTAAAAAATTTCAGCAACGATTATTATATCAAAGAAATTTGGGACGTCTATATACATTGCTAATGCAAGTGGAAATGCATAAGATAGGTGTCAGTGGATGAGAAATATAAGGATTGAATTAACGACGAATATTTCTGTTGCCAATCTTTGTGACGGTCGATTTTTGCCACAGTTTAGCAACACATATAAGCTTTGCTAATTTCTGGCGGTCCAAATTTAATTTACACAGGAAATTCTATCTGACGGACGAATTTTTTCTGCAATCTATCGTACGACCCAGCAATTTTGGTCAGCCCGTCCAACGGCTGAGATCAATCGAAAGTAAAAATAAAAAAAACTGACTATTTATCCCCTTACTCTTTTTAAAGAGTAAGATTTGGTGCCCATCCATTTCAAACTCATGTCATTGGTATTATCATTCAAGGAAACTTACATGTCAGTAGATTAAGCAGCTACGGTATTACACATTATGGTATTCCAAAGTGCCCTATTGCTTCCAAACCCCACGAGTGTATCTGAATGAACCTTAATAAAGTAATGAGATAAGCTCACAGGAAAGATAAGACACAAGATCAACGAATCTGTCAGAGTTATATGGGGCCTTTTTTGTGGATACAAAGATTGGTAGTGGTGACCAAACTCGCAGGAACGTCATTCTATATTTGGGTTCAAGGGACATCATGTTCAAGGATGTTTATGCAAACTTGTTTGTTTAAAAATAGGGTTTGTGTTATTTGGTACTTAGGTTTTTCCATAGCTTGCACCTAGTATCAACATGCATCCATATTGGAGTTGTATTTTATATCCGGTTAATCACAGGTAACACCCACTGTCAATCTTGGGCATGAAGAAAAACCTACATTTGAATGTTAATACGTCAGTGAATACTGTAAACTGAAAAAGATTTAGGAATAAAATAATACTCCCTCCTACACGTAAAAAGTGATTTTTTTTAATTTTTTTCCCAAAATAAGTGATCCCTTTCATTTGTATATGCTATTTTTCCAAATAAATCCTTACTAATAACTACTGTAAGAAATATATAAAATTCGGTAGTCATATTTATTCTCGTTGCATGGGTCTTTTAAAAAGATTTTTAATGGTACAACATCTACAAATATCAGTCTTATTGTTTGGGAAATATATCGATTCGAAGTTTTAACACAAAATGGTGGATAAGGAAAAAATACTAAATTATTGGGTATATTAATTAAATACCCTTATATTTTGACACCTTCAAAAATACCCTTATCACATTTTAAATATACCCCCACCTTCTAGAAACCTTATCCCTTAAAGATAGATTACCTTAATACCCTCTCTTGTATAATTTTTTTCCTAATATATTACATATGACATTTTTCTTCATTTCAAAAAACAACAATTTTCTTTCTCCACCACAACCTTTCCACCACCACTACACCACAATCACCATTCCACAACCACCACCAATATTACACCACCACCACCACCACCACCACCACCACCAGTCCACCATGACCTCCAATTCCATCGCCACCACCACAACCACAACCATAACCCCAAATTCAGAAATAGTAGCTACTTTGAATGATAAGTCAATTTGTGAAGAAGAGCATATTTGGAGCAGATTTCGATTCTGACGATGAAGATTTGCAGGTTATACAAGAAACTGATGAAGAATGGCTTGTAAAGAGTCTGAATGAGAATGGTAATATTTATGATGTAGGAACATCAATGGAATTCTTCAGAAGTACCGAGGATCCCGTAATGAGTGTGATATTGCAAGGTTTGTCTAACCTTTTATATGAATCTTTTGCTAATGATGATCCTCCCATATTAGAAGTAGTTTCTCAAGGAGTTGCTAATCGGACTTTTAAGAAGGTACCTAATTTGGGGCTGAGATTGAATGCTTCTAAAATTCTTTTTGAATTCCTTGCTTCTAGACATCCACCATATATGTATGAATCTAGCGCTGTGCAGGTTTCCACAAGGTTTCCTTCCACTTATGTTTTGTATTCACTTTCGAGTGTAAAATGGACTAAGTGTGAGGGTGAATCTCTTTGGACGATAGTTTCTCTCTATCTTATGTTAATATTCTTGTGAAGATGTTGTTAGCAATGCAGATTGTTTTCTAGACGGATCCGTAAATTTTCAGATTGTTGGTGTATGGGCGATCAAAAAGTCAGGTTGATGACGTTAAACTATGGGAGGCAACCCATTGATTTAATATTTTCTTTTCATTTTAGTATTTCTTGTTTTTTTCTTGTTATTTTTTTCTGAATTTTCATATCATTGTAGGATTTCCCACCTTGATTTTACATTGGATGGGTCAATTTATATTGAGGACAATGTAAAGTTTAAGCGTAGGGGAGTGTTAAGCATATATAATTCTTAGGTATTCACTTTTAGGTAGAAAATCTTAGATTTTTTTCTAACTATTTGCATGAAACCTCCAACTTTTAGATATTTTAGAGTCACTTAGTATACTTCTATCTACGTTTACATACAAAATTCTTACCGAAATAACTGAACTTAAAAGGATTAGATAACTATATTCGGGTTTCTTATTTGTTGAGAGGTAATACCGACAAAAGGAACTTAAATTGCCGGTAGAGAGTACATTATTAGAGAAGTTTTTCATTCAATACCCTGAGTAAGGAACAAAACCTTCAATATTATCCGTTTAGAGTGATTCATCTGCACAAACTCCGGGTAGAATGATGAGCTACCCAACCTCGCACCACTTCAACACTACCTTTTGATCTCTTAAGTGCTAATTTCTATCAATCATGAGGGTGATATCAGAATTGAAAAAAAACCTTACCTTGAAGATTGATTTGCAGTTGGAACCACTTTATCTCTATCGAAAACAACAGGTCCATAGAAACACCATCATCATCAACATGCAGAATATCACAAATTCGAAGGAAAGTTGAAGACGTTCAAGGTTTACAAGCAACGGTACAACAAAGAGCAAATTTCAGATTCAACTGAAGCAACAAGACAAAGAGAAGAATCATATATATGTTGAAGACTTATGTAAAAGAACTAAGGAAAGCAAAAGATGAGAGTTAATAAAGTTTATGATATCGAGACAATGCAAGTTGTGAAGAATCAAGTGGTAACGTCTTTCTCCCACGACCATATTAGTTTCATTGTTATTCTTTTAGTTTATATTTCATATTTCTTGATTAAAAAAAAAAAACGAAAAAAAATCAGAAATATATATATAAACAGAAAAAAAAAGAAAAGAAAAAAAATTGTTTTTATTGTTTTAGAGTTTATTTCTTTTTGTATTTATTCGTTAAGGCCGTGTGAAAGAAAGAAGAAATTTATACAGAAGTTTCAAGCAACAAGAATTAGAGGAAAAGAGTTACAAATTGTCGAAGTTCAAGAGTTCATCATCTACAGTTGAAACGGAAGACGAAGATGTTTCTATGGGACGCTGTGAGATGATCGTAGATTGGATGAGAAGGCGAGTGAGCATCCCATCCTCGCATAGTGATTGATTTCCTTTCGTAGAGATCATCAGAAAACATGTATTTTTCTTCCCACGTTTCTACGTGATATTCAAATATAATTGAGAAGATTTTTCCTTCCCACCATTCAACGTGTGCAGGATTTCTATCTTCATTCCTGCCTGCACACATGAGAACCATAAAGTGCGTTTTTGAGTGTCAATTTAATAAAATCTTATTGGTGAGGAAGAAGTCGAAACATTCGGTCACTCTCGAACCTGAATTCTTTCGTATGGTGGTTTTCTCCTAACTTTAAGCATGAGAATAATGTTGTTTGGAATTTCTAATTTCTTATTACTAGTGTGCAAAAACTTTATGTCCTCTTATCTCTTTGGATGCATGTGCTTTGGAATATAACTCGTCCACTAGGGACACCTAGGGGTTTAAAGGCTTGTTACACATGCTAAGTGTAACCGTGTTCTCAACGAAAGGGAGTTGTTGGATTTAGTTTAGCTTAAAGTTATTTAGTTTAGAATTAATCTAGTTTAGTTTGCTTGAGGACTAGCAAAGTCTAAGTGTGGGGAAATTTAATATGTGTATAAAACACCTTATTTATAATCTATATTTTATGCTTTCTTTGCTATTTTACTTGTAAATTAGTGTATATTATGCTTTGTTTGTGTTTTATAGGTATATTGGAGTCATGAGGGAAACTGCAACGGTGAGACTATACTAAAGAATAAAGAGAAAAATTATTTGGTCGTTTTTCTTTTTAAACGCAACGGTTTTGAACCTAAATATGATCGCACGCCATTTTAAGCAGAAGTTTGTTATTGAGCGTTATTATAGATGAACGTTAGATGACACGGACGTTTCTCTGGTGTGACGTATGTTGTTGGGCGCACATTTTGGTGAGCGTTTCATATGTCTGGAACCAGACGCACTTCTAATTGAACGTTGCATACTCATACGCTGCGTTAAGCAAACATATGTTTAAGTGTCCATACTAAGCAGCATCTCTTGTCCAAGCATACTCATATGGGAACGTATGGATGTTGTGTGTTGTATTTTGTGGACGTTTAGTGATACACGCTGTGCCTAAAAGATGCCTGAATGCCAGAAGCCCCTCTATAATAGCGCCTATACTTGAAACGTCCACCAACAGAAGCGTGGAAGGAGTTTGACATTCAAACTCAAACTCGCTTGGAGCTATAGGCGTTTCACGGTTAAAATCAAACATAAAAGAAGGTAACAAACTCATTTCTCTGTCTTTTTCTTTTTCTTTCTCGCGCTGTATTAGTCTTAGAAAAAAAACCCTAGTTATTCAAGCATATAAAATAAAAAATCTGTTAAGATTTTCCAGCATAGAAAACTAAAATAAAAACCCATTATTCGTCAATCATTGTATCTTATTAAAACCTCTCCTTGTAAAATGTCGATTTAGTAGTAATAAACCCTAGCGGTGTATTTTAATGGAATACCTACTGGACTAAGAGAACCTGTTGGTTTAATTTGATTTCTTAAATTTGGTTGTCTAATGACATTTCTATCCAACTGGTGATAACTGTTTCCTGCCAATTTCTCTAAAGTATATTTTGTGTGTTTTCTGCCAATTGCTCTAAAGTATGTCTCTATATCTGAATGGTTAGGTTCTTGCTTTTATTCTTGTTGGGTGTTTTGTTGGCTTGAACTATAGTTTTTTTAGAAAAACATGTTTGTATTTCCATGGTGTTGTCGTTGTATATGTTTATTATTTCCATATCGAACTACATTAAGCGTTTATAAATGATTTTATGAAGAATAACTATAACCTGAATCGATATAATTACTTGTTTGTGTCTATACATTTGATTATTCAAATAGCGGATTATGTTTGTTAATGATGAAGTTTGTATTCTTGTTGATTTATGGATAAATGTGGAGTTATATATTTGGTCCATTGTGTTAAGGTGGACGTTTGGTTCGCGGCGTCCGTGTAGAGGAGCGTGTGCTCAGGTGTGCACCGGCGCCTTCCTACAAGAGCGCCTGTTGTCCGGCATCTTTATAATAGAACGTATGATAAATGGGCGTTATTTCAGCAGAACGTTTCAACCAAACGCTCATTTGGCTTGCGTTTCTTCAACGAGCCGTGTCCTACTGAAGCGTTACTTCATACGCATTCTTTTGTGAGTGTCTCATCAGGCGCTTCTCAGCTACTGCTTCCGTGTTTCAAAACGCTATCATAAGGAAACGTCTTTTGTTAACGCCCAATCAGAAGAGCGTGCGAGGGTATATAGGAATTAGAGAAAATTTTCTCCCGAACAGTAGTTTTACTCGCCTCATTCCTATATATAATCGACCGTTGCGGTTGATTTTGGAGAGTAAAGAGTAAATTTTCTCTTTACTCTTTACTCTAATCGTCTGTTGCAGTTGCTCTGAGAAGCAAAACAAGAGAATTAGGAGCCTATGTCGTTGCTCGGAAGCATTGGGTGTTGGAAAGCTCGAAGAATAGAAGCACACAAGTCTCACTTGTGTTAAACATAGAAAATTACTAAGGGGAATCAAGTTTTATAAAAGGATTGAGAATTACTAGGGGGAACCAGCTAATCTATAATGATATGCTATAGGCAGTCAAATTGTTACATGGCACCTAGTTTTCTGCTCAGGGACACTTCCATCGTCTTTAAACATCAAACTAAAAATTAGGTCGACCTAAATTACACTTCAGTTCACGACCAAGGCTTCTTCACACTCAACCAGTTATTCACCAAGTTCCCAACACCGGCTAACCAAGGAGTTGTTTGGGAGAATGCAACAACGAGAAACACCAAGGGAGGAAACAACAAGAATAACAGTTTTCTGGTTTTGGTTGATGCCGTGAATAGGATTCTGATGGGTCTTGTTAGGTTAAAATTGAGATAGTAAAATAGAGATGGGTTACTTTAGGAACTGTTAGAGACAAGCGCAATAGAAATGGGTCGAGGTGAAAAGTGGTGATTCTGTGATGTCGATAAGGAAGAAATATGAGATAAAATCAAGACAGAAAAAGATAGATAGGTCGGAGAAATCGAGAGACAGACTGGGTTCAGTTTGAGTTTGCTTTTCTTGAAATAGAGATGAAGAAGTTGAGACAAGAAGATGGGTTTATTGTTTGGCTGAAAGAGACAAAACAAAGTCGAATTAGAGTATGGATTGTGGTTGTAAACAATGGGTTTTGATTTGATTTGTATTGAGCGATGGTGGTTGTTTGCTGTGATGGCGAGAATTGACTGCTATCCATGGTCTGCCATCGACGAGATTGAATGGTGATTAAGTGATAAAATTTATGTTGATTGAATAAAATCTTGCAGGGAAGGAGTGTGGTGATTAGAATTGCCAACAATATATGTTTGAATCATCACCAGGTCTTGCACAATAATTGTTTGATAGAAATCCTGAACTACCAGGCAATATGAATCCCGTGAGTTTAGAGTTTCAATGGGTTAGGAGTCTTAGGACTAGTTCAAGAAGTGCACAGAGCTGGTAATAAGAAGAGATATGGGCCTAAAACCAGCAAGAAGACAAGGTGATAGTTGTTGTTGCTGCCGTTTGATTTCGAAATTGAATGGTTGATTGATAGTTCTCTAAATCTAACTCGAGGATTCTTCGATCCGTAATTGTCTAAAAATTTCGAGTGGAAGTAGCAATATGTGGGAATTGACGATGGGATTTTGTTAAATATTCATATATAGAGATTGACAATAGTAGATGGGTCGAGCCTATGTATTTGTCGCTAGGAGTAACCTATCTCACGAAACTTAAAGCATTCAGTTGAGTTATACCTAGAGAGCGTACTTCTAGATAGCTCGAATGAGTAGAATCCGGTAGTTGAGCACTTCCGTGTCTGGTGATTTGAAGAGATTGCGGAATATTTGAGCGTACTAAATATTCTAGGATTATTAGTAATGGGTATATTTTGGAAGCATAGCTATATCGATTTGACTCATGTTTCGTAGCCAAGAAAGAGTCCTTAATCATTCTCACCCTCATATTTGCGTTCTTTTATTTTTCGCATCTTTACATTAGCTTATTATCAGAAATTTAATCGACAACTGCAACTCAACTCTCCCTCAGGAAAGAACCTGTTATCATTATTCTATTAGTTAGTATAAGAAATTAAGGAATATATTTTTGATGAGTCTGGCGCCTCGATCAAATTGGCGACGCTGCCGGGGAGCAGTCGGTAGTTCTACTTGTTATTTAATTTTCTGATTTTGCATTTAGTTTTCATTCTTAGATTTTACTAATTTGTTTGCTTAGAATATTATTTTCAGGTACAATCAATCATTCTTTCTGGGTGCTTACAATTGGTTAGTGGTATTCATCGCTTGTCTAGCACAAGAGGTAAGTTCTATAAACTAGTTGTGTGCATAATTTTTTTCAAGATGTTTCCTTTTGGGAACATCACATATAGTTCACAAGACCATACATACTATGGTGATCAATTTGATTTTCAATCTCATTCTCTTAACAACTACCAACAGTACATGGAGTACAATCATAACCAATCCAATGGTTATGATCAATACTCCACGGATCCTTATGATTGTTCATATACATACTACCATCATCCATATGTAGGTTATGTAAGTGAACATGTACAACCAAAAGCATGGTTGGAGGGTTATATTTCTAATCAGTTTCCTTCTAGTCATACACAGATATTTGCTCGAATTCGTCAAGGGATATAAGAGATGAAAACGTTTAGCAGGGTTGATTCAACGCGCAACATACAGAGTTTCGTACCAAGGGAAACTTATGATAGTGTATCTAGACCCACTCCTGATCTTACTTATGATTATTTACCTATTCAACGGGAAGAGATGGTGTCTAGAGAACCTATCTTGAGTACCAGCGGAAAACGTGTTAATATCAAGAAACTCTTTAAACAATATGAGCGGTTGGAAGAAGAGGGAGAAATAGAAGAGATCTTGAAGCAATTTCTAGGGCCATATGTACGGACATTAACTGTCGTGTGGATAATGGAGAAGAACCCGATGATGATTCCGAAGAATATGAATCTTTGAATATTGATAATTTTGATACTACTAGCTCAACTCATGATCATAATGATCATTTTCCTATTCAAAAGGAAGAAGTTGAGTGTAGAAACACTAGAGTTATTGATGGTAAAACTTATGTTGTGTATGAGAATGACGATGATTGTGACTTATTTGTGCATATCACCCCAAATTCAGAAATAATAGCTACTTTGAATGATAAGTCAATTTGTGAAGAAGAGCATAACTGTTACGATGAATTATTTGGAGCAAATTCCGATTCTGACGATGAAGATTTGCAGGTTATACAAGAAACTGATGAAGAATGGTTTGTAAAGAGTCTGAATGAGAATGGTGATATTTTATGATATATGAACACCGATGGAATTTTTCAGAAGTACTGAGGATCCTGTAATGTGTGAGATTTTGCAAGGTTTGTCTAACGCTTTATATGAATCTTTTGCTAATGACGATCCTCCCATATTATAAGTAGATTCTCAAGGAGTTGTTAATCCGACTTTTAAGAAGGTACTTAATTTGGGGCTGAAATTGAATGCTTCTAAAATTCTTTTTGAATTCCTTGCTTCTAGGTATCCACCATATATGTATGAATCTAGCGCCGTACAGGTTTCCACAAGGTTTCCTTCCACTTATATTTGATGTGAACTGGGATTACCCAATATAAATAACCGCAATCGTACGGCGTCTAACTAGTAGACAACGGCAAGTACGGGTCGAACCCACAGAGAGCGGGGAAATACTGTAATTAATATCTCTAATAAACTAACCAAGAGGAATATTTTTGTGATTTTATATTAATAAATAAAATAATAAACTAACTAAACTAATAAAATGTGATCGAGTAGAGAGAGTCGGTAACCATGGTTTTTCAGTATCCACCACTATTTAATTCATGAATATTTAGAGTCGCAAATATCACTGGGACGCCCTAAACATGATGCATCAAAAAGCCCTAGTCTGAAGCATACACCATAAAATTGCGCTAGCGAGAAAATTATACGAAACTAATTAAAGGTCTACAAATAATACTTGGCTATTCTAAGT
>JAJJMC010015709.1:0-21313 GCA_023531435.1 Papaver californicum | reverse complement strand
ACAATGGGAGAACTTACAAGTGACAGGGGAGATGTGGAATTATGGAGAAGACTTTTTTCTTTTGTTTAAGTAGAGTGGGAGGTACTGAAAGGATATGGGGGGATGGGCTGTATGGGTTGAGTTACTGCTTAGTTGACCTTGGCCATAACTTGTCAGGTGATTTAGATGTTTCTCTGAGAGGATAATTTGGTGGCTGTCTGAATTGATTTTTGACTGGGCAGTGACTGGAGCCGGGTAGCTTAGCAGGGATTTGATGTTTTGGGGGCTATGTGGAGTGCAATTGATAATTATAGTGATAATTTTGATGGGATTGATGGAAATGGTTACCTGAAGAAACTGCTGGTTAATTGCTTCACACGAAGGTAACTCATACTTGTTGACAATGGCATGGAGCGACTGCTTCCTTCTTGATTCATCCTGCATTACACAAAGCAGGTGGGGAAATTAGTTCATCATTAATTAAGGTAGTTTAGAGAGACATCTGTTAGATAAATTGCAGAAAATGGGAAGTAATTGGGGGAAATGAAAATGAGTTCTTGATTAGGGCATTCAATTCTGAATTAGGGAAATTGAATGCCACTGATTACTGATCTGATTTTCACCCAATTTTTCCAGGTCTTCAAACTTTAATGTTGTGGAGAAAAATCTTAAAACCTAAAAGCTATGAACAAAGGGCTGAAAGCGCTTTATTAAACTTCTAGAGCTGTTAATGGCATTGAAAGAGGGAATAGCAGAGCTTCTCTTTTCAACATTAACTTGCAATTAAACCCAAATTTCTTTCCATACCCATCAATCTCTAACGCAGCAGCTTCAATTTATTGACTTTCATCTTCTAATTCATGGAGGATTTTGATCGTTGGAATCCAATAAATCTAACCTAAATGAAATAACCTTTCAATTCATTTCTCTATTGCACCATAAGCTTTCCAGATAAGTTGAGATGTCAGATCCAATTTTGTGGATGCAATATACTTCGAGAATAGTTAAAGTTATTCTTTGCTAATTGGTTTCTCTATTATTTTTTTTTGGTATATGGTTACATCAGTGGTTGCACATGGAACGATTTGGTACAGTTTTCGGTGAAGATTTGAGTTAACGAGTTGTAATCACACATTCACACCCCGAAAGGCCCAAACCCAATGTAGTTGAGGGAAGCTAAAAGTTATGTTTGTAGAAGTAATATTCATATTCTGCAATCATAAAAGTGTGTCATATCTCATAATGTTGAACTTTAAGGTGATTAGAGCAACTCGATTGAGATGGGTATATTGGCTAATTTTATATGCCAATGCTATGAGTAAAAGAGGGTGTTTAATGCAAAATGGAGAGGGGATGAGCTATGAGGGGAGACTTGATTCCTTAGTCTCTGTAGAATTTCCTAATATCTCTTATTATAGATTTAAATAGTTTGTGAGTTTTTGGGGTCTTGTAAACTTGGTTGTACATATTGTTATTTTTTAATACAACTTTTTTAACTTACTAAAAAATAATTTTCCAAATGTCCCTCCACAGTAGGATGGACAAACTAGAAAAATGGGTTGGTAAATTGGCATTTTGGAAAAATGGGATAATCAGACTACTAATATCACATAACAAAGGAGTAGTACTTACAGTTTGGTACAATTGTACTCGTATTCGTCGATGATGGCGGTAATATGAAAGGAGGAGTAGCTAAAGGAGACAATGGAAGTGGCGAAGGAGGATGATATGATTTGGAATTACCTTCTTTAAATAACCGCAATCGCACGACGTCTAACTAGTAGACAGCGGCAAGTATGGGTTGAACCCACAGGGAGCGGAAAAATACTGCAATTAATATCCCTAATCAACTAATCTAATAAAACTAACTAAACTAATAAGTCAAACGGGAGAGTCAGTAACCAGGGTTTTCAGTATCCATCATCATTTTTATTTAATTACTGAAGTGAAACATAACTCATGAATATTCATTTATTGTTCGTTCTATCGACATCACCTATTATATGTATTAGAGTCGCAAATATCACTGGGACACCCAAAGCATGGCGCATCAAAAACCCTAGTATGAAGCATACACCATCTAATTGTGTTAGCGAGAAAATAATACGAAGCTAATTATAGATTCACAAATAATATCCGGCTCTCTAAAGCATACCCCATCTAAAGATTTAACCAAAACATGAAATATCTAAAAAGTAGACAAACATATTTGTTATCCTTTTAATTATGCGCATAGGTTACTATATACAGAACCGGTGAAGCGACAACTAATTTAGATTTAAATCAATAAACAAAATCATGAAATTAATCTATTCAAATCATAGTGGTCTATTACTCAATAATTCGATTTAATTAGTCTTGTACCAAAAGTGGTTTTAACATAGAACCCTAGTTATAAATAAATTAGAACATGGAGATGAATTTCTTAAAACCCATAAAAATAATTAAGAAAAGTATAGAGGAATTAAATTGTCACCGTCGTCATCCCGACAAACAATCTTCTTCGTTTTTCTTTTCTTCCATAGCTCCGTCCGTATGCAGAAACTATACAGGAAAAACTCCCAAAATCCGACTATCAGCCGGTTGGGGGAATCGATCTGTTTATAAGGCTATATCTATAATAATTTTGGTGGGAGGGTTATATGTAGAAAATAGAAAATGAATGGCGGGTGGGCGGGTCGGGTCGGGTGAGAGGAACTATCGCCCGCACCCGACCCGCCAGAAAACGGGTTTTAAAAAATCACCAGCACCGACTCGTTCATTGACGGGCCGAGAACAGATCGGATAAAATTGGGCGGATACGAGTCGGATTGACGGATTGGATCGGTTTGTGCAGCCCTACTCAAAAATCCCCGTCTGTCCTCCTCTGCTCTTTTTTCTTTTTTTATATCTTTCATACTAGGTTTCCTAATAGAAAACCTATTCTTTCTCTTTCTTGGCCGTTGGATAACAACAATCTCTTCATCATTTCTTCTTCTTCACGTGGTCTTTCACAAGAAAAGTCATAGTACTTTCTTTTGCATTGTACCTCTCTATCACTCACACATGGGCTTGTCCCCTAAAAGCAACAAACAAAGTACATCCTCCTACCTCTCCCACTTGTTCTTTTCTTGCACCTTCACGTGCTCAACTTCTAACTCCTCTCTTTATCTATGCAATCAAGTACCAAACAAAACAAAATACTTCTCTTAACCGTACCCTCTATGCCTATCTGTTTTGACCAAACTAGCCAAGACAAGCCAACGTCCCCACACCATATAGCCTGTCCTTTCTTCCGTCAACTGATCCACCTTTCATACCCACGTAATAGAATGCCCAAGTCCAGACTCCAACGTCCGGTGTATTTCCTATTAGTAATTTGCTTCGTTTAACTGTATTTATTTATAATTTCAGATATTACGTAAATCACATATTAAATGATATAACAATGACATTAGTATATAATTAAATACTAATAAATATAAATTAAGAGATAAATATGTATAAATTATGCCCGTATCAGATGAGCCTTAAATTGAGCAAAAAGATACACTTTATATCTAAATTTTCCGATATAACCCCTCAAATCGACGGCAAAGATTAAACAAAGCTATCTAATCAAAGAGTTAGGAATAAGAATCTTTTTGGGCGAAAAAAAATTTAATAAGTAAAAAGAATTTTCCCTAACAAATACTCCCTCCGTTTCTGGAAAAATGTTACTATCACTTTTTTATTTTAGCCTAAAAATAAACCAATTTGAAAAAGTGATAGTAAATCTTTTTTTGAAACGGAGGTAGTATATAATAATTAAAATTCTTTTTATTTATCGCTAACAAATACTCCCTCCGTTTCAGAAAAAGAGTTATTTTCTCTTTAAATTTTTTGTCCAACAAAAGAGTTACTTTCATTTTCAATATAACAAACTTTCAAAACTACCCTTGTTATTTTAAGAAATGTTATTATTTTCATTATAAAAATACATTTAGTATTAAATTTTTTATTAGGGTAAATCTGGAAATAAATTGTAAAAGTTATTCTCTCTCATCTTGTCTTAACAATTGTGCAAATATGAAAAGTAACTCTTTAATTTTCCCCATAAAAATTTTTAATATAAAGTGCCAAATAATAGATGGGTAAAAAGAAAATTATGAATTGAATCAATGCATTAGAGGTTTGAAACGATTCTTTTCTGGCCTGCGATTATGGTTTGACTAACGGAGATTTTAAGGTTTGATATGTTATACCTCATGCAACTCACCCTTAGTTGTAGGTAATTGGTGTTACTTTTTGATCATATGTTTGGTGTTTGTTTAGGTTCAGATAGATCAAACACTCCAAAACACTTTGGACCATGAAATTAATAGCCCAGTTTGCCAGACTCCAGAGCGGGCCTGATATAATATAAATTCTCTTTTAATTTTCATTTTTAAAATTCGTTTTTCATCTCATCCCAGGGAGAGAGATATTAGGGTTAGTGATAGGTTGTTGATTAAGAAGTTTGAAAGTCAGTTTTGTGGAAGCCTGCAATCGAATGCCAAGCAATTCACAAGATCAAGTGATCAACGATTCGTAGGATTCAGGTAAGGCCTTCCTTATTGTGTTTTATCAATCTTCATTCATGGAGGGACGTTTACTTAATTAGTGAATTAGGTTTTCCTGTTTGATGTTGATTATTATATTGTCAATTTGCGTTTTTGCTGGGGGTTTGATATTGATCGAGAGTTAATGATTTTCTAAGATTAATGTTGATTACTGAAATTGTCAATTTTCTAAGGTTTGGGTTTTCTTAGATTTGTGCAGCTATGCTGTACATTGTTTCTATCTAAATAATACTATACATATGTAGTGATGGTACAGATATTGGTACTGCTCTTTCAGATTTTGATTTTATTTTTAAATGATGCTTATTGTTAGGGGAAATCATGTTTGGCTAACATCTCAGTAGAAACAATCATAAAATGCTTCTCCTTTTCTTTTCTTTTTTTTATGTATTCTTCTTCATTTAATGTTTTTTTTTGAAGCATATTTAATGTTTATTGTTAGAGCATCTCCAATGGGGTCAAGGTCATATATGTAATCCATGAATAAGAATGACATATTAATCCTTGAAGAGTAACAACCTCCCTTGTTGTATCAGAAGTTAAATTCTCATTATGGTTTTTTGCTCTGTTAAGATTGCTGTTTTAGTAGGCTCATCTTTTGTTGCTCATGTTGTAGCCAGTATATTTCACTGTGTATTTCTGATTTGGCAATGAGCTGTTGTTTGACTGCTGCTATCTTTCTTAATGAGCCTTTTGTTGGACTTGTATTTTGATTAATGAAGCTCATGTTCACATCTTTTTGTTCCAATAACCCTAGTTTATTTTAAATCATGGAGCTCAATGGTCTCCTATACTTCAACAGTAATCCAAAGAAATTTGTGCAGTACTTGCATTCAATTCCTCTTTTAATTTTCACATTACACAATAAGACAGTCATTTGGAGGTTTCTGCATTTTTTTAAACCAGATGCAGATCGGTGCTTGAAATATGTATTTTATTACATCCCACTATTTTATTATCCCAAACGTGCAAACCAAATATCATTAATCACTTCAAGGTTGTATGGCCCGGTTTTTGTTTCTGAAAAAAAGAAGAAGAGTGTTTTTGTTTTTCTGGTTCACCATGATTTTAGTTCGTGTTATTTTATCTTGGCATTTGCTATTTGACCTTGTTGTAATAATCTTCCAACCCTTTGACATGCTTTCATATCAGCGGATATCCATTGAAACGTCTAATTCAAAAAACAGTTACATCTTATTAATTTGATAATAATTCATTCACTATTCGTTATTCTCAAAATGTAAATTTACTGTTCAATCGCCTTGTACAGTTATACTTACTTGCTCAAATGCCTAAAAGAAAGTACCAAGAGCTTACTGAGGCAAATTCTAAATGGGATAAGCTCAAGATATGTATGGATAGGTGGGCTGTGTCGTCGGAAAGAAAGAGGTCAAAATCTTTGACCTCCTACCTAGATAGTCTAAGGATCAAAAGATCAGACACTGATCAGTCGCGTTTAAAGGTAATGATTTATATCCTCATCTAAGTTTTATCAAAAATCAACTAATCATAATAAATTGTTGTAATTTGTGATTGTTTTTTTGTTCTTTATTTTTAGGAGGTTGATCGGTTTTTGGATCTTAAGTTAAAGGAAGCAAAAGTCGACGGTCTTAAATCTCGGTTGACTTATCTCAATGCCCTCAAAAACATTAGTATGGTATGAATAAATGATTCGTCTGTAATGCTTCTTTTGAATTTGTTTATTCTACTTGTTGTTTATGAATTTATGTTTTCGTAAAACAGATGCATTGGGTCATTTTGAAACTTCACAAGGATGGGAAAAGCTTTGATGATTGGATGTTAGGAAAGTTAGCAACCCATTATGTGCTCAAGTTTGAAGATTCTTTGAAATATGTCTATGATAATGAATGTACATTAAGGTCCAAGTTACAAGATCTGAAACAGACTGAGTATGAACCACTTGAAGGCCAAAGCGATTGGCTACATGTCCAGAGAAAGGCTGCAAAAGTCCTGCAAAGATACCTCTGTGGAAACCCAAATGATATCAAAATTTTGTATGAGGTATTTAAATGTTTTTTTTATAATATTTATCCTTGAGTTTTTATAATTTTGTATGAGGTATTTAAAGGCTGAAATTGATTTCATTTCTTATTAATAGGCCCGGGAAAAGGAATTAGCTTCAGCAATTTCCGGGGTGGAGAATTCATGTAGCGCTGCCCGATTTCTCTCTGATACTAAAGATGATGTGAGAGTACTGGTCCAGGTAATCTCGAGTTTTTTAGATGTTTTATCTGCTGCTTTGACTGCTAGTTCTCTTTTGTCTGTCTCTAACTTAGAGTTTATATATAGTCTAATCTTTTTAAGAACACCAACCCTGTGTGCAATGTGCTTTCACCAAGGCAGTCTGGGCTAGATGCAGCTTAAATGTTGACAGAGCTACTCTCTCAGCAAACGATATTAATGAATAGTGTGGTAACTGGTTCAAGAGAAACAACTGCCCCAACCATTGGGGAAGCTGGGCAGAAATCTGTGATACCATTAGGTGGTTTGTATGGAAGGTTAGATGTGAAACCATCTTCCAAAACAGGAAACCTAACCCCATTCATACTGGAAATCACATAATAGAGCACCTGGATTCTTACACCAAGAGTAAAGTCCTTCTGCAGCCCCCTCGGATCCCCTCTCCCACTCCTCAAGAGCCCAACAATAAATCCTAAACTTTAACTACATCTCTGTTCATGACAACATCTCTGAGCTCACTGGATTTTGTCTGTGTATATCTACTCCTACAGGTACCATCATTGAATTGCCAGAATTCTCCAGTCCAGAGATGGATGGAGCCAGCATAGCGGTACTTGAAGCTATGAAATGGGCCAGAATTTTGAAGTGCAGAAGCATCAATCTAATAGGTGCAAATAAAAAGCTGCCAGGAGCAATAAATACATGGAGCTAAAAGAACAATCAACTGGAGAGCCAACTGCACTGTAGACGCAATATTATAGATTTAAAGAGTTATTTTAGTAACATATTTTGTAAGGGCTTGAAACCCAAAACCTTTATAGCATGTTTGGTTCAAGGAATTGAAGGCTATGTAATCAAATTCCTAGGAAATGTGCCCAATTACTTGAACCAAACAAGACAAATCAAATGAGGTAGATTGGCTGGTTAAATGAACTGCAGCTTGCTGCTTATGTGTAACTCTTTTTATTTTCTATCTTTATTAATTTAAAAAAAAAACAAAAAACAACCCTGTGTGGAATGAATTATATTCGCCAATTGTTTTCCTTCAGAATTCAAACCCTTCTCTTTCTGATGACTACACCATTCTACTTTTCAGGCCTCTTGCAAGAAATTTAAATTTTCATGTTAGTTGAGGAATTCGGTATCTTTTAAATTACACATAGATGCTTCTATAGGGCTATGGATTTCGTCTTGCATGTAGGGAACCCATCAGGAAAGTGAAAAACTAGTCAACAACTGCATCAGTCTTATTCTTTGCCTTGCCTTCTAATAGGTGATGTAAATACTATTTTACATATAACAGAGAAAGAAGGAGGAACAAATTATGTTAGTAACATAAATTATGTTAATTTTTGTGTTATTTTTATCTGTTTGGGGCATTTTTGTTACTTTTTTCTGTTTGAGGCATTTTGTTATTTTTTTATGTTTGGGCTATTTTAGTAACATGAGTCTCTTTTTGGGATATTTTTACAAGATGAAGTATGTGGGGTATTTTGATATTTTTTCACACGTGCCAATTCGCACGCCCCAACTTAACTGAAAAACTAACGGATTAGGGCATTTTTGTTTATGCTTTAACTTGGGGCTGAACTGCAACTTGACCCTCCCAAATTGGGGCATTTCTGTAATGCCCTAAAATAAAATGTTAGTTAATGTTTATGTTGATAATCTTTTCTATATGTTTGTGATTTTTAGAAGTTCGTTGCTTCTATAGGTGATTGGTAGATTGAGGTCATTCTGCTGCTTTCTATGTTTTGAAAGATGCGGAATACAAGGCTACTGACTCTGGTTATTTTTGACACCATCGTGAAACATAAGTGTTGCTTACGTAGTAGCTTGTACATGGCAGATCACAGTGTCCAGAGGCGCAGAAGAACCAAGCCCATACCGACACCGAGGACTTGAGTCATTGTACCTTCACTCACCAAACAATCTTCACATGTTTTTCCTATTATCCACAAAAATATTTCCCGATTAGCGTGGTATTGGGTTGAGGAAAGTACTTCTAATTCCTGTCACTGGTTGTCTATGTCATTCGTGTGGAAGTAGAACCCAATTTTCCAAAACAATTAATCATTCATAAATTTAAGGTTTAGATTATGTACCAATAGTTTACAAATTCATAATATTACATTTGGACTTCAAAAGTTGGTGTAGATACCCCAAGAAAATGGAAAGATAAAAGAACAGTAGTGGCAGTGATATTAAGACCAACAACGTATGTAGAGCCCAAAAAAACTGTCTTGAAGAGGAGGCAATCTGAGGGGTCACGGGTCGATAGTCTAGCAGGGTCAGGAATAGTCAATTTCTGAGAGAAAGGGGAAGAAATTCCTAGTAGTGCTGCGTACTGTGTACCTCTTACCAGGGTATTACATTTTGGCGACTCTGTTGAGACACAAGAAAAACTTAAACACTGAAGTATTTTAGCCGCTTCTTCTACTTCACAGAACAACCGTCCCATTTGACTTCTTCCACTCGTTAATTTTCAACACGAGCCTTCAAAAAAGAAAACAACTAGCATCTGTTAATTTTCTTCACCCACCATTATTAATAAACCCTTACTCCACCATCATCAAACTCTCATCATTACCGCGCCTTCTACCTTACATCCTATTTTCTCCATCCCGCATCTTCATCATTTTCTACTCTTTCATTCTCACCATTGAATTTGGGTTAAGTAGATAGCTACATCCGAGATGCGTGTCATTGCACACGGTAGGAGCTGATGAAATAGCGGTTACTGACTAGCAAATTCCATTGTAATGGGACCTATCAACAACAAGCTCGCGTCTATCATCCATAGCCGGTACTAGCTCAATTTTCAACAACACTTCCAGAGCTCCTCCTCCCGAGGAAACCACTAACTCAATGTTAGAGGAGAAAGTTAGCACCAGTACGACCTTACTTCTAAGAACACCAGCCTCTACATGGCTTCACTCATTCACCGAAGAATTGTGTAAAAAAGAGGAGCAAGCTTGTAGTGAGAATGAGTATCTCCACCGTTTCATTCAATAAGGGAGAAAGTTTCCACTCATCAGTGAGTCACTGCCATGGAAGAAGAATTGCATAATGAGTCCTTGAACTTAGATCTTCCTGTACATCTCCAGTTGACAATTCAGACATGATTGTTTAATCTTCTCGTGACAAATCAATCATTATTTAGACTTTAAACATGTTATTATAAATAATCCTTAATTGATGATGGAACTTGATAAGTACATAATTTACATGTTTTTAGTGTTGATTCCATACTTGTTTCAGTTATAATAACTACAAATTATTTGGTATTATTTTTTTTTCTATTTTTTTTTGTTTTCATAGGTGAATCATTCGAAAATCAATGGAAATGGTGTTGAAAAGAGCGAAGAAGAGAAAAAGGGTTTATTCCGGAGTGAAAATGAGAGGTTAGATCTGAATAATACACTTTTGGAGGGAAAATCCAGAAGCACTTCGGCTAGGAAAGCATTCCCAACGCAACCGTAGACAAGATGAAGCATTAAAACAAGAATTCGAGACTCACATACGGTTAGGAAACCACTTTTCTATGCTACCCGTGAATTGTGAGGAAAGCACTTAATATTTGTAAGACACCGTCTTGTATAGGATGACAATACGAAGCCAACACAAAAAGAATGAGGTAAATCGACATCGTATGAAGAAGTTATGACCGCAAAGGTGAATGAAAGAAAAGTAAACTCAGGCTCACTTATGGCCAGGAAACCCAAAAACATAGCCCTAAGTGACTCTGAAATCACCCAAAGTATTTATTTGACCTACGGATAGGTCGTGGGAGAATTCCCAGCCATAGGCAATATGTTTGGAGCGAATTTGAACTTCTAAAAAACGAAAAACCAGGTTCCGGAAGGATTTTAAGCCCTAGATACCATGAGTACTATACAAGGAGACTCCCAAGATATTAATAAGACATCTTTAGTATTATTTATAGGTCTTGGAGAGGAGAATCATTCACAAGGAGAAAAGGATAGGGTTTCAGAGCGGTTCCATTATCAGAATGAGTTCTTCTCTATTTTCTCATATGTATAACATGATTGAGGAGCTAACATGATTGAGGAGCTAAAATTCTAATTGATTGAGGATGAATTCTAAGTTCTAAACAAGATTTGATATAATATATGAATCTATTTTGGATTCTTCACATGAATATTGTTTGTGTCTACTATGAGTAATGTTTATGATTGATAAATTCATCGTTCTAGGTCGCCAACTAAATCAGTTTCTTGATTGATTTATTGCTAGTAAAGAGTTAGGATATCCGTAATTGTTGAATAACTCCTGCACAAGTAGAAAACGTCAGACCTTGCATAAAGATTTCGTGGAGCAATCACGTGTAGAAACAACACTATAAGTGGACCTTGCGATAAGATTCCAACTACTAGAATCAACCTATAAAGTCACAAAATATAAATCATTTGACCAAATTATATTTAAAGTGCGCTACATCTAAGTGTTTTGGACGAATATATCTATTATTCCAGCGCTTCGGTTACTGCTGACCAAAGGACTTTTGGGGATATCACTGCTTTAGTTGCTATCCTAGGGTTGGTAATAATTTCTGACGAATGAAGAATAAATGAGTATACTAATTCAATGATTGCTTAGATCATCCACAATAACACGAGCATACCAAAGAGAATAACCCAAATTTGTTTGCTCTTTTGTCCGCCCGTAACGCAACGGTTTTCAACCCAAATATGATCATACGCTCTTCTAACCAGACGCTTGTTATTGGGCGTAATTCTAGCTGAACGTTAGATGGAACAGACGTCTTAGTGGTGTAACGCTTGATGTTGGGCGTAGATTTGGTTAACGCTTCATATTAGACGCTACACTATAGAAACGCCTGTAATCAGACGCACTTCTATTGGAACGTTGCAAACTCATACACTGCCTTAACCAAACGTATGTTTAAGCGTCAACACAAAGTAGCGTCTCTTATCCAAGCGTAGTCATATGTGAACGTATGGAAATTGAGTATTGTCTTGCGTAGACGTTTAATGATACGCGTCGTCCCTGATAGACGCCTGAGTGACAAACGCCCCCTATAATAGCGGCCAGACGTGAAACGTCCCCTCATAAGAGCGTGCTTGCAGTTCAACGTCTTCCAAGAAGAGCGTGGGTTAAGTGGACGTCCAACAAGAATAGCGTGAGACAATACGTCACCCAAGAGGAGCGTGCGTTAAGTTAGACGCCTCCCAAGAAGAGCGTGCGTAATTAGCGTTAGCATATATATAGTCTCTCTTCTTCTCTATCAGACGCATTTCTCATTATTCAGTTTCTTCTCTAAACCTTGAACAGACGTAATCGACGGCAACGACAATAATCAGGCGCCACCCTAATGTGACGTATTTTGTTTCCCTCCACTTCAATCTTGTAATACTCTTTTCAAAATTTGTTGGGTACTTCGAGCTATAACATTTCACAGTTGATTTCAAACAAAAAAACAGGGTAACAAACTCAACGATTTCAATTGATTTTAGGTTTATATTATGATTTGTTTGTATGTAATGATAATTAAATTTAATTATACATGTTTGAAGATTAAACATTTCTTAATTCTAGGTATATGTCGACCAAAGAACCCATCTTCTGAGACTGAAACTGTGTGGCCTAGATGTTCGCGGTGGAAGAGTACACGAAAGAAGAGTAATGATATTGTGCGTTCAAGGACTCTTCTGAATGAATTGACCGCCGACGCTGTGACATAGCACCCGTGGGTTACCGCCATCCCATTAATTGTTAATGAGATTATCCAGAAAGCTATGGTGCTCTCAAATAAGCGCGTTATATTTACTTGGATTGGCACTGTGAGTTGATAATTTATTTTCATGTGATTGTTTATTAATTTCCTGGTTTATTTTACCGGTTCATGGCTGATAATTATATAAAAGTACAATAAGACCGTTGTATATGAATTAATATTATTAGATACTGTTAAAGGCATGTGCGTTTTGAAAAAACAAATAATTTGAAATTGAACCACTGCCTTCTTATCTCTCGATTTTTTTTATTTACATGCTTTGTCAGTTTTTTGTTTATAGCTCTTGTCTTAGCTTTCATCTGGCTTTTATATCTACCTTGTATTTTCTACTCAACCGATAGTTTTTATCTCTCGATTTTTTTATTTACTTGCTTTGAAAGTTGTTTTTTAGCTCTTGTGCTAGCTTTCATTTGGCTTTTATTTCTGCCTTGTATTTTCTACTCAACCGACACTTCTTATCTCTCGATTTTTTCATTTACATACTTTGTCAGTTTTTTGTTTTTATCTCTTGTTTTAGCTTTCATTTGGCTTTTATTTCTGCTTTGTATTATCTACTCAACCGACAATTCTTATCTCTCGATTTTTCATATACATGCTTTGTCAGTTTTTTGTTTTTTAACTCTTGTCTTAGCTTTCATTTGGCTTTTTTTCTGCCTTGTATTGTCTACTCAACCGACACTTCTTATCTCTCGATTTTTTTATTTACATGCTTTGTCAGTTTTTTTGTAGCTCTTGTCTTAGCTTTCATTTGGCTTTTAGTTCTGCCTTGTATTGTCTACTCAACCGACAATTCTTATCTCTCGATTTTTTCATATACATGCTTTGTCAGTTTTTTTTTTAGCTCTTGTCTTAGCTTTCATTTGACTTTTATTTATACCTTGTATTGTCTACTCAACCGACACATCTTATCTCTCGATTTTTTCATTTACATGCTTTGTCAGTTTTTTGTTGTTAGGTCTTGTCTTAGCTTTCATTTGACTTTTATTTCTGCCTTGTATTGTCTACTCAACCGACACTTTTGAAGGGAAGGTGCTCAAAAACTTATCTTAATCAGAACTATAAAATGAATACACCATTCTTCATTGAAACCACAACCAAAACTACAAACCTACCCAAAACTACGAACCTCCTCAAAACTACAAACCTCCCCAACCAATGGCATTCAATCAAAATAACAATATGTATTATGCTTCTTCTTCTTCTTCTATTCATCCTAATCATTTAACCTTATCTTCGACATCTGATGATGATAGTAATAACAACATTTACTTATCAGACGAAGGATCATTTGCACTTACCCAAAATGACCAAGCACTCGGTTTGGGATTGGTCGCTTCATATATAGACTGGCCACATACTCGTATCGAAATACAAAGAAATCGTGAGGACGGAGCAAGGCTTCTCTAGACAGATTACTTTTCCAAAAACCCGACTTTTCCTCCCAATGTTTTTCATAGAAGATTTCGAATGCGAAGACAATTGTTCAACCGTATTTTGCGGGATGCAGTAACAGTCAATCCTTATTTCGTTCAAAAAAGGGACGCGGTCGGCCGCCTTGGATTAACCCCGAACATGAAGATAACTGCTGCAATTCGCATGTTAGCTTATGGATGTGCGGCGGATGCAATAGATGAGTACTTACGCATCGGAAAAACCACATTATTGGATGCAACACGTCGATTTTGTTTGACGATTGTGCGGTTATATGGAGATCAGTATTTGCGCAACCCAACCGCTGCAGATGTTGAACTATTTCTTAATCAGAACAAGGCGAGGGGATTTCCAGGGATGCTCGGCAGTGTAGATTGTATGCATTGGAAATGGGATAAATGCCCATCGGCCGAATCTGGTGCTTACACTGCCTACAAAGGAAGTGAAAGTATTGTGTTGGAGGCAGTGGTTTCCCAAGATCTCTGGTTTTGGCATGCTTTTTTTTTGGTATGCCTGGTTCCAACAACGATATAAATGTTATGAACGGATCTTATATTTTTAAAAACCTTATCAACGGGAAGACACCACCAGTGAACTTCGAGTTGAACGGGAACCAATTTGATATGGGGTATTATCTTGGTGATGGGATATACCCAGAGATAGATACCATTATCATGTCGATCAAATATCCATATTCACACAAGAAACAAAAATTCTCAGCAATGCAAGAGGGTTTCCGAAAAGATGTGGAACGAGGCTTTGGTGTAATGCAAAACAAATTTTCCATCGTTAAACAACCAGCAAGAATGTGGAATCCGGACGCACTTGCATATATAATGAAAACTGTTATTATTCTCCATAATATGATTGTGAAGGATGAACGTCTACCCGGTGATTGGCCACATGAATATGATCAAGGGCGTTACCATGCACCGGTTAATATTTTGAGACAACAAACTGCTGAACTTTCGAGGATGTCAACTCACCAACGCCGACTTGCAGTACACAACAAATAAACGCACATTCGATTACGAAATGACTTGATCGAACATTTATGGTCGGATTTTGGTGATGTATGAAAAATTACTAAAACATGCAGATAACTTTTGTGGGTATATCTCTTGTAAACCCTCCCGAAACACCACTCGGCCTCTAGGGGAACTTAGTGGTTTAAAGGCATGTTGCACGTGCTAAGTTCAACCGCGACTCATGTGAAAATGAGATATCTTAACCTGTACTTTTGTTATGTTGTTACGAATAAGTGACAGTCTATTCAATGACTAAAATGTTATAGTTTTCATTAATTGAAGGAAAAATTACAATGGAATTTCAATACTGTTTTAGGTAAGACGAGAATCTCTTCTTTTCTGTAAAATCTCTTGCTTCCTAATTTCAATCCACTCTTTTGTTGCGGCATCCAAATGGGAGACGTCTTTCATCATTATGCGAAACTCCTCTTTTGCTGCAAACTCGGCTTCTCTCTGATCAATCTTCCTTTTAGCATTTTATGTATAACTGGTGTTGAATTTTTGTTGGTTGTTAATAATTATGTCCAAGGCTTCTGCTTGGGACTGGATTTTGCTCTCCCTGTTTGTTTCAGTCGTTTAGTCTCTTTTTTTCCCATTGGGCGCGGATACGTGTTAGGTATATCTCCTATCTCTTCATATCCACTCCATTGGCCTTGGCTTGGTGAAGGTCTTTCTCAGTTATCGTCGCTACTTTCAGAATCTTCTTCAGCTTGTGATGAATCGAAAACAGCTGTGGATCGTCGTGAATATTTGATATGTTCTAACATAATTGCGTAGCACTCTTCATGCTTAAATGGTTTCCCACTATTAGCTTCCTTGAATAGCTTACTTACTTCTTGAATATGTTTTTGTTTAGAAAAAGTTTAGTGCATTACATACAATTCAAAACTGTAATAAGGGAGTGCATAAAAATTAAGTGTTCACTTACCTTTGTTTCTGGGCCCCATCCAGTATGGTGTTCAGGTTCCACTTCTGCCTCATTTGCAGAGTAAAGCGCCACATCTTTACTTATTCCATGAAATCGTTTTTGAATGGAGGTCCAACTGCGTTCAGGCATTGAAGGTATAGCTTCTTTCATTCCAGCTTTGATACGAGACCATAATCTGTCTTCTGATTGATCGGAACCAACACTACATTCTTGAGATATTGATAAATGAATCATACACATGGTTACATCTTCATTCGTAGTAAAATTTGGACCTCTTAGTTTTGGTGCCATTAATGAAAGTGATTACAAACTGATTTGAAAGACCAAAAATTAGAAAACCCTAGACGAAGTTTCTTGTATGAAGTAAAAATGAATTATGAAATGTTGCTGTAGTAGATGAAACAAATACTAAACCAATACATTTATATAAATTGAGAATAAACTAGCCGTTTCAACCAACTCAACGGTAACATTTCTCAACGGATACCTCAACGACAACTATTCAACGGAAACTTTTCTCAACGGACATAATAATAACCGAACGCTATTGTATGGGAACGTTTGATGTTGGACGCTCTCTTAATGTACGTATGCTTCACCGGCGCAAGTCTGCGAGAACGTCTCAATTGGAAGCGTCGTCTTATAAAGACGTCTGGTTCACCGACGTGGGGTTAAGTGAGCGTTTGTTGTCTGGCGTCGGCCAGAGAGAGCGCCTGATGTACGGGCGCTATTGCAGTGGAACGTTTCATCCAGGCGTACATTTGGCTTGCGCTTCTTCAATGAGCGTTGTGCTAGTGTAGCGTTACATCAGACGTATTCTTGGGTGACCGTTTCATCAGGCATCGCTCAACTCCTGCGTCCGTGTTTGAAAATGTTGTCTTACCAGAATGTCTGGATTCGAACGTTGTCTTAACAGAACGTTTTATTGTTAACGCTACACCAGAACAACGCCTGAGTATATATACGTTTGGTCCAGTTTTGGGACCAAGTTTTCTCCCGAACAGTGTTTATACTCGCCGTATTCCCATTTTCACTCGCCCGTTGTGGATGATATTTGGTGACCGAACACCAAATATATGGTTTGCTCTTTGGTATACTCGTCCGTTGGAGACGCTCTTAGTAACGAAGAAGAATTCCTAGATCATATATCTTGTATTGCTTATTTTTTTAATTATTTTTAGTTGCTCCATTTACTTTCTTTAAAACCTAAAACAAACCCTCCTTGTGACGTTTGACAATTGAAACACCTCGCTCCTTATACATGGGAACGTATCTTATTTACTACTATATTATTCATCAGTAAAGTAAAAGATAAGTAAATTATTTGTGCATAAGAACCCTAATTTCATCTAAAACCCCAAAATTCAAATCGATGAAATCAAACTACAAAACTAAATTTCTATTATGTTAATGAGTACCCATTCATATATTTGACAAGAAATCATCATCAATTGCAAGTACAAAACAACACAGATAATATCCATCACGAAAACACTAGTTGCAAATATGTAAACTGGTTGAATCAACAAATAATAACATTCATATCAAACAACTAGAAATTGATTTCACTAAAAACTCTAATTTCAATTTCTTTACAACAATAATAGTAAAATCCCAAAAACTCTAACCCCCAAATTCATATAAGCGTTCTTTTATGTCTTTTCAAAGCATAAAGAAATTCATAGCAATGAAGATCTTTCTCCTTGCATGTTCAATATAAGCACAATAACATGGCTAACATTCTCCAAGATGATCTTATGAACATATTGTTTTTTCATAAATCTACTAGCACCATATCTTGTGTTACTGCCAATTTCAAACAGAGATTTGACCAAAAAAAGTTTGTGATAATAGCTGCTTAAACGATACAATAACACCGCATCTTAACATTATTGAAAAGATTTGGTGAAATCAAAAGATGATTTGCAAGAGAGAGGTTATAGCCTGTTTTTAGAGTAGAGTAAGTAAACAAGAGAGGCAAGGAAGACGAGGGGATGCAAAACTAAGTTTATGAGTTCTAATGTAAGATGAGGGGCATAAGAGTCTTTTAATCTCACGTACCAACCCACACATGCGTGATATTAACTAGTTAACGAAAAATTTGGACGAATGATATTTTCTTAATATTTACCATTACAGAATAAATCTCTAAACACATTAGTGAAAAAAGGATATATTTCCGATTTTCCCTTTATCCAAGTACCTCAGTTGGCGTTAGCCATCAAATAGGATAATTAACAGGCCAGGATCATCATCTTGAGTCGAACAAGTTTCAGTTCTACTTGAAGGGTTAACCCAAGGAAAATGTGTTGACATGGCTCAGTTATAGCACTAGACAGGGAAATCCATAAATAAAATCTATAATTAAATTACCACTACGTATATTATTCTTGTTCTCTTCACCTAAAAATTTAGTTGAGTGGAAAATTCTCATTCAAAATATTAAATGATTTTAGTTTGGTTTTCAAATCTTATTAATAACAAAAAATCCGATAATTGATCAAATTTTATTTGATTATCGCTTAATTTGCCTAGTATTTTAAATTTTTATGATGCTTTCATTGTATAAGCCTATATATACACCCCTAGTTAGTCTCTCACTGATTTTTTTTGATAAACATGCTAGATGCCAAACAAAATAATTTAAAAACAGTCTTAATGGTTCGAGCATAAGCTCGACCTTGCATATCCTCACGTAACACACTAAGTATATGACTAGGTGGATCAGTAATCCAAATACCCACACAACTACCAATCGAAGCATCTTTATCCAATTTAGCAACAACAAAATTAGCTTTTCTATATTGATGGTTAAAAGTAACAACATTGAAGAGCATCTGCAACTCCAAAATATTCTTCACCAAATTCTGAAACGTCCAAGATGGATTTACTTCTTGCTTGCAGAGCTGTATAATGTAATTTGAGTCGCTCTCCACTTCCAATTTTGTAACACCCAAATCCTTTGCCAACACATGCTATCCCGGACATCCAAAAGCTCAGCCATATTATTATCATTCTGGAAGACAGGCTTGCCAAAACAAGCCAGAAAACCACCAGAATCATCCCGCAAAACTCTTCCAATACCTACATTTCTAAAATCATCAGATGCATCATCCGTATTAAGTTTGTAACATTTGCAAGCTATTTCCAAGGGATTCAGATCTCAACATGCACATAATCCACTGTATTAAAAGAATTCAAAACAGTTCTGAATTCATCGACATTTTTAATGGCCCTAATTAGAATCCAATCAACATTAAACTCAATGGATAATTGGGAAAATGCCCCAAAAATGGATATCCCGTTGGGGAAAAAACCCGCAAAATTAAAATGCTGGGAAAATACCCCATAATTACTTATTCCATCCAAATGGTGTTAAGTAGTCAAACTAGGCACACATGTGGGACTTTAGGCAAAATTACCCTTTCTTCATGATTTCGACACATGGAGAACTTTGATGACATGTGGTGAAGGGTATTTTAGTAATTATCATCATTTATGTACCCTATAAATACAAAATTAATGTGTGAGGAGAGGGGAATTTTGGACCGATAGATGACTTTTTCTTCTTCATTTTCAACTGTAACCTAGAGATTAATAAAAAAACCAACTTTCATTACCCGTGGATATAGGCTATTCAGCCGAACCACGTTAAATCTCTTGTGTTAATGTCAATTTTTTCTATCTTAGACTATGATCTTTGGTTGTTTTTGTTGATGAGAATTTTGGACGTGGCAGCAACGAAAGCAAATCTAAGCATTCCCGCTACCCATGATGTCCCGCTACACAAGTCTGGACCGTACTCAAAGTCCGTAGCCCAACATGGACCGAAACAACTTGGACCGAAGTGACGTCAGCAATTACATCCCGAAGTGACGTCATCGTTTTCCCGAAGTGATGTCAGCAATCCCAATGCACCAAGTCAATCCCGATAGAACAAGTCAATCCCGATAGACCAAATCAATCCCGCACCAACTTTTGGATATGGAACATTTTGAAGATAAGGACAATCAGAACACGTGGCGGATCCCGTTGACACATGGAAAAATGTGATGAATCTTCTTCGACACATGGCGAGCTTAGGTGAATCTCCATCGATACATGGCGAACTTTGATGACACGTGGCGAAGGGTATTTTAATAATTATCATCATTTATGTACCCTATAAATAAAAAATTAATGTGTGAGGAGAGGGGACTTTTGGACCGATGGATGGCTTTTTCTTCTTCATTTTCAACTCTAACCCAGAGATTATTAAAAACACCAACTTTCATTACCCGTGGATGTAGCTTGTTCACAGCCGAACCACGTTAAATCTCTTGTGTTAATGTCAATTTTGTCTATCTTAGACTATGATCTTTGGTTGTTTTTGCTGATGAGAATTTTGGACGTGGCAGCAACGACACCAAAGCTCAGCATTCCCACTACCCATGATGTCCCGCTACACAAGTCTGGACCGTACTCAAAGTCCGAAGCCAAACATGGACTGAAGTGACGTCATCATTTCCCGAAGTGACGTCAGCAATTACATCCCGAAGTGACGTCATCATTTTCCCGAAGTGACGTCAGCAATCCCGATGCACCAAGTCAATCCCGATAGACCAAATCAATCCCGCACCAACTTTTGGATAGGGAACATTTTGAAGATAAGGACAATAAGAACAAGTGGCGGATCTCGTTGACACATGGCGAAATGTGATGAATCTTCTCCGACATATGGCGAGCTTATATGAATCTCCATCGACACGTGGCGAACTTTGATGACATGTGGCAAAGTGTATTTTAGTAATTATCATCATTTATGTACCCTATAAATACAAAATTAATGTGTGAGGAAAGGGGACTTTTGGACCGATGGATGACTATTTCTTCTTCATTTTTAACTGTAACCCAGAGATTAATAAAAACACCAACGTTCATTACCCGTGGATGTAGGCTATTCACAGCCGAACCATATTAATTCTCTTGTGTTATTGTCAATTTTGTCTATCTTAGACTATGATCTTTGGTTGTTTTTGCTGATGAGAATTTTGGACGTGGCAGCATCGACAGCAAAGCACAGCATACCCACTACCCATGATGTCCCGCTACACAAGTCCGGACCGTACTCAAAGTCCGAAGCCCAACATGGACCGAAGCAACTTGGACCGAAGTGACGTCATCATTTCCCGAATTGACGTCAACAATTACATTTCGAACTGACGTCATCATTTTCCCAAAGTAACGTCAGCAATCCCGATGCACCAAGTCAATCCCGATAGACCAATTCAATACCGATGCACCAAGTCAATTCCGATGCACCAAGTCAATCCCGATAGACCAAGTCAATCCCGATGCAGCAAGTCAATTCCGATAGACCAAATCAATCCCACACCAACTTTTGGAT
>JAJJMC010015708.1:30000-37500 GCA_023531435.1 Papaver californicum | reverse complement strand
AGAATCTGATAAATCTGCCCAAGCCGGCTTACTAATGGGATGCCCTGAAACGTTACAAAATTTCGTTTTAGCCAACGACCCAACCAAAGAAAGAATTGGGACTTTGGTATCAAACTTCTTAATACAAATATCCATTATAAATGTACTTTCTATCATTTGACTCCTTACCACCGAGGGGTTAAGTCGTAGACTTGCAAGATAGCTCAAAAGCTCGAGGGAATGATTGGATAATTTATTTATCTTAATTCTATCTGGTTGAGACCACAAGAAAAAATGACATTGCCATAAATTTACAAGATTACATTTCCATTTTTTCATCAAAAGAGGACTTCCCTTTGAAGCCAGAATGGATTTTCCTTGATATCTGACATAATGCATAAAAGGATCCTTGAAGAACCATAGGAAGGTCTGAAAATAATTACTAAACACTACTACAGGATGCTCCATTTTTCCATAGAAATTTATTCGCTCAAGAAGGATTCTAAAAGATGTTGATCGTAAACGAAAAGATTGTTTACGGAGAAAAAAGAATATGGATTCGCATTCATATACATGAGAATTATATAGGAAGAAGAAAAAGCGTTGATTCCCCTTTGAAAAAAAGGAAATTTCTTTTTTTTTAGTAATAAGACTATAGCAATTACGATACTCATGGAGAAAGAATCGCAATAAATGCAAAGAGGGGACATCTTGTATCCAAGAGCGTAGGATTCGAACCAAGATTTCCAGATGGACAGGGTAGGGTATTAGTATATCTGACACATGAGTTAAATGTGATAATTTATCCTCTAAAAAAGGAAATATTGAATGAATTGATCGTAAATTTTGAGATTTTCTATCCTTTCCTTCTAGAAAAGATACTAATCGTAGTGAAAATGGAATTTCTACTATGACTGCAAGCCCCTCGGATATCATTTGATAATAAACATTTGGGTTGTGCGCAACAAAATTTTTTTGTTTAGAAACATTTGTCGAACTCAAAAAAGGAAAATGTTTCTGTTGATACATTTGAGTAATTAAACGTTTCACAAGCAGTGAACTGGATTTATTATCATAACCTACATTTTTCACGGATTCATAAAGAATTGATCCATTTAAACCATGATCATGAGCAAGTGCATAAATATACTCCTGAAATAGAAGTGGATATAGGAAGTCTTGTTGCCGAGATCTATCTATTTTGGAATATGCTTCTAATTCCTTCATTTGAAATTCGATTTGAAACAAAGGCAAAGGATTTCTTGGGTTCACAAATGATACATAGTGCGATACAGTCAAAACAAGGTATATAGTAATAAAAGACTAGACACCTCGGATACAGATAGGCTAATCAACGGATCCTCCCTTTTTTAATCCAATTGATAATGGTTAGAAATCCTTTATTTTTGCAACCCGATCGCTCTTTTGATTTTGGAAAAAATGAATCTTTATCAATATACCCCTTCTTCTACACATTCGTCTCCCCTCCATACTATAATGAAGATATAGTGAATAGTTAGGATTTATAAAAAAATAGATAATCCACTTATAGGAGAACCTTTTACCGCGTTAGGCACTAATATATTTTTAACGTATAATTAGATCGGGTAATCATTCAAATTAAGAACAAAAGCCCGTTGCTTTTTATTTACCTATAATTGGAGCCGTATGGCTCTATCCATTTATTCACTCGACCCATCCGTGAATTTCTTTTGTCACGCTCCAAGAATTCAAACAATATTTTGTACCGATCTGGTAAGGATGAAGAATTCTCAGAGTTTTGCATTGATACGACATGCTATTTTTTCCATTCATTCCCTTTCAGGATCAGTCGTGGTCTTACAAACTTTACCAATGGTATGGACGAATCCGTTGCTTCATCCAAATGTGTAAAAGAATCTAGCCGCACTTAAAAGCCGAGTACTCTACCGTTGAGTTAGCAACCCAAATAATGTAATTATGGTGTGTAGATATGATCGAAATAAAAAAAGAAATAGATTAGATTGAACGGCCACATCAAAGGATTAAACTAGCAACAAATCGACAAAAGGTTTTTAGGACCGATTCGGAATATAAAAATGAACAAATCATATGAAAATAGAAGAAATTCCCAGATAAAAAAAGAGAGATTCTCCTTTATTTGTCTATTTTTTCATAAAAAAGGGTCCTCTTGTGTTACAGCAAATCTAACGAGCACTTTTTTTGAAGTAAAAAACAAAACTTATGGGACGTGGATAAATAGATCCATTTATCCACGATCCAATTATATTTGTTCAATACACTATTGTCAATATGAACGTTGAAAACATAAAGAAAAAAAGACAAAACCCGAATATAACAAAAGGGACAATAAGCAAGCTTAACCCCCTTTTCTTGGTGTCATCCTAACAAAAACCAAACCATATCAAGAAAAAATATTTCATTATTTCGAGAATCGATAATATTCGAGAATCGATAATATGGGATTATATGAAAGCAATCTAATAGTAAATTCGTATAAATAGAACAAAAAAAAAAGAGTGAAAAAAGAAGAAATTCCAGGAAGTTCACATTATGGAACCCTCACTTTCTTTATCTTTGTTCATTATTTAAAGTTCGTTTGATTACCGGGAAGAAGTTCCTTAAACACCTCTGCCTTCTTTGAAATATCATGAACGGTTCCTGTGGGTTGAGCGCCTTTTTCAAGGAAATAGAGAATAGCGGGAACGTTTGAATAAGTTTGATTCTTTATCGGATCGTAAAAACCCACTTTTCGAAGATCTCTTCCTTCTCTTCGGGATCGAACATCAATTGCAACGATTCGATAGATGGCTCATTGGGATAGATGTAGATGAACAACGCCCCCCCTAGAAACGTATAGGAGGTTTTCTCCTCGTACGGCTCGAGAAAGAATGATTTGAATTTATGTATATAGTTCCAAATAGATTGAGAAAATAATAAAATCCATTAGACTTTTTTTGAATTCCTTTTTTTCTTCCTTCCCGCAGAAAAGAAAAAACATTCGTACTCATAACTCAAGTTGTATAATTATCAAAGAGCTCAAAGGAAAATCCTTAAGCTTAGGCATTTTATTTATTGAGCTGTCTCTAACCCCCTTGCTTTGTCTTGTTTAGAGTCCATTTTTTATTCCTCGCCCTGACCGAACCTATTGTTGAGACAACAGAAAATGGTGTTTTCTTGTTCCGGGATCCTTTATCGTTGCTTTGAATCATTGGGTTTAGACATTACTTCGGTGATATTTAATCTTTCAAAACGGCAGCAACATACCTTTTGTGATTTCTTTCTATCGAAGAATCAGATGAAGGATTGATTCCCATGCGATACACTTTTGTTTTGATCAAAATAGTTTCGTTTTTTGACAATTCCAAGAAAAGAATTTCCTTTTTTTGAAACGTTTGCTCGAATTGGATCCTTTCTATTTCTATATTGAAGATATACTTACGAAGTTGTTCCGACTTATTGATTGACACTAACCCTAGACCCTTGCCCCTGAGAAATGAATCAATACTTTCTACTCGAGCTCCATCATGTACTATTTACAACCCAGCAAAAAGGGATTGTTCTAGTGGAACAGAACAAACTATGTCGAGCCAAGAGCACCTTCATTCCTATATAAAATGGTGGATGTAAGAATCCACAACCGATCATGTCCTTCAAGTCGCACGTTGCTTTCTACCACATCGTTTTAAACGAAGTTTTACCATAACTTTCCTCTAGTTTGGAGCCGGTATGGAATTGATTCAATATGGAATCATGAATAGTCATTAGTTCAATCGGTACATAGTAATCTATACTTTCATACTTTCTTTTTCTATATGGAAAGGTCCTTTTTTCTGGAGAAGTCTCCGCAAAGGATTCAATTTAATTAACCCTATCTTTTATTCTATGAGCAAAAGAATTAATAAAGAAAATGAAGAAAAAAACGCTTTTCTTTAATCTGCATCTTCAACAGAACAGATTGTTCAAGACCATCAATCATGAAAGATTCAACCTTTCTCGAACAACTAAGCTAAAAACAAAACACCTAACTAAAAAAAAGAAGGGTCTTTCATTATATTTCTAATACCGGAACAAAATGAATATTAAGTATTAACCAAAGAAACGAGTCCAATGAACTGGAAAGGCCAGAAATGAGTTGATAGAATTAAAGTTAACAAATCTCACATCTCTTCGAGAACCAAAGATTGATAAAACATCATGAAAAGCGTTTCGTTTTTCAAATTTTCTATTTCAATAGAATTTTGATTATTTGATCGTGAAATCAATTAAAGGATTTAGTAATCAGATCATAGCCTGTAGTTAAAAAGGTTTAATAGATATCTCATTTCCGACTCAATCACCCATCTATTTTGAATGAATCATTATCTCGGTGATGGAATGAAAATTCAATTAGTCCCAAGAGCCCCTTCTTGTTTAGTTTAGACTTCCAAGATCCACAGAGAATTAATAACTAATAACTGGACTCCACTATTTACTTTAGTGATAGGGGGGTAAGGTAGAGCTTTTTCGCATTTTCACTTTGAATGCGTTCTTTTTTTTTTTATGGATATAGACCATAAAGTCTTTCTAAGCAACTAGGAATATCGATGGAACAGGCAGACGCGG
This sequence comes from Papaver californicum, assembly GCA_023531435.1. Taxonomy (NCBI): domain Eukaryota; kingdom Viridiplantae; phylum Streptophyta; class Magnoliopsida; order Ranunculales; family Papaveraceae; genus Papaver; species Papaver californicum. The sequence continues at coordinate 32,916 of JAJJMC010015708.1, read as the reverse complement.
AAGAGCCCATCTCATTTTTGAATTCAACTATTGAGCTATTTCCTGGCCAGGTAGGATAGGAAATAGATCTCGCTCTATCGGCATGTCATTTGCCCTGGGTTGTTTTGCGAGAAAAAGGGTAAGATATGATTCAGAAAAGAATCAGTAGAACTCAGAAAAAAAGATTCGATTTTATTCAACATTACACTTTGAACCTAATTGGACTGCTCTGGGACGGAAGGATTCGAACCTCCGAGTCGCGGGACCAAAACCCGTTGCCTTACCGCTTGGCCACGCCCCATTTATATTTATATTTGACACCAATAAACACTAATATCCGTATTGTTTATTCGTCAATTCCCACCCAAATCTCTATGGAATAGAGTAGATTGTTGCTAGGATTTAATGCATATAGTTGTAGAATTTAACTTAATTTATTGATCATTACATAGAATTCAATTAAGATATTGTATGAAAGTATGACTCCTTCTGTTCTCGGTTGAGAATTGAAGGATTTGTGATTGAGCAAGTAAAAAAAAAGAAGAATTTGAATCTACCTTACTTTCTTCCTTTTTTTCCTTAATATCAATGACTCAATCAAAATACAATTATCTCCAAGAAGGAAATGTTTGTTATGCTTAATATCTTTAGTTTGATCTGTATCTGTCTTAATTCTGCCCTTCATTCGAGTAGTTTTTTCTTCGCCAAATTGCCCGAGGCTTATGCTTTTTTTAATCCAATTGTAGATGTTATGCCAGTAATACCTGTGCTCTTTCTTCTCTTAGCCCTTGTTTGGCAAGCTGCTGTAAGTTTTCGATGATATTTTTTTACTACTGTCCTACAAACATGTATGATTTTTTGATAAAAAAAGAGTCTAACAATTAATAAGATCAGCTAAGTCTTATATTCTGAACCCTCGATCCAAACATTTGAATTCTTGGATAATTGCGAGAAATCTTGATCACCTCCCCAACTTGACCTTCTACTTCAAGGGCCCTATTCAATTTAGGGTCCCCCACAATATAATATAGAATTGTGTCATAAAAAAGCGTTTCCGTAACGAAAGAATCTTATTACAAACGAATTTCGAAAAATTACTTTCTTTTCGAGAAACTACTTCGTTTCTTGGTGTAAAAAGAGGATATGTGGTATAAAAAAGGATAGTCTATTCCCTTTTTTTACAAAAATGATCTTGGAGATTGTGTAATGCTTACTCTCAAACTCTTTGTTTACACAGTAGTGATATTCTTTGTTTCTCTTTTTATCTTCGGATTCCTATCTAATGATCCAGGACGTAATCCTGGACGTGAGGAATAAAAAAGAGGAAAAAGCTTTTTTCTTGCTTGTTGGTTTATTCATTTTCTTTTTTTTTTTATTCCAGACATTTAACTATGAGAAAATAAGATAAAATGCAATGAAAAGGTCTCGATCTTTTTTTGAATGCAAAAAAAAGAAAGTCATCGGAGGAAACGGAAAGAGAGGGATTCGAACCCTCGGTACAAATAAATCGTACAACGGATTAGCAATCCGCCGCTTTAGTCCACTCAGCCATCTCTCCAAATTGAAAAAATTACTATGTTACGGTTACGCTTGAAGCCAAAAAGTCTTTATTTTTTCTTTCACTTTATTCTATAGATAGATAAGATAGATACAAATTGGATTAGCAATCCAACTCGAATTTCATTTCGATAATGGGTATATCTTCCATAGAAAGAAAAAAAATATCCCCCCTTTTTTAGCCGAAAGCTCCTTTTATTCCCCGGCCTGGTCAGTACCTAGCCGGGCCATTTCTTACTTTATTCCAACGCAATGAATGATGGATCAACTCATTTCTCTGATTTGAAAACAAAAATACTTGTTATTGAAACAACAACGACAGGAACACGTAAGACTATTTCCAATCTTATGGTATAGGATAGAAGTGTCTTTGCTTTTTTTATCAATTTGGAAAAAGAGGGACCTATCCTATTTCTTAATATTATAACTCTAATTTCGTTATTTCTTCAAGGGCAGTCTTTATTTGAAGACTTGAGTTGAGTCCATAAAAAAGACTCCGGGTTTTTATACTAGATCCAGTTGATTGGCTCGAATTCCTAAAATTTACCGGCGGAATATGAATAAAATAAATAGGGAAAGGGTATTTTCAAAAAATGAAAGAGTCAAACTTTCTCTCTTTTTTGAGAAAATTTTGTATTTTCTTCTAAAGGATTGGAGGGTTGAAAAAACGGAGCTACGGATTCTTACACAATTTTTTGTGACTTCAGTGGCTCTTTCTTTAAAGAACCCCCCAGCCCAGCAAAATAAAAAGATATAACCCTTTTGTTTAATAAGACTTCTTTTCCTACCTCATCAAGTTCTCCCGACAAAAAGCGTCAACGCTCCAATTTAATAATTCTATTCTGATCCTATCTTGATTATGTAGGATTCCCTTGTTCGACAAAGATTCCATTCATATACAATAATCAATTGTAGCGGGTATAGTTTAGTGGTAAAAGTGTGATTCGTTCTATTAATCCCTTAAATAGTTAAGGGGTCTTTCGGTTAATTTGTATTCCGATCAAAAACTTTCTTTCTTAAAAGGATTTTATCCTTTACCTCTCAATGACAGATTTGAGGAAGAATATACATTCTCGTGATTTGTATCCAAGGGTCAATTTAAAATGGAAAATTGGATTATGGAATTGCGAAGCATAATTTTTTTTAGTTGGATCAAAACTTCCAATTAAATGAGTATGAATAAAGGGTCCATGGATGAAGAAAAAAGTGTATTTCAATCGTAACTAGATCTTCCTTTTTTTCTTTGTAGAAGGGAAATTGAAGCGAAATAGCTATTAAATGATGACTTTGTTTTACTAGGGCCATCAACATATTGTTTCAGCTCGGTGGAAACACAACTCTTTTCCTCAGGATTCGCACAGTAGAAATAGAGAACGAAAT
>JAJJMC010015708.1:22500-27500 GCA_023531435.1 Papaver californicum | reverse complement strand
GGCTTTCTCCAGCTGTTCAATGGCCCCTCCACGTAATTCTTCTGAATTTCGAATAGTACTCAAGATCCTCTGTTTTCGATTATCTAATAAATCACTTAATGAAAGTAGATTCTCTTCCCATTCATTTCAAAACTTCCACGATCTCTTCCCGAACCAAACATGAATCTTTCGATTCATTTGGCTCTCACGCTCAGTTACTTATAGGGGATTCCATATTTTTTATGTAATGAGCCTATCCTCTCTTCTCTGTTCGTATTCCAAAATATCAAAACGGATCATTGATCCACGACCATAATATTTGGAGGACTCTTCCGACCAGACAAAAATCTGTAATTATCGGCAAAGTTGTTTATATTTTTTTCTGAAAATCCAAAAAATGCTTCTTACTTTAATACATAGGTCGTCGATTCGGCATTGAAAAAAGGGATCCTTCCTTTTTCCAGTAACAGGTTCAAATCGTTTTATCGATATGAGTGTTCTATATCGAATAAATTGCCAACTTTTTTTGAAACCATTTCCATACTAACATAGTGGTAGAAAGAGTACCATGTAGCGCCTAGACTTCAAACGGTTTAGCTTTAACCATGTTAATAGTTCCACATTATTGGTTGATAGAGAATCAAAGTGTATTTACTTTACCAATGAGTCGCGAAATGCTATGGTTCTTACATATGATTTCTTTACTTTTTCAGAAGTAATTCGCGAGATCGTGCACCCTTCATTTACTTAGTTTAGTTCTAAAGAAAAAAGAAAGTGCAGCTGGTTAGATCCAGCCTATTCTTGAAATAAACAACCCGCACACACTCCCTTTCCAAAAAAGATCAATACGCCAAGTACTACACTTAGATTTATTGGATTTGTTGCTAAAATATCGGTATTAAACCCGAAACTCCCGGCGGATGGCCAGTGACCCAAAGAAACGAAAGAATCGGTTACATTTTTCATATGATCTCCTCTTATAGATAGGACTAACAAAATAAAACAGAGTTTGTATCAATTCGTCCCATTTTTTATTGTTTGATTAATTTTTGATTTCCTTTTTTTTTACATAGATTTTATTATTCCATTTTGCATTTTTTTTATTTCATTTGAGGTTCCCACTCAAAAACACACTTATTAGAATTAGGTCCAGATCTCATGTCAGTCGTGAAATACCTCATCTTTTGCAACGCTTTCTAAAAAAAAAGGGTTTCGTTGGACTAAGAACGGGAAGGAAGAAAGCGAGTAGGTCTGCTAATTCCTCATCCTCAAATCAGTCCTTCCCACGGATATTGTCTCAAAAAAAAGTGATTGTAAGAGTAAAATCTTGATAGAATTCAAAAAAGCAGGTAGGAAATCCAGGGCAATAAAATGGAGAAAAAAACTTTCAAATTCTTAGGATTAAACAAAAGGATTCGCAAATAAAAGTGCTAATGCCACAACCAAGCCATAAATTGTTAAAGCTTCCATAAAAGCCAGACTCAGCAATAAAGTACCTCGTATTTTACCCTCCGCCTCTGGTTGTCTCGCAATACCTTCTACGGCTTGTCCCGCAGCAGTACCTTGACCAACTCCAGGTCCAATAGAAGCAAGCCCTACGGCCAATCCAGCAGCAATAACGGAAGCGGCAGAAATCAGTGGATTCATGGTAAGCTCCTCGCACCAAAATAAATAAATGGTTAATGATACAATCAACCAATAAATAATGCCTTATGATTCCATTACTAACATATATCCAATTGAAGTAATTATATTATTGAATCGTCAGAACTACTTCGATTTCTCGTTTTTAGTTCCCATCCATCGAGTCTTTATCAATTAGCAATCCATAAAGCTCTTCCATTTCTTAGTTCCAAAGCATTCTTTCAATTCTTCGTTATTTTTCTCTTCTATACTATATGCTCTTGGTTTCATGTGTTTATTCATTCGTCACAGACGAAATGGAAGGACTTCTATTGGAATCCTCATCGAAATTCAGAGTGGGATCGTAAAGGAAATAAGATCTATGGATAGTTCATATATAACTAGTCAATATCTAATATCACATATACATATGTTTCTTCCATAGTGTAAACCAACTATTGAATTCTCATCCTATATGCATTCGAATTCTAGAAAAAACATACACAACAATAGGTTTATAGCCATTACATATACCTAAGTCGATCCCCTAACCTATTTTTTATGAAGCCCATTTGTCACTTCCTCTTTGCCCTTTAGTTATCATTATCCCGTATGAATCCAAATGGGCGGGTTGGTTGGTTCATTATCATTAGCCCGAATCATTACATATCAATACAATATCAGGATTTGGTTGATGAAATTGCATGGAATTAATTCGAATTTTGGACAATCCTTGAATTAAAAAAATTTAAATGCCAATCCATCGTTCTATAGAAACATCGTTTTTTGTTTAATCACAATCAAAGTTAGATAGCATAACAATTTGGATTCAAATTATGAACCCTAATATAATTCTAATATTGTAATTGAATGAACAAATAGAAGTGGGGGTATGACATCAATCGGCCAAGAATCTTAGGAAAAAGATCTTTTAGATCTCTTTCCTTTATTTTAAATTCCCGAATATCAATCAGAAAAGCTAGTTAATGATGACCCTCCATGGATTCGCCTATATAAGCCGCGGCTAAAGTTGCAAAAATAAGAGCTTGAATCCCGCTTGTAAATAATCCAAGAAACATGACAGGTATAGGAACCACTGAAGGTACTAAAGAAACAAGAACAACAACTACTAATTCATCAGCCAATATATTCCCGAAAAGCCGAAAACTTAGTGATAAGGGTTTTGTGAAATCTTCTAGGATGTTAATTGGTAAAAGGATTGGAGTTGGTTGAATGTATTTACCGAAATAACCCAACCCTTTTTTGGTAAGACCCGCATAGAAATATGCCACGGACGTGAGTAAAGCTAAAGCAACGGTAGTATTTATATCATTCGTAGGTGCGGCTAACTCCCCATGAGGTAACTGTATTATTTTCCGAGGTAAAAGAGCCCCTGACCAGTTAGAAACAAAAATAAATAGGAACATAGTTCCAATAAAGGGAACCCAAGGACCATACTCTTCTCCAATCTGAGTTTTGCTCAAGTCTCGAATGAATTCAAGGACATATTCGAAGAAATTCTGACCATTGGTCGGAATAGTTTGTGGGTTCCGAACAGCTATAGCAGCTGAACCTAATAAGATAGCAATTACGACCCATGACGTAATAAGGACTTGGGCATGGACTTGGAAACCACCTATTTGCCAATAGAAATGTTGGCCTACTTCCACACCGGATATATCGTATAGCCCTTTTAATGTGTTGACGGAACATGGTAGCACATTCATATTGTCCTCTGGCAGAAATAGAACTAAAAAAGGAATTATTTTGATTCCACTATCTCTTTCTCAACTCGTCTACTTGAATCATATTTTTCGGATATCAAGTAATCACATAATATCCCCAGCTTTTTTATCTCTTTTTTGGTATTCAGAATATAGTAACCGATTCAAAAAATCTATGGAGTTCTCGAAGTAATTGACTTATCTTATTATTAATCAACGATTTGGGATATAGCTAGAACGGCCCTCACAAATGGCGAATACTAATTTGTTAAGGATTAATCGGATTGAAGCTATAGCGTCATCATTGGCTGGAATCGAAATATCTGCGAGATCCGGGTCACAATTTGTATCGATTAAACAAATCGTTGGAATTCCCAAAGTTACACATTCTCGAAGAGCCGTATATTCTTCTTGCTGATCAACGATGATTACAATATCAGGTAACCCCGTCATATATTTGATCCCACCCAGATATGTTTGCAAGTGATATAATTGTCTCTTCAACATTGCTGCATCTCGTTTCGGAAGGCGGTTGAGTCTTCCCTTCTTTTGTTCCGCTCTCAAATCCCTGAACTTATGAAGTCTCGTTTCTGTAGTGGACCAATTCGTTGACATGCCACCGAGCCATTTTTTATTAACATAATGACACCGAGCCCTTATTGCAGCCGATGCTACTGAATCAACTGCTTTATTTTTAGTACCAACTATTAAGAATTGCTTTCCTTTACTTGCTGCATCAAAAACTAAATCACAAGCTTCTGATAAAAAGCGAGCAGTTCTAGTAAGATTTGTAATATGAATACCTTTACGCTTTGCAGAGATGTAAGGTGCCATTCTAGGATTCCATTTCCTAGTACCATGACCAAAATGAACTCCTGCTTCCATCATCTCTTCCAAATTAATGTTCCAATATCTTTTTGTCATTTCTCCCCACGCTTCCCTTTTTTTTAAGAGATGAGATACCCTAAATACTAAATAAAGAATTGTTCCGATGGAACCTTTTACCAGAGATTGGCCGTTGATACACGGGCCAAGCCATAACTTCCTTTCTATTCACTATTATCTTTAGACCAGATAGTTTAAAGTTAAGTTAAAAGGATTAATCCGCTCTTAGGAATCATTAAATCCCGTAAATAATTGTTCTGATGGATCGTGGATATTCTTTGGGATGTAAGAATCAAATAATTCTTTGTGTTGGAACAAAATATCTCTAAACCCCCCTCGGAATAGGTTATTCTTTTTTAGTTCAAAAGGGATATTGCTGTGTTGCCTTGAATGATACACTAATCCTTTGAATCCGGTACCAACAGGTATCATCCCCCCCAGAACAACGTTCTCTTTCAGACCTTTCAACCAATCGATACGACCTCGTAGAGCGGCTTTTGCTAAAACTCGAGCAGTTTCTTGAAAACTCGCCTCGGATATGAAACTTTGAGTATTCAGAGACGCCCTCGTTATTCCCAATAAGACGGCTCTATAACAGATCGCTTCTTCCAAAGCTCGTCCCGTTCGTTCCGCTCGCAACAATCCAATAAGTTCTCCGGGTGAAAAAACATTAGACATTCCATCTTCCGAAACCAAAACTTTTGATGTTATTTGACGCACAATAATCTCGATATGCCTATTGTGGATTTGCACCCCCTGGGATCGATAAACTTTTTGAATCTTATTAAC
>JAJJMC010015708.1:7500-17500 GCA_023531435.1 Papaver californicum | reverse complement strand
GTAGTAGGCACAAAACCATCCATTCTGCTTCCACATTTGTTCGAATAAAATGCTTAGCTAATTCCATGCGTCTAACCAAAAAATCCTTTCTTCTTCCTATTTTTCTATCTTCCCATTCATTACCCGTGGGCCCTTCTTCCCCTAATTCTTTCCATTCTACCAATGAACAATCTGTAATAAGTCGCAAATCCAGATCGGCTAATTGTTCTCTGATAGCACTTGCTCCAGTAGAGATTTCTCGATTTCGAAATGTATCGAAGCCTTGAGTAGTAAAAAAAAGTGGGATGCTGTATTTCCAAGATTGGATTTCATATTCGAATGAACCTCGTAATCGTAAGAAAGTAGGTTTTTTAGCTACGGTCCTAGCAAAAGAAAAATTGGGATAGGTTCCTTATAGTATAGGATTTCCCCCCTTAAAAATCGGACGCGAGGGTTTCCTCTCATCCGGCTCAAGTAGTTACATCAAATAAGGGGTTCTCGTTTAAAATTTTTTTTTAGAAAACCCCCAACGATCTACTCCTTACTCAAGTTCCCAATCAGGACCAACCAACATTTCAATGAAATGAAATGTGAAATTCTTGAGTAGTCTACCTCCCTTCGAATACCAAATCCCTTTTAAAAGAATACCTTGGAACTCATAAGGGATTTACTTGTCTATGTATCATTCCATTCGATCTTTTAGGCCCCTACTTAACCTCGACGGTTATGACATGATGCCCTTAAAGCCTATACGCGATGAATAGGCCCTTGTAACCATGTCATATTTGCTTACTAGAACATAATTTCTTTCTAAAACAAATGGAATGGCTAATTCCACGAAAGAAGTCTTTTTCACGAGGTACAACTAGCAATTCCTATTTTTCTGTTACGGAATCGACCATAGATCAATTCCCTTTTTTGGAGTATTAAATACATCCATAATTCTGAGCTTCATGTTACTCCTACCACGAGACATGTCAGAGTCAGGGCATCCCAATCGGAGTGAATGGGATGACAGTTTCTTAGTCCCAATCTGTAAAATAAGAATTTTGATCAAATCACACATCGCAGTATACTAGGCCTTCTAATTCTTTAAGAGGTTTATCTAAAAGATTCGCGATATAACTAGGAAGACGTTTCAAGTACCACACATGAGTTACTGGGCATGCCAGTTTGATGTATCCCATTTGATATCTTCGTATCCGAGAATCAACAAACTCGACTCCGCATTGTTCACAAAATTTCGGGTCTTCTTTTTCATCTCCGATTACTCGATAGTTTCCACAGGCACAAATTCCACTTTTTATAGGCCCAAAAATTCTTTCACAAAACAATCCATCTTTTTCCGGCTTATTGGTTTTGTAATGAAAAGTATAAGGTTTTGTCACCTCTCCAACAACCTCTCCATTGGGTAGTATTTTTTTGGCCCAAGCGCTTATTTGTTCAGGAGAAACTGATCCAATTCGAAGGTGTTGATGTTTATACCGGTCGATCATAGAAGAAAAATTCTGATTCATTCCGATCAAGCTTCCTTCCTTTGAATCTGGAAGTTCTTCTCAGATACAAGGAAATGATTCAATTCCAGAGCCAAAGATCGTAGTTCTCGAACGAGCAATCGAAAGGATTCTGGAGCATCCTCAGGTTTAGGTATTGTTCCTCCAATGATCGTAGTACCAAGTACTTCCTGACGAGCTCTAATATGATCAGATTTATAAGTAAGCATCTCTTGTAAAATGTGAGCAACACCAAACCCCTCTAGAGCCCAAACTTCCATTTCTCCTACCCGTTGTCCCCCTTGCTTAGCCCTTCCCCTAAGGGGTTGTTGTGTAACAAGCGCATAATGCCCGCTGGAACGCCCATGAATTTTATCATCAACTTGATGAATTAATTTTAGGATATAGGACTTTCCTATTATAACAGGTTGTTCAAAAGGATCTCCCGTTCTTCCATCAAATATTCTGCTTTTTCCCGGATACTCGGGTTCAAATACCCACGGATTCGCTGTTTGCTTACCGGCTTCATATAATTCAGAAAACACGAGTTTTCTAGAAGCCTCTTGCTCATATCTCTCATCAAAGGGTGCTATTCGATAATGCCTGTCTAGCAGATCCCCCGCTAACCCGAGCGAGCATTCAAATATCTGTCCTACATTCATTCGTGAAGGTACTCCTAATGGATTGAAGACCATATCAACAGGCGTTCCGTCTTGTAAATACGGCATATCTTGTCTAGGCAAAATTTTGGAAATGATACCTTTATTCCCATGCCTTCCAGCAACTTTATCCCCTACTTTGATTTCACGTTTCTGTGAAATATATACACGAATCATTTCTGGATTATAACTGGAACCCCCCTTTTTCTGGATCCATCTCACATCAATAACTCGACCTCTGCTACCTATAGGTAATTTTAGACAAGTTTCCTTTGCAGTGGATACTTGAATACCAAGTATAGCCCGTAATAATCTATCTTCCGGGGCATATGATGATTCTTTCGTGATCTGAGGCGTTAATTTACCTACTAAAATATCACCTGTTTCTACCCAAGACCCCAACATCACAATTCCGTTTCTATCTAAATTCCGGAGTAAGTGGGCTTCTAAATGTGGTATTTCATTAGTTATCCTTTCAGGGCCTTGACTTGTCACATGAGTCTGAATTTCATATTTCCGTATATGAAAAGAAGTATAAACATCGCCATATACTAGACGTTCACTAATAAGTACGGCGTCTTCAAAATTGTAGCCTTCCCATGGCATATAAGCTACTAATACGTTTTTTCCCAAAGCGAGTTCGCCACCAACAGTAGCAACACCATCTGCTAAAATTTGTCCCTTTTTAATGCAGTTACCCCGTTGAACTTGGGATTTTTGATGCATACAAGTATTTTTGTTGGAACGTTGATACATAACCAATGGAATGCTTAGAGTGTCTCCATTACCTGAGAAAACGATCTTGTCAGTATCGGTAGAAACTACTTTTCCCTCGTGTTCTGCTATAGCGGAAACTCCTGAATCTAGAGCTACTTGGCGTTCCAACCCAGTTCCAACAATGCACTTTTCGGACCGAGAAAGCGGAACTGCTTGACGTTGCATATTAGAACTCATTAAAGCCCGATTCGCGTCATTATGTTCGATAAAAGGAATAAGGGAAGCGCCAATAGAAAAATATTGGAAGGGAAAAATGCTTCGAAGATGAATCTGTTCCCATGCAATAGTCAGGTATTCTTGACGGTATCGAGCTGGAACAACCTGTTCTTCTTGAATGCCCTGATTCAACGCCAAAGAATTTCCTGCCGACACCATATAGTATTCATCTCTGCTTGGCGATAAATAAACTACCCGTACCCCTTTGAATCTCTCATCAATTTCAAAAAACGGACTTTCTAGCGACCCCCAATGACCAATCCTAGCATGAATAGCTAAGGATCCAATAAGTCCAACGTTGATTCCTTCAGATGTGTCAATTGGGCAAATACGGCCATAGTGACTAGGATGGATATCTCGGATCCGAAAACTAGCAGTTCGACCTGTCAATCCTCCAGGACCTAAATAACTCAATTTTCGCCCATGAACTATTTGTGTCAATGGATTAGTTCGATCCAAAACATGAGATAAGGGGTGTAGACCGAAAAATGATTCATAAGTGGTTGTTAATGGAGTGGATGTTACTAAATTATGGGGAGTAGGTATAAATTTATGCCTAATAGCTCCACATATAGTTCCTCGAACCACATTTTCTAAACGAACCAGAGCCAATCCGAATTGGTCTTGTAACAGATCCGCTACAGAGCGAATACGTTTATTTTTCAAGTGATTCATATCGTCAAGTGTACCCATTCCAAATTTCATTCCGATCAAATGATCCGCAGCTGCCAATACATCTCGTGGTAACAAAAATGTATTGTTCTGAGGTATATCAAGATTAAGTCTCCGGTTCATATTTCGTCGACCAATCCTTCCTAATTCACATCTTTGTTGAAAAAATTTTTTTTGTAATTCCTTACATAAGGACTCAGAAAATACCGGATCCCCGCCGACACAAGCAAACTGTTGATAAAATTCCAAAATGGCATTTTCTTTTGACCCAATCTTTTTTTTCTCCTTATCGTTCGGGAAAGACAAGAAAATTTCAGGGTAGCAAACATTATCTAGAATTTCTCTTAGATTCGAACCCATAGCTGATGATAGAACTAGAATAGATATTTTTTGTTTCCGACTCACACGAGCCCATATCCTTGCTTTTCGATCAATCTCTAATTCTGATCTTCCTCCCCAATCGGATATTATGGTGGCGGTATAGACCGAAATTCCGTTATGGTCCAATTCTGAACGGTAATAAATACCGGGGCTTTGCAATATTTGATTGATTACAATTCTGTATATTCCATTTACTATAAAGGTTCCCAGGGAATTCATTAGAGGAATGTTTCCAATAAATATGGTTTGTTCTTGTATATCCCTACCGGTTTTCCAAATTAATCCCGCAGGTACATATAATTCAGAAGAATATGTCAATGATTCATACACAGCATCTCTTTCTTTTATCAAGGGTTCTACCAATTGATAAGTTTCCACAAATAATTGAAATTCAATTTCTTGATCTATATCTTCAATTTTTGGAAATTTATAAAGTTCTTCCATCAAGCCCTGATCAATGAACCTACAAAACCCCTCAAATTGTATCTGACTAAACCCAGGTATTGTAGACATTCCCTCATTTCCATCCCGGAGCATCTTAAGCTTCCCATTTATAGCAAAATCCCATTATTGGCTCATTCTTCATCGAACCATATGGATCGATCTAGCAATGATGGAATGTATATTCTGTTTACTGAATCACATGAAATTTTACCCAACTTCATACCATTGAGCGGAGCAATAAGGAGAATTTTCTACTCAAATTAGAATTTGCAACAGGATAAAACATTCCTGGAATCATAATTATGCCGATTATACTTTTTTTAGAGTCTTGTATAGAATATCAAAAGGAATCCAATTTCTACCTATTATTATGATATTACAATCCGGTTGGGTACCAGAAAAAGAAATGATTCAAGGTTTGATCTGTTCTCTATGAATGAGAGAAAAAAAGAAAAAAGGAAGCACGATAATTCCTTATAGACATATATGGCTAAGATACCTGATTAGGATATCTTTGTAACAATCTCTGTTCCGGGGTTTACATATATATATAATTGTTGTTATAATGTAAATTTAATTGAAAAAGATTGATTATTGAAAAGAATTGATACTGATAAGTTGTGTATCAACTTCATTTTGATGCCGTTGTTAAGGAAACGAAATTGGAGTTCCAAGAACTCTTCATGAATTCAAGTCAATAGTTAATGGTTCCTATTTGCCCTGCATTTTTCATTCTGTAACTGAAAAAGCACATTCGCTTTTGAAAGATAAAAAAAGGGGGAAGTTTTTAGGTGTTGTTTATTTTGAGATTTGAGATACCATACAATCAATCGAAGGGAATCAACTGGGTTCAAAAAAAAGGGTTTTTTAGGTTTAGGAAAGGGATAAAGACAATGAGATTCAAGAAATAATAAAGAAGAGAGCGTTCCCTCTATTTTATATCCGTTTGGCGGCATGGCCGAGTGGTAAGGCGGGGGACTGCAAATCCTTTTACCCCAGTTCAAATCCGGGTGCCGCCTCATCTACAAAAACCGAGAAATACTTTCTTTTTTTGCTCAGCAGAAGCAATAGATTCGAGAGGAAACCAAAAGGAAAAAACCCTCTTTTGAAGAGATATGGGGTAGGTAGTGATCTACCTTGATTGTATATTTTATGCTTTTTGCTTATGAAGGTCAACAAAAGAAACTAAACAATAGGCCTTACTATTCCTACATCTTCCATTAAAGAGGATTTCCTTGATAATACAAAGAAAGTCCCTGTGTATCTTGCTTGTGGTTAATCCTTCCCTTTTCTACCAGAAATCATATAGGAACTTGTTGTGGGTGGATTTTTTGGATTGTTTGATCAATAGCGTTTGGTCATAATCCCTTTTTGACTCTGCACCATAGATTCCACTATTATTAGTGATCAATAATGGACGAATTCCTTCATATTCATAGAGATAGGGGACATAATTCACATGGATATAGTAAGTCTTGCTTGGGCCGCTTTAATGGTAGTCTTTACATTTTCCCTTTCACTTGTAGTATGGGGAAGAAGTGGACTCTAAAAGCACTACTAATTGAGTTGAGTAATCAAACTGTAGCCATTTTTTCATATATCGTAAAGGGATTTTAAATATGAAATTTCCATTTGCAAATTATATTGAATTACAGTAATGGACTATATGAAAAAAAACCTTTCAATCAAACAAAAAAATAGATGCAAGGAAGAACTAGAATTGGGGTGTTATTTACATGATGTACATCACATATATGAAATTTATAGATATGTACATATATGAAAATACAAGATACATATTGTAGATTAATCTAGATGAAGCCTATCCCTCTTTATACAGTACCAGTACAACTTGAGACAATACAATAATAGAAAGTATGGTAGAAAGAAATTGATATCTTTCTACCATACTACCGGATCTCATATACTGCTGATTCTAGTCCGCCCATTTCATTTAAGACGTGGAATGAAAATACCTTTCATTTCTTCAATCATTGATAAGAATAAAGAAGTCAAGCTTCATTCGAATCAATTATTTTGACTGACTGTTTTTACGTAGATGATAAGTAAAAAAGCAGTAGGAACTAGAATGAACAGCGCAGTAGCAATAAATGCGAGAATATTTACTTCCATAATCCCATCGTTTTTTACTTCACAATAACTCGGGATCTAATCCCATAGAGATGATAAATCTTCTCCTCTAAATTCAATGAAATGAATTGCATCCCAATGTTATTTGATATTGAATCGGATCAATATCATGAATAACAATATCTGAGCTTTCAGATCGATTCATTGTCGAGAATTGAATAGTATAACATAGGAGGATCTTTTATCCATAACGAATTAAAAAAGGAATTCTTGATACAACAAAGAATCCCTTTTCGTTTTTCATTCTTTTCTATAACCTACCGTCTTCCGTATACAACCAGCTGATGAGGTATCATCTGACCCGTCTTCCATTTCAATTGGTCACAAACCCAAACAGTAGAAATGAAATGGAAAAAAGTGAAGTTCGAAACTCATTTAGTTTGTTATGATCTAAATTTCTTGGAAGACAAAGAGGTGTAATAAAGATGGATTCGGGTATAAAAGATCTCGTTTTTTTAGAAATGTACTTTTTTGGAGTTTACTCTTGCTTCGATAGGACCCCTTCATCAAAGAAAAAACAGGAGAAGAAATATTATTAATTTCTTTATTAAGCGGGGTAGGGCAGATCTTTCTTTGATCTCTCTTTTTTTAAAATAAAAGCTTCTTTCGTTGGATTGAAACCGGAACATATATCATATCCGAAATTCGGTATGGAAGTGAGATAGATAGATTGTTTCCAATTAGGAATTGCGGTTCCCAAAAATAGGAGCTAGAAAATAAGGAGGTGGTTTTAATAGAATCTGAAAAGGATTCTGGCGCGCCAACTATGTTAAGGTCAAGTTAATTTTGTATCACACAATGAAGGAATTCAATTTGTAGGTATGCTCTCGGGAACCGGGTGGGTATTATATTGAATTCCATGGATCAGAACCAATAGAAAAAGGAAAACCTGTGCGGTATCTCTTGAAATCCCGAATAGGACCCTACCACCAATTGTACCAATCTAGCTCTCCCCACGAATCAGTACTAGTCGAGAATTAATGAAAATTCTTGTATTTCTTCGATGATAAAAAAGACCTCCGGCGGAAATTAGATCTTGTTTTCAGTCCTCCCTCTTCACCGAAAATAGAGAAATGAGTTGACGGATTCATCGGATCCTAGGTCGGGACTGACGGGGCTCGAACCCGCAGCTTCCGCCTTGACAGGGCGGTGCTCTGACCAATTGAACTACAATCCCAGGGAAATAAGATGTAAAGGATACATATTCTTATTATTAAATTCATAGCATATTTCTATTTAGAATCGCTGTATTGTAACAGAGATAGAAGCGATATGTTGATATTCATATGGGTATGGGCTTTAGTGAGAACGGCACGTATTACTAGTAGTCAAATCATTTCATAATAAATAAAAAAGAAAAAGTCTTTTTTTCTTTACCCCTCCCTTAGAAATTAAGGGTACAGACCAGATCATTAGAAAGTAGAATCTATGGGAACAAAAAAATTAAGGATATAGCATAAAAAAGTCTTCGTTTCTTTGTCTGGTTTCTGGAGGCAAAATTTTTTCTATTATCTCATGATGGATCGGCGGATTTTTGGGCCGAGCTGGATTTGAACCAGCGTAGACATATAGCCAACGAATTTACAGTCCGTCCCCATTAACCACTCGGGCATCGACCCAGGAAGAATCCATTTTAGACTTATGGATAAATCCATGATCAACCTCCTTTCGTAGTACCCTACCCCCAGGGGAAGTCGAATCCCCGCTGCCTCCTTGAAAGAGAGATGTCCTGAACCGCTAGACGATGGGGGCATACCCGCCGGATCGCCTACTATACTCATAGTATGAACAGTTTTTTGTAATTGTCAATATAATGTAATGCTATGGCTAAATACGAAGAATATTTTCTGCTTTCATGATTCCATCTAATTTCTTTTTTCTATAAAAATTGCAGGGTACGTGTCGAATCTGTTCATCAATGATTCGATGAAATATCTTGGATCTACGTCGAATTGTGTCTCAATCAAATGAATCTCATTCTGATGAGGGTCAAAAAAAAACAAATCTATTATAGGGGCGGTCTTGAAAAAATGTAGTGCATTAATATTGATAAAATCAAATAAAAGGAAGCATTTTTCCTAGACTTCTCAAAAAAAAGCTGAAGTCAAAAAATTTTTGATTGGTCCTGAACGAGCCGAGATCCATATATATGATGTATATTATATATATAGGTACATACAGTAGACTCATAGTGACTGTTGGTTCATTCAACAATTGAATCAAATGAGCCCTTTTAACTCAGCGGTAGAGTAACGCCATGGTAAGGCGTAAGTCATCGGTTCAAATCCGATAAGGGGCTTTTTTCACAAAACTATAATCTAAGTCTTCAGTTTGGGGCGGAAAATAGAGATATTGTTACTTTTTGTAAACTCAATGGCAAAAAAAGGAAACATCCACATAACTATACTACTAAAAAAAAACTTATTATTATAGTAGTATAGTTATAAAGTGGAACATTTATCTTGATTATCATGATCAGTCATTCCGCTGAGTAGAAGAACTACTATGTCACTTTAGAAATCAACAAAAGAAAAAGTAAGTGGATCTGACCCATTGAATCATGACTATATGAGCTATTCTGATATTAAAATTCAATAGTAGAGAGAAAATTGTAGTAGCGTACCCCCTCCCCTTTATTTATTGTTTATTTCCTTGGGATACGGAAGAATTTGTCGATATTTCTTATTTAATGTTCTTGTTCCTGGATACTTCATAGGAAGAAATGGCTATTCTGTTCCTATACAGAGAAACATTTCTTCCGAGTCACAAAAACCGTCTATTTTGGAATATCTTTCTTTGATTCCAATATTTCTATTATAAATCTACAATCTACATCAGATCGTGGTTTCATGTACCAAATATTTCCATATCAAGGCATTAGGTCTTTTTGGTTCGACAATGTGATAGAGAACGGATGTGAGAAAGAAAGAGACTTTCAGTTCCAGTTTACTATTATTTACTATTGTATTTCATTCATTTAGGGACAGGGACAAAAAAGGGGATTTTCCTTTTTTTCTGACAGATAAAGGGAAAATAGGCAATGTCTTTTTCTTTTTTGGTTCGACCTGTACTGTAAAAAGATATACTCTGGAGCTTTAGATTCCGTTGAAGTACAGATAAATCTAACTAACGAAGACAAAAACAAGAGTCATATATAGAATTATATAATAGTACTGTAATAGTATAATATAGGAGAATTCATAGATAAATTTATGGGTCTTTTCGCAA
>JAJJMC010015701.1:0-11871 GCA_023531435.1 Papaver californicum | reverse complement strand
TCAGCTGTTACAGAAGAGTTTAAGCAACAAATGGTTTGAAGCAATAGACAACAGGAAAATTCAAATCAGCAACACTTATAAATGTTACTGAGTCTTCTTCTCCGGCAGTGATGGATGAAGAACAGCCGGCCGGTGCAGCAGCAGCTCGTCGGCGGTGACGGAATAGTGACCGGAATTCTCTAAAATCTTCTCTAAGTTTTTTTTTTCGATTCTCTTGGCTTCTCTTGGTATTTATAGATAGTAGAAACCCTAGAGAGAGTTCTAAACCTAATAGAACTCTCTAGAATATCCCACAAATCCCAAACCGAATCGAAACCTAATTCCGGCCATATACATGATTTTTCAACTGATTTTACGGGATTTCTCTGCTGTTTCTCGATGGTTCTGACTTGTATGGGATATCTTCTAGCGTGTGGAACAATCTGGAAGAGAACAATCCATAACTCAATTGAAACAGCGTACACAGTTGAAACTCCGGCGATTCCCGTTGAGTTGGATCGACCGAGTCGACTCGCTGGCTCGCTGGGTTGACTCGCCTGGTTGACCCGCTGGGTTGACCCGATCCAGCTCAGCCCGATCCAAGGGTGCCCCAATCCAAAGTGTGGGTGCCTTGATCCATTTTCCCGGGTGCCTTGAACACTTTTTGAGCCAAATTTTCCACAAATCTTTATTCTTCTAATGTACCTACAAAAGCAATAAAACACGTAATAGACACAAAATCGAATACTAACTCACTAGAAATTAAGGTGCAAATTAGACACTAAAATGTGTCTATCAAATACCCCCAAACTTACTATTTTGCTAGTCCTCGAGCAAACTACTCTAAAAATAAAGTAAAATAAAATCCTAACTCACTTTCGCAGGAATTGCGACTACATTTAGCATATGCAGCAAGCCGTTAAACCCCTAGGTGTCCCTAGTGGACGAGTTTTGTCTCGTGAGGGTTTACAAGAGGTATACCCACAAAACCTGGATCTAGATTTTAGCAACACGTGAACGATTAAGGATAGACACTAAACAAGCTAGTTAGTTGGCTACTTAGCTATTCGGCTATAGGGACCATTACCCTTTATGGGTCCAATCACTGTACACGAGTGTTAACTCAAGCATACTAAAATTCATATCTAAGACAACAGAGTTCTACTCAGACAGTTATCTATCCACACATCACATGAAAAGACTTAGAAGATGAAAGTAGACTGTAGAAGGTCGCAAATGTTGACTGAGGCGCACGGTGCTTCCCATATCTGTCCGAAGGTCAGTACCGAGATGAAACCTAGTGTGTCGAGATACTCCCCATTTATTTTCAACAGTTACTACTAACTAAAATATTTACAAGTTCCCATGGATCCTGCGTTCCACGCTTGCTTAGGCGACGGAGACAGGGAGAACTTGAAAATACCAAATACTATTTTTTTCTCAATTTTTTTTTTTTTTTTTTTTTTTTTTTTTTTTACCTAGTACATGTGTAATCCCATGGATCCTGCATTCCACGCTTGCTTAGGCGACGGAGACAGGGGGACCACACACATAACTCTAAAACAATAACATATTATTCAAACTGGGGCATGATCTCAACACACTAAATGTCATTCCAGCGCTAATTAACACGTCGATGCTAGGACCCACCAATACTCTCAGAGAAACACGAAATTGCAAATAATAAAACAGAACGTGATATGGTGGTGACAACTATCATGTTATTTCTAACACCTGAACTCTGTCTCCTTTATGAATAGACCATCTAGCTGGGCACACCAATCCTTATAGCAAAATGGCTAAGTTTCCATTTACCTAGAGTGGTTAGTGTCACCCTAAATTGTTCACATGCTTCTAAATTCCAAATCTTATTAAACCTAAAAAGTCTCCCAATACCCCCAAACTTAAAATAAACAGTGTCCTCAATGTTTCTACGTCAAGAACAATACCAAAAGAGTAAAAGTAAGGGAGTCAGAAAGATAGTACCTGAATGAAGCGTAGCAATCCTTCTAAGGAGAGAAAAATAAAGATGTAAAAAAAAAAATAAAATAAAAAAAAAAAAAAAAATCTAATACATACATACACAAACGGCTCTGATGGTCAATCAGAGTACGCTGGGTCCTCCAGAGGGACCTCCTCAATATTACCTGTAGGAGTAGACTCTAAAAACGGTTTCAGTCGTTGACCGTTGACTTTGGTGATATTTCCAC
Source organism: Papaver californicum (assembly GCA_023531435.1). NCBI lineage: Eukaryota > Viridiplantae > Streptophyta > Magnoliopsida > Ranunculales > Papaveraceae > Papaver > Papaver californicum. The sequence continues at coordinate 9,682 of JAJJMC010015701.1, read as the reverse complement.
CATCCTGAGTCTCAATCTCAATAGCTCCATGAGGAAAAACAGTGCGAACCACATATGGACCTGTCCACCGAGAGCGTAACTTCCCGGGGAACAGATGTAACCGTGTGTCATACAGAAGAACTTTCTGACCTGGAGAAAATGACTTTCGTAAAATATTTCTATCATGCACGAGTTTCATTTTGTTCTTATACTCCCTAGCACTGTCATAAGCATCAATCCTAATTTCTTCCAACTCATTGAGCTGGAGTTTCCTCTGAGCACCTGCCTTGTCAAGTGAATAATTTAGCTGTTTTACAGCCCAATATGCTCTATGTTCTAACTCAACAGGCAAGTGGCATGCTTTGCCAAAAACCAAACGGTAGGGGGACATTCCTATTGGGGTTTTAAACGCAGTACGATAAGCCCATAAGGCATCAGTAAGCCTTGTTGACCAGTCTTTCCTATTTGGGTTGACTGTCTTTTCTAGAATGCGTTTTATTTCCCTATTGGAAACCTCTACCTGACCAATAGTCTGGGGATGATAAGGGGTGGTCACCTTGTGAGTTATACCATATTTCTTCATCAGAAGACTAAACGGTCTATTACAAAAATGTGACCCACCATCACTAATTATAGCCCTAGGTGTACCAAAACGTGCAAAAATATTATCATTCAAAAATCGGACCACTACCCTATGGTCATTAGTTTTACACGACAACGCCTCTACCCATTTAGACACGTAGTCTACGGCAACAAGTATATAAAGATTACCTAGAGAACTAGGAAAGGGACCCATAAAGTCAATACCCCATACATCAAAAATCTCAATAATCAAAATCGGGTTCAGGGGCATCATGTTTCTACGGGTCACGGTTCCTAGCTTCTGGCATCTGTCACAAGCAACACAGTGGCTGCGGGAGTCTTTAAACAGTGATGGCCAGTAGAATCCACACTGCAATATCTTAGCAGCAGTCTTCTTGGCACTAAAGTGACCTCCACAAGCCTGATTGTGACAAAAGGAGATAATATTGGACTGATCAGTCTCAGGGATACATCTCCGGATAATCTGGTCTGGACAATACTTAAACAAGTAAGGATCATCCCAAAAGAAGTGTTTCACCTCAGCTAAAAACCTAGAACGATCTTGTCTACCCCAGTGTTGGGGCATTCGACCAGTAACAAGATAGTTCACTATGTGTGCATACCAAGGTGACTCAGAAACAACAAAGAGTTGTTCATCAGGAAAACTATCCCTCACAGGAGGGGAATCGTCTGGAGTGTCTAGGACTAGCCTAGACAAGTGATCGGCCACTACATTTTCTGCACCCTTCTTATCCCTAATCTCTAACTTAAATTCCTGTAGCAACAGGATCCATCTTATCAGTCTAGGTTTCGAGTCCTTCTTAGACAGAAGGTACTTCAGGGCCGCATGGATCTGTGAAGACTATAACCTTAGATCCTAAGAGATAAGACCTAAATTTGTCTAGGGCGAACACTATGGCTAACAACTCCTTTTCCGTGGTGGTGTAGTTCAACTGGGCATCATTCAGGGTTTTGCTAGCATAATAGATCACGTGTAATAGTTTGCCTATCCTCTGTCCTAAGACTACGCCTATGGCATAGTCCGATGCATCACACATGATCTCAAATGGTTGAGTCCAATCAGGTGCCTGAACTATAGGTGTAGTAGTAAGTAGGGTCTTGAGCTTCTCAAAAGCTCCTAAACAGTCATCATCAAAGGTAAATTTGGTATCTTTTGCAAGTAAGTTGCAAAGAGGTCTAGCAATCAGACTAAAATCCTTGATGAATCTACGATAAAATCCTGCATGCCCTAGGAAAGACCTGACGTCTTTGATGGTTCTAGGAACCTGAAGAGTCTTGATAATGTCTACTTTGGCTTTGTCTACTTCTATGCCCTTGGCAGAGACTATGTGTCCCAGAACTATTCCTGACTTAACCATAAAGTGACGTTTCTCCCAATTGAGTACTAGATTCTTTTCTTTACACCTAGATAACACTAGCGACAAATGATACAAGCACTCATCAAACGAAGAACCAAACACAGAAAAGTCATCCATAAAGACCTCTAGAAACCGTTCCACCATGTCAGAGAATATGCTCATCATACACCGCTGAAATGTGGCCGGTGCATTGCATAACCCAAAGGGCATGCGCCTATATGCAAAAGTGCCAAAGGGGCAGGTAAAAGTGGTTTTCTCCTGGTCTTTTGGGTCAATAACAATCTGATTATAACCAGAGTAGCCATCCAGAAAGCAATAATGGCTATGTCCAGCTAATCTTTCTAGCATTTGGTCAATGAAAGGAAGGGGAAAGTGATCCTTCCTTGTGGCCTTGTTCAATTTCCTATAGTCTATACAAACACGCCAACCCGTGGTCACTCGGGTTGGGATTAATTCATTATCCTCATTCTTGACTACAGTGATACCTGATTTCTTGGGTACAACCTGAACTGGGCTGACCCACTTACTGTCTGAAATTGGGTAAATAATACCCGCATCTAGCAATTTAAGCACTTCCGTTCGATCTACCTCCTTCATGTTTGGGTTGAGTCTACGCTGCATCTCCCTAGATGGTTTGGACTCCTCTTCTAAATGGATTTGGTGCATACAAACTGTTGGGCTAATTCCCCGAATATCTGCTATGGTCCATCCTAAGGCTTTCTTATTGTCTTGAAGCATGGTTACTAGCCTATTTTCCTGGTCCATATCCAAATCTGAAGCTACAATCACAGGTAAGGTCTCTGATGGGCCTAAGTACACATATTTCAGAGTATCTGGTAGCTGCTTGAGGTCCAACTTTGGGGGTTCTTCAAGGGAAGGAACTAGGTTTGACTTAGGGACTGGTAAGTGTTCGAACTTAGGTGTCCACCTATTGCTGGTGTTTAACACGGGTACTGAGTCTAACACAGTACTCACCTCATTAATTTCCCTATCATCAAAATCTAATCCAAAGTTGGCTAGATATTTCTCTAACGGGTCTTCTATTAAAGTGTTTGGTAATGACTCCTGAACCAGAGTCTCTATCATGTTGACATTCTCTAAGCTGGGGTCATCTAACTCTAGTGGTTGATTACTAATGTTGAAGATATTCAGCTCAATCGTCATGTTACCAAAAGACAAATTCATGACACCGTTACGACAGTTAATGATCGCATTAGATGTTGCTAAGAACGGGCGACCTAGTATAACCGGTATCTGATTTTCTGGATCAGGCACGGGTTTGGTATCAAGCACAACAAAGTCCACTGGATAAATAAATTTATCCACTTCAATCAAAACATCCTCTATGACACCACGAGGAATTTTTACGGACCTATCAGCTAACTACAAAGTCATCTGGGTAGGTTTCAAATCGCCTAGTCCTAGCTGGAGGTACACATGGTACGGAAGTAAGTTCACACTGGCTCCTAAATCGAGTAAAGCTCTTTCTACACGGTAGTTTCCTATCGTGCAAGCAATGGTTGGGGAACCTGGATCTTTGTACTTAAGAGTTGTACTATCCTGCAGAATAGAACTTACGTGGCTAGCTATGAAGGCCTTCTTTTGCACACTATGCTTTCGCTTTCGTGTGCACAAGTCCTTAAGGAACTTGGCATAGGGGGGAATCTGCCTAATTGCATCTAATAATGGAAGGTTGATAGTGACCTGCTTAAACACTTCCATTATTTCGTTAAAATTAGATTCCTTCCTAGTAGGTGCTAACAACCTTGGGTATGGAGCTCTAGGCATGAGATCAGTTCTCTGAGGGGTTGCCTCAGGTTCGTCAGAGACTTTATCAGTCTCTTCAACTATTGGATCAGGGTGAACTACAGTTTGTTCACTATCAGGCCTAGTTACCTTGTTATCCACTACCTTACCATTCCTGAGGGTACTAATAGCATTCACATGACTGGATGATTTCTCACCAGTCGACATTTCATTAACTCCTCTTGGATTTGGTTGAGGTTGACTAGGGAACCTACCAGGTTCTCTCTCTCTCAGAGCCGCAGCAATGTCACTAACTGAATTTTGTAAGCTAGAAATAGCTTTTTCCAAGGTATGGAATCTCTGCTCATTCTTTTCGTCATTGCTGGGCTGAGTTGGACCAGCCGAATTCTTATAACTGAAGCCTGGAGGACCTTTAGCATTACTAAACTGACCTTGAGCCTGGCCTTTCGACCAAGAAAGGTTCGGGTGGTTTCTCCAACCAGGGTTATAAGATTCCGAGTATGGGTCGAACTTTCTCTGGTTATCAAATCTAGTGTTATTATAAAGAGCAAAAGTCTGCTCTTCGAATTGGTTGGGCTCTGAACTACTGACTTGATTCATTTCGACCAGTTCTAGCCTTCTAGATAAGGCTTCTATTTGGGCCTTTGAATCGAAAGATCCTTCTACCCTATTAACATTTCCTCTTCCTAGAAGAATTGTTCTTTTTGGCTCTCTACTGCTCTCCCACTGCTGGGTCTTCTCGGCGATGTCCCTCAGAAGTTTCATCGCCTCAGCAGGAGTCTTACTGTCGAACCCTCCGGTTGACAAAGACTCGACCAAGTTTATAGATGCATAATCTAAACCGTCATAGAGGATTTGAACTAGCCTTAATTCCTCTATTCCGTGGTCTGGGCATTGGGACAATAAGTCATTGAACCTTTCTACATACACATACAGAGACTCTCCCTCTAGCTGGGAAAACGTGCATATTTTCTGCCTAACAGACGAAATTTTGTTCCTAGGAAAGAACTTCTGAATAAATGCTGAAGTAAGTTGGGCAAAAGATTCAATTGACTGAGGAGCCAAGCTATACAGCCACGACTTGGCTTTATCTCTTAGTGAAAAGGGAAATAGTCTAAGTTTAATAGACTCGTCATTCAAGTCTCTAATTCTGATCGTGCTACATATTTCCTCGAATTCCCTAACATGAAAATAGGGATTTTCGTTTTCTTTTCCTAAGAATGATGGGAGCATCTGGATAATCCCTGGTTTCAGTTCGTAGCTCGCTTCAGTAGCGGCTAACTTGATGCAAGATGGACGTGAGGTCCGGGTTGGATTCAACAAATCCTTCAGAGACGTCATTGCTGACACAGTCTCGGGAGTGACTAGTTCACTCTCAGTTGGGTTCTCAAGGTCAAGATGAACTACAAGTCTTCCACTGATTAACCTACCTTGAGGGTCTCTATTCCAAGTTCGCCTTAAGGGCGTTCTTGGCATGCAAAAATTAAATCAAACACAATCGTGCCTTGACTCAACCAAATCAAACCTAAATCTAGCAAACAACAAGCATGATGGTTCCACTTAGATTGTCTCTAGACCAGCTTCTATTCTTTTAGAAGGCAACTGGTTACAATTTTAGCGAATCTCTCTGAGCGATCCGAGTTAAATCAAGTTGAAGAGAAACAGGAGAAGCTTTGATACCCCTGTCTCTTTGGCAACGCTTCCCTGGGTTACAAGGAGGCTCTAATCAACTTTAATTTAATCTTCCTGCTTTTTGAGTTAAGCTAATAAGGAAACCAATACAGTCCTTCCAACCGATTTTCCTATAAGCTCGTTACCTTATCGGTCTCTTTCTAGTCAATATTTTAAGCTTAGGTTCGTGTAGGTTTCGTTTTCCTAAGGCGGGCAAGAAGGAGACGGTGATGAAATCCGAAACCTTATCTTGTATGGCCAGGCCTTGCCCTTTACTATGCAGAAATTAAGTTCCGTATTCAGTCCTCAACATATATGCATACAAAGGCGTCCAGAAAACCCACTGACAGGAGATTCGTGGGTTGATCGAAATTTACCTCCCGTTCTAGACGGGCGATGAACCGTTGAAGTCGACTCGGGCCACTAATATCCTTTTTAATAGTGTGCGAACCCGAGGGGCCGAGACAATATCGTAATTGTCGTCCGTCCCTGCACACAGTTTGATATTCAAAATTACCCTTCCGTAGGGTTTAAAAATGTCCAAAAGTGTCCAAAAATAAAATAAAAATTACAGAATTAATAAAAACCCTAATACAATTTTCTAAACTAATTAAAACTAATTAAAACTAATTAAAATAAACTAAAAATCTAATTTAAAAAAAATAAATAAAATCTTCGATCTTATTTTTCGTTCTTTAAGCTTTTCCCTTTTTTAATTCCAAGTCTTTAGCTTTAACTCCAAAACTTGGGCGTAATCTCTTTTCGATCAAAATCGAACCTGTAGTCAAAAGGAAAAATACCAAAACAAACGTAAAATAGAACAAAGTAAAATAATAAAACTAAAAATAAAAACCTAAAAATAAATCTAAAACCCTAAACCTAAAAACAAGTCCCCGTCGGCGGCGCCAAAAATTGATGTAATTTTAGAAGTGGTAAATAAAGGTTCGATTCTCGAACTTGTGAAGGTAATGATTTTAGAAAATAATGATTCTAATTAACTCTAGAAAATTTCAGGAGTAAGAAAAAGACTAAATAACCTAAAGATGATTTTTGAATAATTTTAAAAATACCAGGAATCAGGAATCAGGTAATTCTAACAACCTATGTGATTAATCAGATAATTCTTTTTAAATTAATTGAAGCCCAAATAATTGCCAAAATTGGTTTTGTTATGCTAACAAACAGAGGTAAATCACAAGCATGGACTATCAAAATTAATTAACTAAGCATAATCCATCAAGCAAAAGCACAACTGTTGAAAGAAAACCGTTTTTACTATTCAAAACTATGCAATTTTAATGATAAAAGAATTATAAATAATTATTAGAAAATAATTAAATCACATAAAATTGAGAAAATTACCTTATCCATCATCCCAGTAAATAGACTTAGCTCATGGTGAAGAAAACTTGCTCAAAAGTTGATTTCATTGCTCAAAATATTGATTACAAGGTTGAATAACGCTGTAACAGCTGATTTGATACGCTTATAAGCGTTACAGGAGAGGGTCAGCTGTTACAGAAGAGTTTAAGCAACAAATGGTTTGAAGCAATAGACAACAGGAAAATTCAAATCAGCAACACTTATAAATGTTACTGAGTCTTCTTCTCCGGCAGTGATGGATGAAGAACAGCCGGCCGGTGCAGCAGCAGCTCGTCGGCGGTGACGGAATAGTGACCGGAATTCTCTAAAATCTTCTCTAAGTTTTTTTTTTCGATTCTCTTGGCTTCTCTTGGTATTTATAGATAGTAGAAACCCTAGAGAGAGTTCTAAACCTAATAGAACTCTCTAGAATATCCCACAAATCCCAAACCGAATCGAAACCTAATTCCGGCCATATACATGATTTTTCAACTGATTTTACGGGATTTCTCTGCTGTTTCTCGATGGTTCTGACTTGTATGGGATATCTTCTAGCGTGTGGAACAATCTGGAAGAGAACAATCCATAACTCAATTGAAACAGCGTACACAGTTGAAACTCCGGCGATTCCCGTTGAGTTGGATCGACCGAGTCGACTCGCTGGCTCGCTGGGTTGACTCGCCTGGTTGACCCGCTGGGTTGACCCGATCCAGCTCAGCCCGATCCAAGGGTGCCCCAATCCAAAGTGTGGGTGCCTTGATCCATTTTCCCGGGTGCCTTGAACACTTTTTGAGCCAAATTTTCCACAAATCTTTATTCTTCTAATGTACCTACAAAAGCAATAAAACACGTAATAGACACAAAATCGAATACTAACTCACTAGAAATTAAGGTGCAAATTAGACACTAAAATGTGTCTATCAAATACCCCCAAACTTACTATTTTGCTAGTCCTCGAGCAAACTACTCTAAAAATAAAGTAAAATAAAATCCTAACTCACTTTCGCAGGAATTGCGACTACATTTAGCATATGCAGCAAGCCGTTAAACCCCTAGGTGTCCCTAGTGGACGAGTTTTGTCTCGTGAGGGTTTACAAGAGGTATACCCACAAAACCTGGATCTAGATTTTAGCAACACGTGAACGATTAAGGATAGACACTAAACAAGCTAGTTAGTTGGCTACTTAGCTATTCGGCTATAGGGACCATTACCCTTTATGGGTCCAATCACTGTACACGAGTGTTAACTCAAGCATACTAAAATTCATATCTAAGACAACAGAGTTCTACTCAGACAGTTATCTATCCACACATCACATGAAAAGACTTAGAAGATGAAAGTAGACTGTAGAAGGTCGCAAATGTTGACTGAGGCGCACGGTGCTTCCCATATCTGTCCGAAGGTCAGTACCGAGATGAAACCTAGTGTGTCGAGATACTCCCCATTTATTTTCAACAGTTACTACTAACTAAAATATTTACAAGTTCCCATGGATCCTGCGTTCCACGCTTGCTTAGGCGACGGAGACAGGGAGAACTTGAAAATACCAAATACTATTTTTTTCTCAATTTTTTTTTTTTTTTTTTTTTTTTTTTTTTTTACCTAGTACATGTGTAATCCCATGGATCCTGCATTCCACGCTTGCTTAGGCGACGGAGACAGGGGGACCACACACATAACTCTAAAACAATAACATATTATTCAAACTGGGGCATGATCTCAACACACTAAATGTCATTCCAGCGCTAATTAACACGTCGATGCTAGGACCCACCAATACTCTCAGAGAAACACGAAATTGCAAATAATAAAACAGAACGTGATATGGTGGTGACAACTATCATGTTATTTCTAACACCTGAACTCTGTCTCCTTTATGAATAGACCATCTAGCTGGGCACACCAATCCTTATAGCAAAATGGCTAAGTTTCCATTTACCTAGAGTGGTTAGTGTCACCCTAAATTGTTCACATGCTTCTAAATTCCAAATCTTATTAAACCTAAAAAGTCTCCCAATACCCCCAAACTTAAAATAAACAGTGTCCTCAATGTTTCTACGTCAAGAACAATACCAAAAGAGTAAAAGTAAGGGAGTCAGAAAGATAGTACCTGAATGAAGCGTAGCAATCCTTCTAAGGAGAGAAAAATAAAGATGTAAAAAAAAAAATAAAATAAAAAAAAAAAAAAAAATCTAATACATACATACACAAACGGCTCTGATGGTCAATCAGAGTACGCTGGGTCCTCCAGAGGGACCTCCTCAATATTACCTGTAGGAGTAGACTCTAAAAACGGTTTCAGTCGTTGACCGTTGACTTTGGTGATATTTCCACCATCCTGAGTCTCAATCTCAATAGCTCCATGAGGAAAAACAGTGCGAACCACATATGGACCTGTCCACCGAGAGCGTAACTTCCCGGGGAACAGATGTAACCGTGTGTCATACAGAAGAACTTTCTGACCTGGAGAAAATGACTTTCGTAAAATATTTCTATCATGCACGAGTTTCATTTTGTTCTTATACTCCCTAGCACTGTCATAAGCATCAATCCTAATTTCTTCCAACTCATTGAGCTGGAGTTTCCTCTGAGCACCTGCCTTGTCAAGTGAATAATTTAGCTGTTTTACAGCCCAATATGCTCTATGTTCTAACTCAACAGGCAAGTGGCATGCTTTGCCAAAAACCAAACGGTAGGGGGACATTCCTATTGGGGTTTTAAACGCAGTACGATAAGCCCATAAGGCATCAGTAAGCCTTGTTGACCAGTCTTTCCTATTTGGGTTGACTGTCTTTTCTAGAATGCGTTTTATTTCCCTATTGGAAACCTCTACCTGACCAATAGTCTGGGGATGATAAGGGGTGGTCACCTTGTGAGTTATACCATATTTCTTCATCAGAAGACTAAACGGTCTATTACAAAAATGTGACCCACCATCACT
>JAJJMC010015694.1:63721-124046 GCA_023531435.1 Papaver californicum | reverse complement strand
GATTTTTATTAGTTTAGATTAAGTCCAATATTTTCTAAAATCATTACTTTCACAAGTTCGAGAATCGAACCTCTTTTTACCACTATATAAAATCACATCACTGGTCCAAAAGGATTATTGTTTTTCTACAAACCCTAGATAGGACAACTCTCTATACAAACCCTATCGATCCGTACTTCCGTTTCATAAACAAACCTCTCTAAAGGTATCATTTAAACATAACGATCTCCTAGTTGGGAAATTAAATGAGACCTTTTGAGAGGTCAGTTGGATCGGGTCAAGTGTGAACTGGGTCGTGCACTACCAGGCTCCACACAAACATAACAATCTCTCACTTGGGGACTGGTCACATCACAACGCGCCCTAACTCCACTCTGAACAAACTTCAAAACACATTGATCACCGCAGCACCTCTCTTAATCAATCATCAATCTCAAAGACCCACTGAAGCTGCACACAACTTCAGTTTCTCAAGGGTCACTGGTTTTGTCAACATGTCTGCTGGATTCTTTGCTCCGTCAATCTTCTCAAGTGTCAACTAACCATCTTTTATCAAAGATCGAATGAAATGATATTTAATATCGACGTGCTTGGTTCTGGAATGGTATGTCGGATTCTTTGCTAAGAAAACAGCACTCTGACTATCACTATGCAAAACTCCATTTCCTTTCTTCATACCCAATTCGCCCAAGACGCGATGTAACCATATCATCTTCTTGCTCGCCTCAGTAGCAGCAATATATTCTTACTATGTAGTAGACAAGGCTATTATCTTCTGCAAATTAGAACCCCAGCTCACAGCAGTACCACCCAAAGTATACACATACCCAGTAGTACTCTTTCTACTATCAACATCTCCAGCCAAGTCAGCATCAACATAACCCTGCAACTTCATACTAGAACCTGTGAAACAAAGTGATGTATCTGCAGTACCCTTCAAATACCGAAGTAGCCACTTGACTACCTCCCAATGTTGCTTTCCTGGATTACTCATGTACCTGCTCACAGCTCCCACTACATGTGCAATATCTGGTCTGGTACAAACCATTGCATACATAAGACTCTCAGTCGCCGATGCATAAGGAATCTTCTTCATATAAACCTCATCTTTTGTTATCTTAGGTGACTGGTATTTGGTTAGCTTAAAGTGGCTAACCAAAGGCATGCCCACTGGTTTGGCACTCTCCATGTTAAACCTCTTCAGAATCTTGTTCACATATTATGACTGCGACAGCTTCAAGGTACCATGATTGCTATCTCTCGTGATCCTCATACCAAGAATTTGCTTTGCAGATCCCAAATATTTTATTGTAAACTTTTTTGACAGTTTCTTCTTTAGATCATTTATTTCCTCACTGCTAGGCCCTGCAATAAGCATATCATCCACATATAGTACCAAAATCATAAAAGTGTTTTCAGACCTCTTTATGTAGCAACAATGATCTAATTCGCATTTAGTGAAGGCGGTGGTACCCATAAAACTGTCAAACTTCATATACCACTGCCTTGGAGCTTGTTTCAAACCATACAAGCTTTTATTCAATTTGAAAACCAGATTCTCCTCTCCCTGTATTATGAAGCCCTGTGGTTGCACCATATAAATTTTTTCCTTCAGATCACCGTGAAGGAATGCAGTCTTCACATCTAACTGCTCAAGATATAAGTTCTGTGCATCCACAATTACTGAAACCAATATGATTGTATTTAGCTTCACAACTGGAAAAAAAATATCAGTGTAGTCTACACCTTCCTTTTGCTGAAAACCCTTCATAACAAGCCTGGACTTGTAATGTGTACTTCCATCATGCTCTTCTTTTACTCTGTAACCCATTTTTTATGAAAATCCTTCTTCCCTTCTGGTAGCTCGGTTAGCTTCCAAGTCTGATTCTTGAGCAAAGAATCTATCTCATCTTTCATAGCTAACTCGCAGTTGCTCGAATTCTCAACTTGCAAAACTTCAGCATAATTTTCAGAGTCACTTTCATCTGACAACAAGATGTGCTGAAGAGAGGGTGAATAACGATCTACTGCCTTGGGTACCCTACTGCTTCTTCTAAGAGCGGGAACCGAGGTATTGGGGTTTGGAGAAGCTGGACTACCCTGCTCTGTCTCAGGCACTTCATTTTCCTGGTTCTGGACAACCTTTTCCTGCACACTGATTTTAGAAAACTCACCCAAATCAGCAGCTCTGGTGCCTCTGGTTCTTCAATTGCATTTGATTTTTTCCTTGTACATAATCTTCTCATTGAAGATGACATTCCTGCTTCTGATAATTTTCCGATTTTCTGCATCCCAAAATCTTTAACCAAAAGCATCATCTCCATAGCCAATAAAGAAACATTTCTTGGATTTGGGATCAAGTTTGTTTCTAGCATTGGCATCAACATGTACATATGACAAGCATCCAAATACTTTCAAAAAAGAAAAATTTACCTCCTTACCACTCCATACCTCCTATGGAAATTTAAAATTCAACGAAACTGATGGTCCTCTATTGATCAGATAAGCTGCAGTGTTGGTTGCATCATCCCAAAAAACTTTTAGCAACCCAGCATACAACATCATGCTTCTAGCACGTTCATTTAGGGTCCGGTTCATGCGCTTAGCTACACCATTCTGTTGTGGTGTCCCTGGAATGGTCTTCTCCATTCTGATTCCATTTGTAGCATAATACTCTTTGAACCCACCATCAATATACTCACCCCCATTATCTGATCTTAGGCACTTCAGTTTCTACCAAAGCCTTCCACTTTTAAAATATATCAAATACATCACTTTTATTTTTCAGAAAATAAATTCATACCATTCTGGTCGAGTCATCAATAAATCTTATGTAGTATAATGAGCCACCAAGTGATGGAACTGGAGATGGTCCCCATAAATTAGGATGCACCAACTCTAACTTTTATGGTTTTGGAGCTCTACCGCATTTGACGAAGCTGACTTTCTTCTGTTTCCCAAGGATGCAGCTCTCGCACATACCAACATCAATGGTCTTAATTATGGGAGTTTTTCGTTCGAATGAAGTACCTTCATGCCCTTGTTACTCATATGCCCAATCCTTTGGTGCCATAGAGTATCACTAGATTCATCAACTGCAACTGTATCTACTGAACATGTATCTACTGCTGCCATGCAAAAAATCGACAAGTCTCTCGGACTTGAATACATATAAAGAGTACCCGTCTTGTAACCACGATACACTACCATATCTCATTTAGTCATCTTTCATCTACCACTACCAACACCATGCCCTTCGTCATCAAGCTGCCCAATAGAAATCAGATTCCTCTTTAACTGTGGAACATGTCTAACCTTTTGGATTCTCCAGACTGATCCATTTTTCTGCATAAGTTTTTGATATCTCATATTCCTACTATCTGAAGTGGTATATTATCATCTAAATAGACAGTCCCGAAGTTACCTGCAGTATAGTTAACAAAAAATTCTCGGCTTGAAGTGGTATGCCAAGAAGCTCCTGAGTCGAGAACCCAAGAGTCCATGGGACTTTCAACAGAAAGCAGTAAGACATCTTGCACGGTTTCCGTAACAATATTTGCACTTTCATTCAAGTTCTTCTAAGGTTCTTTGCACCACTTCTGTATGTGGCCCATCTGACCGCAGTTCTAGCATCCAGTCGGACCCCGTGGACCTCTAGATTGGCCCCTTCTTCGCCCTCTTCTTGATTTAGATTTTCCTATGTTCTGATTTTTCTGAGATGATCTGCCTCTTGATTCGATGTTATAGGCAGCATCATTATTCAAATACTCACCAGAATCCTTCCTTCGAACTTCTTCACCTATAATCAGATCGCGTATGTCATTATACTTTAGCTTCTCTTTGCCGGCGGAATTACTTACGGCAGTTCTCACAACTTCCCAATTGTTGGGTAGAGAGGCCAAAAGAATTAGGGCACAAATTTCATCATCAAATTCGATCTCCACAGATGATAGAGCATTCACGATTTCACTGAACTCAATCAAGTGATTTATAACTGAAGCGCCCTCTGCCATGTACAATCTGAACAGCTTCTTCATCAGATGCACCTTGTTGTTCGCCGACGGCTTTTCATACATACTCGTCAAGGCCGCCATCAGACCAGCAGTGGTCTTTCCTTTCACAACATTGTGTGCAACTGACTTGGCTAGGGTTAATTGAACAAACCCTAGAACCTGTCGATCCAGGATTTTCCAATCTGCATCGGACATCCTATCTGGCTTCGTTGAATCCAATAGAGGTTGCTGCAAATTTCTCCCATAAAAATAATCTTCAATCTGCATTCTTCAGTACGCGAAATCTGACCCATCACACTTTTTGATTGTGTTTGCAGATTCGAACCCTATCGCAGATGATGTCGACGCCCCTTTCTCTGTCGTTCTGTCTTCTTCTCCTCCTGCCATCGATTCTTCCCAGAATTCTTCACGAATCTAGCTCCTACGTCCAAGGAGCGACTGCGGCTTTTCACTATGATCTCAAGAACATAGTTCCGGAGGAATATAACGATGATAATAATACTTGGATACAAACCCTAGATAGCGCAACTCTCTATATATAAAGACTACCAAAAAAATTTCCTTTGTTTCATAAACAAACCTCTCAAAAAGTTTCATTTAATTTCCCAACAGACCATCAGTCGGATCGGATCAAGTGCGAACCGGATCTTACACTACCAGGCTCCACAAAAATATAACAGAACGATCGTGGGAAGATATTATACTGCAGAGCCACCGTGATCGGTGGTGAAGGTGACTAATTGTGATGAGCTGTTAGTTACCTCAGTACCACCACCACCACCATAGAAATAGCGAGTAACGATCAAAATAATGAAGCAACAACTACACTATTACCGTTGGTATTAAGATGAAGTAGCATACAAGCAATTCCAAGGATAACGATTTTCTATTTTTCTTTTCTTTTTTATTGTATAAAACTTTGAATTTTTTATTGTGTCAAGAAATTTCAAGTCATTCTCATTTTAATCTTATGTACAAGTTGTTGCATTCAAATTTAATCACTACTACACCATAAATTACAGTTAAGATTGATGTTTATGCAGCAGCAGCAGCAGTTAATGAAGTGGAGATTTTCGGCAAACAGGACATGTCGCATTCACTCGAAGCCACTGCTCTAAACAATTAGCATGAAAACAATGGTTACATGTTGGCAGATTCTTCAATGTGTCCTTAGCTTGAAAGTCTGCTATGCATATCGCACAAGTAGTATCATTCGGATTAGGAAGTCGTCCACTCTCGCCAAGAATTACCGCCGGATAGGATTGTATGGTAGAGTCGCTGAGGCCGGTTCTCACGATCGGAGGAGGTCGAGGGGTAACTGCCGGTAGTGGGCGAACTGGACCAGGGCCTGCATACGAAGTAGCTCGCCTGCGAGCACGTCTAGCGCATAGATGTGTATACCAATTGATTATCGAGGGACAGAAGAAACATAGGAGGATTGTTAAAAGTGGTAATCCGATGAAAATGCTGAGAAGAGTACTTAGGAGAATTGTTCTTCGTTTACCTGCAAAACAAAGAAAGCTCATCCGAGGTCCATCCGTAAATGGGATTATGACTGTAAAGCTCATCGGAAAATTAGTAAGAAAATATTACCTTTCTTTGGTGGCCTAGTGAGATATGGTGGTAATTCAAGCCATGGCCATGACAGAAAAAAATTCTCATTGAAATCAGACGAATCGTGGTCCTCAATCGGTGAAATTGGAACGGGGACATCACCAATTAGCACACAACTTGTATTCAACGGCACAATATTTGCAATCGAAACGTTTGTAGCGATAACCGTATGCGTGGAGCTACTCAGGCAACTGATGTGTATCAAATTTGTTATATTAAGAAGACTATTAATCGACGAAGAGCAATTAAGAAACGAATACTTTCGATACGAAGAACCAAGTTGGTAAGGTGTACCGGAAAGATTCAACTTCAAAATACGTTTCGGAAGGCAGTTATCTGGATCATATATTTCAATCTTCTGCATAAAACTATACACGTTCCGAACGAGAAACTTACCGGAAAACGGAAGCTCGAGTACTGTTTTATTCATTTCATTGCAACTGAGTTCGTAACCGGGGGAACCACATACCTCGTTACCGCGACCTCTTAATGTAAAAGGAAACCTAACTGTTGGTTCATCTTTTGTACACCATTGATAAATCGGACAAGTTTCTGCACCTCGAATCCGATACGGAACGAACCGGAGGAAGACGAAGATGAAAAATGATATTTTTATGACATCCATTTGCTGATAATGATGCATTTTTTCTTTTCTTCTCTATATACAGTTCCTTGCAAGTGGCTAATTAGTAGGTAAGACTTGATTATTGAATTTCTAATAATATGTTTAAAGTCTTAGGTTGCGTATTCGAGCCATATTAATTCTAAAAACAAAACAAATTATTAAAAATTGTCTAGTGATCTAAGAACTCAGTCAATCACATGAAAGAATCAACAACTGCTTAAAATACTGCAAATTGGCTCGGAGGTGGAGCCAGGAGTATTGACAAGTGAGGCACTTCTCCCACTTGCCACTTTGTCTCGAGTGTTTTCTGACCTTGCTTGATGTATGAGTCCTAAAAATTTATGGGAATTGGGGAAATACCCCCAGTTCCACTGCCCCTATAAGAAAATTCTTCGGTTATTATTTTAAAAAAATAAATAAACTTTTTTTTGAACTAGTAATTAAATTGATTTGGACGGATGGACTACACACTAAGCAGATCTTCTAAAATGGATAAAACACTAATTCCTAACTTAGATATTCCCTCCTCATGAATTAAGAATTCACTTTAAAAGCGTAAGTACTAATCCGTTCAGTTAAGGGATACCAAATATTAAAAATCCTAGAATTCAACTCTTTTTCTTATTTAAAAACAATTAAACTTACAAGTATTATTTAATTATTTGATAGGTTTTTAGTCCTACTTTAATTTGTTTTTGTCAATATGAATTAGCAAGTGGTTTATGTTCTCCAACCTATCATCTAAGTATCAAACCATCCTGTTTTGGTTTTTATTTTTTATGTTTCTCTAATTAACTAGTTTAAATGATGATTCATGTCCTTGTTTGTATAACTTTATGATGGATTGATGTTTCTTTTTAATTCTTACTAGTTTTAATTATGAATTGAGAATTTAGAGAGGTCATTAATTTTTGGAGAGAGTTGTACAGGAAACTAATAGGCTGTTGTATGTCTTTTTGTAGGAAAGTGAAGAAATATTATCTAAATCAATAGGTTGACGTTTGGAACTGAATTTGTTTTGCATGTTTTTAAACAAGCTAAACATGTGATACAATATCCTTGTTTCGAAACATTTGGTCCTTTAGGTCCAATATAACTATTGTATATTGAATCTATATATTGTATTAATATGCGTACTATAACGGTCATACCCGCTGAAAGTGGACATTCTGGATGCAAAAGGAAAGATATGCAATATGTATATGTGTATAAAAAAATTGCATCAAAGGTGCTCCAACCTTTTTCCGCCCAGGGTCATCTAATTGTCAGAGACGGCCCTAACAAGACCCACCCCACCTGGATAATCCAATTTCTAAGGAATACGCCCAATTATTTGAACAAAACAGGACAAACCAATTCTGTGTAACTAAGATTTTTGAATCCTAAAAATCTCGTTCCCTCCAAAATAACAGATTTTCATTGCACTGGTCCAATATGACAATGGAATTGGATTCCGGTGTAAAACAAAGGTAATTGAAATACTAGAATCAAACATTAATTTTTTGGATTTGAATTCAATTCATTGGAATTAAATTACCCCGGTCATAATTGAATTCTTAGGATTTCGATTCATCCAACCAAATGAGGTGTTAATATGCAGAAATATTAGAGAAAATCTTGTGATTAAATGGCCACAATGTACACTCAGTTAGTCATGAGATTCAAAATGGAAGGATGGTAATCTAATTCTTATTACACTTACTTTAATTAAGAAGATGAAGGATAATATACAAAAGTTTCAGTCTAAACTTGCACAATTGTTGAAAGTGTATGAGGTTACTAATTGCACCTCAAAGAAAGTTTTTACAGTTCATATTGTTGCCAAAACTTGTACTTTTGTCCGGTGGCATCTTAGGGAATTCCTATGTCAGCATGCAGTATGTGTGATGCTCAATTTTACAAAAAATCTTAAACATCAAATCTTTCAGAAAAGTATGTCAGTTTGGCTTTCATTCCTCCAAATGCATATTGCAAGTGGGGAAAGATCATTCTTACCATCCACGGCAGCGGCTGCAAGCAACACCACCAAATTTGCCAGTCATATATATGACAACCACGTATCTCTATAGATGACATACATCATTCATCATGGATGATACAATCACACTTTTAAATTTGTTGCCTTTCTCATCCGTGGAATAAGTGAAGTTGGCAATGCTCCCTGAGACCAACTCTGTAACTACTTGACAAAGATTTGGAACAAGGGTGTATGAGTGTTCATAACTTCCATTTTGGTATTGAAGTAGCATCACCTGCAAGAAAAACATTATAATCTTAGAAAGAATTAAAGAAAGAAACAAAACTTCATCAAACAAATCTCAACATTGTATTCAACTACATACCCTTGCTTTACATGAAAGCCAATATAAGATATCTGTATTTAGGGCACACTAAACTAATTAATTATTACTTGATTTTCTTAGGCTTTAGAACTACATCAGTAGGTTTCATTGTCAACTTCAAATGGCCGGCTACAAATCTATAGTTGCACTTTGAATTTTTATTTGGGTTTCGGTACCAATGCATGTGTGCTCCGGGTTACATTTCCTGACAGTTAGTAAGCTCATCTAGTAATTATATTGCACAAACTTCCCACTTACACCATTTACTTTTCTTTTTCTTGCACTGAGCATACAATTCTCGACTTATACACACAATTCTCTAACAATACATACTCCCTTAAATGCTTTAATAATTAAAGCCTTCTTATCTTCAAAAGACATCCCTTCACATAATTCACCAAGAACAACTATTCAGCAATTTCTTTATTCTGCATTGTCAATTCTTATTGGTCCTTTAAATATTGACCAAAATGAAATTCCATGCAATTTGTTCAGCTTCAGTAAACTCTATTGGAACTATGTTAATTAATATTAGTCTCTTCAACATTATCATCATCTTCCGGCCAAACATCATCTCCAAGCCCATTCATTGTATGTGCAGGCCCATTAATTTCATATGCAGACCCATCATCATCTCCAAACTAAAAAAAAATACCATTTGTTAGCATTAGGATCTTCAAAATATAATTTTGTAAAGAAAAGAAAATGACCAAAAAATATAAGTTGTGAACTCACCATCTTCTTTTTGGGCATCTTTATTTCCAACGCTTATATCCAGCCTACATAATTCACATTCATCTTCACTATCTTCATACTGAAAATTTGGAACATTATCTGGATGACAGTTTTCCATTTTTTTCATTTGGTAGGTTCACTTGGTCTTCATCAACATAAACATCTTCAACTATGCTGGCTTGTGTAGATGCTTGTTTCAAAAAGTATACATCATCATCCAAACTCTAAACACAAACATGTTTTTTCACCTTACTTTTACTTCCTTCTTGATTATCAGCAACACTATCTTGGAAGCGACATACTAACTTCCCTCAACCTCATCTTTACCATTTATTTAAACTTATCAAAACTAATACTTTTACCATCATCATTATCACAATACAACTTTTACTTTCATGCCCCCCATTCATAACACTTAAACAAAAATTCCTTTCTATGACCCTCCGGAAATATATAATACGTATTAAAATCATCAATTTCAGCAATTCATAACTATATTTCTAGCATAACAATATAACAAACATACATAACATTGATTACAATTCATATCATGTTCATATCCATCAATTTTAATCCTCCATGATGTAATTACTATAATTTCAGTTATTGAACCCCAATTTTCAATTTTCCCCAAATTACAAAAATTGTAATTTTAGTACAAACATAATTTTATCAAATCAAACTTTGATTTACAGTTCAAATCATGTTTTTATCATTCAATTTCAATTTTTCATGATGTAATTACCCTTATTCCACATATTAAAACCCGATTTTTAATTTTCCTCAAATCAGAAAAACCATAAGTTCAATCGAAGCATAATAATTCAGATTCAAACGGAAATTTCAGCAAAACAATACAAACTAGAAATAGGTTTATTGAAACAGATTCTAAAGCTCAACAGAAACAGACTTAACAGTCTCAGGTCACTCATGTGATGTGCACATGTTTCTGTTATAAGCACACACATGTGCTGAGGACATGTGCAAGTTTGAATCCTGTTATTACCACACGAGTACTGTGTACGTGTGTTCCTGTTTTCTGTTTAATCCTTCTCTATATAAATTGAGCTTAACTCAGTCATTAAGCTAATAATAAAACTGGTTTTCTGTTTGATAAATCAAGAGAGGTTCTCTCTCCATTATCCATTTTTATCATGGTATCAGAGATTAGCAGCAGAGTTCATGCTTAACTCTTCTCCGATCAAATTCAAGTTTCTTCAATTTCTTTTCTCTTCCTCTTGCAACTTCAGATTAGTTCTGTGTTAGTTGTAGTTATTCTGTTTTAATCATCAGATCTACATATGATTGAAACTTTTCCTTCATCCATCAGCAATGGAGAATCCTACATCAAATCTACTCTTGAATGTTCTTCTAAATAAACTTACAAATTTTGTTCATCTAAAGCTCAAAGATGACAACTTCATTACATGGAGAAATTTAATGAATCATGTTATCCAGAAATTCAAACTCAAGAAATTTCTAGATGGTACTCATGAATGTCCACCTCAGTTCAAAAATCCAAGAAATCAAACAAATGGAATCGAAAATCCTCTCTAGACTGACTGGCTAGATGAGGAATCCACAATTACAATGTGGATTAACTCAACTATTTCTGATTCAGTCATAGCATACTTTTCTAGATCTACTTGTTCTACATATTTGTGGAAAAGTATTGAAGACATATTTGGAAGAGCATCTTCAACTCATTCCATACAGTTGCGTACAAAACTCCTCTCCATTACACAAGGTAAAAAATCTATTCCAACTCTCATAAATGAAATAAAATTCTTTTCTGATCAATTAGCAGCTGCTGGAGAAGTGATATCTGACAAAAAGATTGTAGTTATTACTCTAAAATCTTTAAATGATGCATATATTCCTTTTGCAACCTCAATGAGGCATATGAATCCACCAGTTACATATATTGAGTTACATAACAATCTATTAAGTGAGGAAGCAGTCATTCTTGAGAGATCCAAAATAATCAAAGAAGAAACAACTGCGAAAGCCTTTCTGGCCAACTTTTCTAGAGGCTATTCCAGAAATTCTTTCTCAAATTCAAGAAACTTCTCTAGAGGTAGACCTTACAATGGTAACAGGTTTCCAAATCCAATAATTTTTTAAAGAAATTATTCTGGCAGAGGTCTTTATTCAGGTGAAAGACCTTTTTGTCATATATTGCAACAACCTGTACACAAAGGTTAAATTTCTCATATCAAGGGAGATCTCCTCCAGCAAATCTTACTGTTATTATTATTGTTGCTGATATTTTTGATGATGAATAATGGATAGATGACAGTGGTGCTACCAATCACATTGCACCTGCTACAAAGGTGCTTCAGGAAGCAACATGTATGATTGATCTGAGGTCATTCATACTGCCAATGGTGAAGGTATGCATATTACACACAAGGGTAAATCTAATAGACATATTCTTAATCATTCTTTGATCTTAATGACATTCTTATAGTGCCTCAATCCTCTCACAACTTGTTGTCTATCCACAAATTGACATCTGACAACAACTGCTCATTAACTCTTGATTATCATGGTTTTTCTGTGAAGGATCAAACCTCTTGGAAGACTTTTTTCCAAGGTCCACATAGACATGGTCTTTATCCCATCTCATTCATCCATGCTCATCATGCTTTTGCCACCACAATAAGTGATCCTGTTCTTCTACATAGAAGATTTGGTCATCCATCTTTTCAAACTATGCAAAGAATTTGTTCTTTGTTGGATTTGTCTAGTATATCCAATAAACCTTTCTTTTGTAATGACTGCAATCTATGTAGAAGTCAGAAGCTTCCTTTTCAATTGTCTTGTAATGTTGTTCAACAACCTCTGGAGTTGTTGCATATAGATCTATGGGGTCCTTGTCATGTTGCTTATATGTCTGGTAGTCAATACTATGCTAATATTGTTGATGAGTACACAAAATATTGTTGGATTCTCCCTCTATAATCCAAATCTTATTTTAAACATTCCTTTATGACATTTGTAAACAGAATTGAGAACTTGTTGTCATATTCTGTCATTATAATCAGAACTGATAATGGTGGTGAATTCTTGAATTCTTTCCTTAAAGATTTTTGTGCTTCTAAAGGAATAAATCATGAGATTTCTTGTCCACATACACCAGAGCAGAATGGTGTTGCAGAAGTAAAACATGAGTATCTATTAGGTATCACAAGAACTCTTTTATCTCAGTCTGGCTTGCCTAGTGCCTTTTGGGTGGAAGCTCTTCACCCTGCAAATTTTCTCATTAATAGACTTCCAACAAGATCCACAGCTAACATATCTCCTTATCAGAAACTTTTCAATAAATCACCAGATTATGAATTCTTAAAAGTTTTTTGGTTGTGCTTGTTTTCCCATCCTCCACATCAGCTATTACTTTTATTACCAAGAATGTTCACAGTATGACCACCAGAGGTAAGCATGGTATTAGAACACCAAAGTCTTACTTTTCTTCTGCTTATCCTCTGGATGTTGCTCTCCTTGGCAAAGTTATCTCAGTTCCAACTTGCATTAGTGATGCCAACAAGGAAGAAGTTTGGAGGGTTTCATCTGCTGAGGAATATCAGGCTTTGGTAGATGCTGGAACTTGGTCTCTTGTTGATTCAACTGGAATTGATAATGTGGTTGGCTGTAAATGGGTGTTCAGGGTTAAACACAATCCAGATGGGACTGTTGCCAGATATAAGGCAAGATTGGTTGCTAAAGGATTTCATCAACAGCATGGGATTGATTTTGAGGAAACATTTAATCTTGTGGCTAAACCTACAAAAATTAGGGTGATTTTGGCTTTGGTTGTACAGTTTAACTAGAAAATGCATCAGCTTGATGTCCGTAATGCCTTCTTTCATGGTGAATTGCAAGAAAAAGTTTACACGGCACAACCACCTGGATTTATTGATCATTTCAGGCCTAATCATGTATGTCTTCTCCATAAGGCAATATATGGTCTTAAACAAGCCCCAAGAGCCTGGTATGCTAAATTAAGTTCAGCTCTATTACTACTTCATTTTGTAAATTCTAGTGCTGATTCTTCTCTTTTTATACATAAATCTGGATCTCAAATTACTGTGGCCCTGGTTTATGTGGATGACATCCTTCTTACTGGTAGTTCTTCCACTTTTCTACTTTCTGACATTACTAACTTTCAAAATGAGTATCCAATCAAGGACATGGGTTGCTTGCATTACTTTCTGGTCTTAAGGTCAAGAGAAATGTTAACTCTCTTTTTCTTGGGCAGACCAAATATGTTGCTGATTTACTACACAAACATCAAATGGAGGGTGCAAAACCATGTCAAACACCAATTGCAGCTTCAAAAGGTCTGAGTAAGGAGTCTGGTGAAGTACTGGTAAATCCAGCTGAATACAGGTCTTTAGTGGGTGCCTTGTAGTATCTAATTTGGACAAGGACAGACATCTCATTTGCTGTTAATCTGGTCTGTCAATTTATGCATATGCCAAGAACTGATCTTCTTATAGATGCTAAGAGAATTCTTAGATACATCAAGGGAACAATTCATTATGGACTTCATTTTACTAAGGGTTCCACCTCTTTGCTAGGATATGCAGATGCAGATTGGGCTGGTAATGTGGATGAAAGGAGGTCAACTGATGGTTACTGTCTATTTTTGGTATCAAATCTTATCTATTGGTCCTCTAAGAAGCATACAACAGGACTCTAGCTCATAGTGCAGCTGAGGTAGTCTGGATTTGTTATCTCCTAAAGGATCTGCACTTCTCTCTTACTGGTATTCCAAGACTTGGCTGTGAAAATATCATCTCTACCTGGCATCTAATTATGTCTTTTATTCCAGAATGAAGCATGTTCATTTAGATTACCATTTTATTAGGGAACTGGTTCAGTCCAATAGTCTGGGTGTCCACTATGTTCATACTCTGGATCAACTGGCAGATATCTTCACCAAAGGCTTACATAGACCAAGATTTCAGATGCTGCGAACCAAGCTCAATGGTGTTCCTTCACCCTTGAGCTTGAAGGGGGGTATTGAAACAGATTCTAAAGCTCAACAGAAACAGACTTAACAGTCTCAGGCAACTCATGTATTGTGCACATGATTCTGTTAAAATCTGTTATAAGCACACACATGTAATGAGCACATGTGCAAGTCTGAATCATGTTATTACCACACGAGCACTGTGTATGTGTGTCCTGTTTTCTGTTTAATCCTTCCATATATAAACTGAGCTTGACTCAGTCATTAAGTTAATAAGAAAACTGGTTTTCTGTTTGATAAATCAAGAGAGGTTCTCTCTCCATTCTCCATTGTTATCAGGGTTTCATGAACTAACGGTTTCTCGTGACCCATAACTTTAACTTTTTTTCCTTCCTTTATCTTCAATGCTCATCGATTTATGTCTCTGGTTTTGTGTTCCTTTGTCTTCACGAAATAATCAACTCACATAAACACAAAACTCTAACTAATTCCTCACCATATAAGCCCTCACTGTAACACTCGATTCATGTCTCTGGTTCTTTCTATTGTTTTTGTTATGATAAAAAGAAAAAAATAAAAATACGTGGAAAGAAGAAGGGGATGAATATACGTGAGGTCTTTTTAGCAAAACGTGTAAGATCCCAAGCCGTCCAATATGCCATGTTTATATTTTCTACCGTTTGGTTTCATCGATCGAGATGTGTCTTTATAAAATTTCTACACGTGTTATAGGAGAATATCTTAAATCTGATTAAGGTGAGATAGGTAATTTACCCTATCCATATATCTCGTCAGAGGAGATATTGACTAGTCAATGTGACGAAATTGACTATTTAGATATAAATACTAACTGTGGCGTATTTTCCCGTAAAATTAAAAAAAAATGAGGTATTTTTCTGATGGGTAGTGGAATTTGGGGCAACTCTGGTCGTTCAAAGAATAAAGACTAGGGTTTTTTTGTTTTTATTTTTTGATACTTCAATTATAATAAAGAAAAAAAGAAATCTCATGTCACTTTCAGTTGAATTTCATTGGGTTTTCTATTGACTTTGAAGTTGTTGAAAAAAGCGGAACCAGCAGTAATGCCTTCCTTTTCCTGCTAGATCATTTTAGGTACTACAATGTTTCGTAAAGAATTACCAGTCAAGTAGATCCAGAGATAATAATTATTTTGTTTTTATGGATTTACTAACTCCTATATTAAATTTAGTAACTCCCTGCAGCAACTTTGTTTTTCTGATCAAGGTTGATTTTGTATTGAATTCAAACATGAACTTGACGAAGAAAATTCAATAGTCTTGGTCTTACAGACATTGACACATCACAAGAAAATTTAAAAAAAGGAAAATACAGATGAATTGAATTCAATGTGGTACCACGACACCAATAATGGAGTACATAAATGGTCAATTTACAGGCGGTGGGGGCAATTTTTCCGAGACGAGAGATATCCGGCAGACAGGACATGTTGAGTTCAAACGAAGCCAAACATCAATACAATCGGCATGGAAACAGTGATTACATGCTGGCGATGTCTTCAGTGTCTCTTTTGGTTGATACTCTGACAGACATATCGAACAAGTATAATGGTCTGGATTCGGCAGTCGTCCGCTCTCACCAACAACTATGGTGGGTAAAGTTTGTACTGCAGAGACATCTAGACCAGTGGTGATGGTGACTAATTCTGATGAGCTAGACCAGCTGCTGGTTCCTTCAGTACCACGACCAGAGAAAAATCCTTTACTTTTTAAAATAATGTAGCAAAAATAAGTGGCAATTCCGGTCGGTATTAGGATGCCCATGACGAGAAGAAATATGTTACCACCTGCAATCCAAAGTTTGTTATCAGAAAATTTGTCTAATTTCTTTTCATCTACCGAAAATACTACAGAATAGTACATGAAATGAAGGATGCTTACCACGCCTAGGAACATCAGGGTCTCTGAAGGATGGAAAGTTTGATTTTGTATTACAGCCGTTGCGTTTGGAGTGTGGTGCCTTCCAATTCCATGTGAGGTGAAGAACATTTGTATATCGAAACCAAGGATATTCGTACTTATACATACCGGATTCAACCGGAACTGGTACAGTAGCAATTAACGTGCAATTTGCACGAGCCCATGAAGTATTAGCTGTAGCAAATACTTGGTGTGAAGAGTTACTAAGGCAACTTATGTCCTTCACGGGGTCGTAAGTATCTGATTTGCAACTAAAGAACGAATATGTCTGATACTCAATCTCAATGAAAGGGGTACCGGAAAGATTGAGCTGGTTCAGAAAACGCCTAGCAAGACAGTTATCTGGATCCTCAAGCTGTATCTCATTATGAGTACTGCCATAGTTGATACCCTGGACGAAGAATGGTTCAGAAAATGGCAGTTGTAGAACTGTTCTACTCATATTATCACAGGTAAGATCAAAACCTGGATAACCACATCGTTCGCCTTGACGACCTTTTATTCTGAATGGATATAAGATACTAGTTGCAAATTTACTACACCGATTATTTGCACAATTTTCGACACTCCTCGCAATTATGAAATGTGGAAAACAAAAGAAACATAATAATAAGAAGAAAGGAAGTATGATTATTGATGAAGCACCCATGTAGTAAATTTGGTAGTAAATGCAGGTACAATATTTTCTTATTGTTCCCACCTCAGTTGTACAGGAACTTCAAGAATATAATCCTCTTATATCTAATGTTTCAAGAAATTTAGAGTCCAACGTTCAGTCATTGATTTCTTAGAAGTTGGACTGTAATTTATGAGCATTTGATTATGACCTTACAGTACATATCCAGACTTTGAAGTCTTGAAAATGGAATTTTTCTTCTTCTTCCATGTCTGACTATGTCAACCTGATGAGAGTTAGCAGTCGTTTGAAGGGACTGGAGAATTCCTGCGGACAGGACCATATTGAAGTGTCTATAACACCATCAAGGTGTTTTTTAACTTGTCCCTCAAAATTCAAATCTAACACTATTGAGAAGACATTTTTTAGGCTTTTTCACCAAAAAATAACCTCCACATAAAAACAAAAAACATAAATAATTTAGGGGAAATTTATCGATTATTAGCGACGTTTATTATTGGGGTTCAGAACCATCTCAACATACTAATTAATCTTATGAAAATAAATTAACATGTGTATGTCTATTAATACTAGTTAACCTTTTAGTGATACAAATATGTCGTAGAAAATAGAATTTGTACTTTTATCTGGGTTCATTGTTTTAAGTGTTAAAGTTAACTCTTAGAGGCCTGGCTAGATTGAGCCAACAAAAATTAATTGAGGCCTACTAATTTAGTCCCACCTAAGGATAGCGGATATGGGGTGTCTAACCAAGGTAAAAAATTTAAATTATCCTTACTAGTGAAAATTATATTCTTATTTTTACTCCTAATATCAAAATATAAAACTTCCGATTCATTCTCATTTCTTTGAAAACAAATCAAAGAAATTCAAACCAATTTTTTTTAAAACCTTAAAAACTTATGGATTCAAAAGCAATCAGCTGATACAACACTAACACGACAGCCGATTAATCTTTGATGTTTTCTATCCATTAAGAATAGTAACCCATAATCAACAGATATTAAGTTACATAATCAATAGATATTAAGTTACATAACTGCCGATTTATTACAAAATATAAATTTAATCTTTATATATTAAAAATGGTAACAATCGGCAGGTGTAAATTTATGGAGCATAAATGATTGATGAATAATCAGCAGTATATTTAAAAAAATTTGTTGTTGATTATTATTTTTTTATTGAGCATAAAATGACATATTCTCAATCTGAGAAAACCGAGTATGATCCATACTCGATCATGATAAATGAGTATTGATTACTCTTACTCTTGCCCCCAACTTAAAACTAGTATCACCTTAAACTTTATTATTCTGAAGATGAAGATCATTTCCCGAAATGTTTAAGGTTCTACTATGGGTCACTTGCATGATCTAATTAGAATTCAAAACCCCGATATTATTTTTTTATGTGAAACTAAAATCGTTGAAAATCAGCTTAAACCTTTACTTACTCCATATAAATTTTATAAATATTATTTTTTTAGATTTTAAAAATATAAAAAATTTCTACTATCACAATCGGTAGTTTAGGAGAATCATTCAACTACCAATTGTCATAACAGCCCTAAAAATAAATTTTTTCAAATTTTAAAAATGAAGCATTTTCCAACTATCACAATCGGTAGTTTAGGCGATTCATATAACTACCGATTGTCATAGTAGCCCCAAATATAAATGTTTCAACACTTTGAAATTTAAGAATTTATCAATGTCCAAAACCGGTAGAAAGTAACATAACTTAGCTACCGATAATACTAAATTGCAATCCCACAAAATTGGTTCTTGTCTTGTTATAATCGGTAGTAAGTGATATATATTAATCTACTGATTTTCTAATAATCAGTTGTAATGTAAGAACTTAAACCTCCGATTATATTTTTTTTTATCTAGAAACCATAGTCTAGAGTTTTATTTCTAAGCGGTGGTTGCATGTTATGATTATCAACCGATTGTATCATAATCGGTGGATAAGTATAATCATGAACCACCAATTATATTAAGCTAACTCGTTGTTATTATTATATAGATCTTTGCAGCAGTCGATCCTCTTATATATGAGGGGCCCGATACTTCCCTACACTATGCTAACGATTTGGTATGTTATCTATCCACGTTTTCTTGTTCTAATAATTTATGTTACTTGTTTTGTCTTATAAGTTTTATAATGTTATGTTTGCATTTAGACATTTCAAACTAAGGAGGAGGAAAAGGAATGGCTTATGAACAAGGCTAAAGAGAAGATGTGCGTAGTTGTTCAGAACAATTATGTAAAGAATGATCGATTTGAAATGGCTTGCGAGAGAAGTGAATTTCGAAAGTCATTGGCAAAGAGATCGTAAGTACGTTAAGAAGACTGAGAGGAACCATATGGGTAATATAAAGAAGATTGGATGCCCATTGTAGATTGTCTTCAAATTGTTCGACGGTAAAATGTGAAAAATGCTTAGAGTTGCTAATGGTCGTCATAACAACGAGGATCCTAAAATTCTTATTGGGCACATAATGGTTTCTAAGTTGAAACCACATCAAATGAATATGGTAATCTCTATGAGGTTAAGTAAAGCGAGTGAGGTCCGAAGTAACGTAAAGGCGGACGACCCCGTAAACTTGTCTTCGTTGTCTACAATCTACTTTCTCTAGCTACAATCAAAAGAACGCAATGGGAAGGTAGAAAAGTTATGCAACGATGTGAATGGTTAGCCGAGCAACACAACTACACGTTGAGAACCGAACAAAGGGATAGTAAAGTGGTTCGTGTATTCTTGGCGCATCCGTTGATGATCTAATTGGCTCAATGCTGCCATCAAATCTTGTTGATAGATGCTACTTATAAGAAAAATAAGTACAACATGTTGTTGTTGAACATTGATTGCCACAATTTGGACAAATGCACATTTACGGTGGCATGGAGTTTAACGGATCAGGAGAACGATGTGATTTTCATTTGAATGTTGCAAACATTGAGGTCGATTTATCAAGGCGACCAAACTCCAAGGGTTATTATAACAAATAACGATCAAGCCTTAGTGAATGTCATATCCATAGTTTTTCCGGAAGCCCAGTACTTTGCACGTGGTACATCCAATGCAACATCCAAGCTATCTGCAGACATCATATCCAAGTTCCAAAACAAAAAAAAGGCGTCATGAGATCGAAGGAAGAGAATGAACGTATTAGTAAACTAACCGCGGGAGAACGGGAAGAAGAGAAAAGGTTAATTGATGAAAAACACCCTGAAGAGGGAGTAAAGTGGTCTACTTTTCAAAAAGCATGAGATAAGATTGTTTGGTTGAGCACCGAGGAAGATTATGTATACAACTGAAGAATTTTGAGGATGAATGAGGTAAAAAATACTTATATAGATTAGAGCCCTAACATCTTTTTTTTTTGAAAAAATGGTTGTTGGGGAGAAGTGTAGATGGAGTGTAAAGAAAATGTGGTTCAAACCCTTAAAAGTTAAGTATAATCGGTAATCACGGGTTTATAATTTCTACCGATTAACTGTAATTGGTAGTAAATAATACAAATTATCTTTGATCTCATTTAGTAGATAGAGAAGATGAGAGAATGAAAATTGTAATCGGTAGAATAGATATAAGTGAATTTGAAGAGGTTAAGTTATATTAGGTTTTGTATTAGTTAAAGGTTATGCAGGGTATTTACTCATCACTAGGACATCCTATAGCCACTAAAGAAGGATGGACATAAATAACCCTAAATTAGTTTTTCTCAGCCCAAAAAATACCACGCAAAAATATATGATAATTTATTTGAAAATTTGGGTGGGCCTCACCAACAGCTTTGTCCCTGATATACGATGGTTTAATTGAATAACGGAAGTTTCTATATATTATATGGATCCGTAGGATCCGAGCATATCCTGACCAATGTAATCAATATCAGATTTCGGTTTGGACCGGTCGAGAGCGATACACTTGTACACCTTTGTATTGGGGAGATCTCGGTTCCAAATATCGGTCCACGCATTTTATACCAACAATTATTATATCAAACGTTTTTTTCATATTGAACCTATTAAGATATAAAAATAGTACTCATTTTTCTAAAATACCATAAAAAAAAACACGAGTAACAATTGAAAACCCTAGAACTAAGATAAGAAAATTCTTTTTTTCTTTTTTTTGGATTTTTCTTTTTAATTAAAAACCCGTACCGGTCCATCTCGACAATTTCGGTCAACCTGTACCGGTCCATCTCGGCCGAAATTACCGGTCATATATCGAACCGCCGATATTACATGTTTCGTCTCGGCTACACTCCGAAATTGGTAATACCGGCGATATACCGGCCGAGATGATCGATATTGACTACATTGATCCTGATTGATTTATCACCAATCGGCCGATTCTTCATAAATTCGCAACTAGGCACAATTGTATTTTCTAAGATAGGAGTCTGACTATCCCGATCCAATCATGGATCGGTCGATTGGAAAGCCATTTGTAGATATCGTATTTTACCGAGTCAAACCATTAGCCAAGAATTCTAAACATTAGAGATGGAAAAGAGAAACTGAACCTGGTATTATAACATCAATTATTCAGTACATGATATTGGTCAATTTACAAAAAGCGTCCAACACGAAATATCGCCAAAACGGAGTTTTTCATTTTTACTCCTGTATGTCTGTTATGACAAGCTGAGAGGTCGAGAGCTAGGTTGCAATTTTATGGGACGGGAGATATCCGGCAGACTGGACATGTTGATTTCAAATGAAGCCAAGCATCAATGCAATCACCATGGAAAAAGTGATAACACGCCGGTAATGTCTTCAGTGTCTCTTTAGGTTGATACTCTGACAGACATATTGCACAAGTACTATTGTCTGGGTCGGGCAGTCGTCTGCTCTCACCAAGAACTAAAGTGGGAAAGGATTTTAGTGCAGATCCATCAAGACCGGTGGTGATACTGATAATGACTAGTTGTGAGGAGTTGGGTACTTCATTACCAGCACCAAAGCAAAAGCCTTTCATTCTTATAGCACTGTAGCACACAGCAGTGGTGAATACAACTGGTATTATGATGCCTATGATGATGATAAGAAAATGTTTGCCACCTGCGATACAAAAATAATTAAATTTCAATCGACGCGTTAACTATTAAAAACAATTCAGATTCATACAAGGAGCAAAGGATGCTAACCACTAGGAACACCAGGGCCTCCTCCGAGGGATGGAAAATTCGAGTCTGTATCACAGTTTCGCTTGCACCATGGTGCTTTCCAATTCCATGTTAGTTCAAGAACAGGTTCATCTGCAAACCATGGATAGTCGTGGTACGAATCCGAAATGTAATTAACAGGAACTGTTGTAGTTGCAATTAAGCTGCAATTTGTGTCTGTCGATAAACTAGAGGAACTTGTTGAAGTTGTAGCAAATACTTTGTGTGTGGCGTTACTAAGGCAACTGATATCCCATCCGGAGTAAAAAGAAAACAAAGTATCTGATCGACAGCTAAAGAAGATATATTTCTGATACCCATTACCAATGAAAGGGGTACCTGAGAGATTCAGCTGGTTCAGGAAACGCCCAGCAAGACAGTTATCTGGATCCTGAAGTTGTATCATGTTAAAGCTCCTGCCATAGTTGATATCATGAACGATGAATCGTCCCGAAAATGGCAGCTCTAAAACTGTTCTGTTCAAATTATCACATGTAAGATCAAAACCTGGATAACCACATTTTTCGCCTTGACGGCCTTTTAATCTGAATGGAAAAGCGATACCAGGCGCCTCCTTGCTGCACTGATTATTCAGACAATTCTCGACAGCACTCGCGATGAAATATGGTAAACAAAGGAAACAAAATAAGAAGAAAGGGAATATGATAATGATTGAGGCACCCATTATGTAAACAGATGCAGGTTCATTTTCTTGCTCCCATCTCAATATTATCAAAACTTAAAGAATATTTCATGTCAATTCTCTCATTCGTCACGAATATCACGAAAGTTTCAAGATATTTGGATTCCAATTGTTAGTATTTGATTCCTTCAAAGTTGAATTCTAATTTTTATTAGTATAAAATTTTGATTCTGTCCTTAGAGATATATCAAAGTACAAATCCAGACTCGACATCGTTTGGCTTGTAATTTAAATATAGGCCCTGTTTGTGTAACTAATTTATTCATGAATCGGCCGATCCTTAACTGATCCACAATGAGGCACGATTTTTGTACCATGCATAGGCCGATCGTAAAACCATATGTAGAATTCATGTTCTACCCAACATAGTTAATATCGGATTTCGGTTGTACCGGTCGAGAGCGATACACTGGTACATCTTTATATCGGGGAGATTTCGATTTTAAATATCGGTAAATATCGGTCCACACATTTTATACATATAATTATTATATCAAACGGTTTTCCATATTAGACCTATTAAGATATAAAACTAGTACTCATTTCTCTAAAATATCATAAAAACATGAGTAACAATTGAAAACCCTAGAACAAGGATAAGGAAATTTATTTATTTTTATTTTTTTTAATTAAAAACCCTAATTTCGGCCGTACCGGTCCATTTCGACGATTTCGATCAACCCGTACCGGTCTATCTTGGCCGATATTTTTGGGCAAATACCGTATCGACGGTATAGGATGTTTCGTATCGGGTGAATCCCGATACCGGAAATACCGACGAGATTTTAAAAAAAAATCTAGCTGGTATACCATGTTAAACTTGAAAAGCAAGATGGGCTAAATTTTACTTATGAAAAACTTAATTTTACTAATCACAAATAATATTTTTACAAACTTACTTACTTATTTAATCGATTCCACTCTTATTCTTTTTTTATAACGGGTAGATCAGTAGTTCCTAGACTACGTCCAAACTTTTTTAAATGGAAGTTTATTTAGCAATTAAAGGGTTCAAACCCCTACCTCTACAGTGGAAGGGAGAAATGACAAAGATCATACCACTTGACGGTTCTCCCCTCTCACTCAACTAGTTAGCCTTTCAACTGGTCTCTCAACTCATTAGAATTTTATTTACTCTTACTCAGTGTAGTCGATTTCACCCGAGATGGTCGAAATCTCGCCGATAATATCGGTTTCGGCACTCATCCGAAACAAGACACGCTATATCGTCGATACGGTAATTGGTCGATAATTTCGGCCGAGATGACCCGAAATGAGTTGACCGAGATGGCCGAAATTAGGGTAAGGGATTTAAAAAAAATAATAATAATAATAATAATAAATGAATTTCCTTACCCTAGTTCTAGGGTTTCCAATTGTTACTCATATTTTTTGTGGTATTTTAGAAAAATGAGTACTAGTTTTATATCTTAATAGGTCCAATATAGAAAAAACCGTTTGATATAATAATTATAGGTATAAAATGTGTGGACCGATATTTTACAGTTATTTGGAACCGAAATCTCTCGATACAAAGATGTATCAGTATATCGCTCTCGACCGATACAAACCGAAATCCGATATTCACTACGTTGCTCTTACTTGAATACTCAATTGCTAGATGCTATCGCTGACAAAATGGAATAGCATCCCCTATTTATAGTTGCCCCAAGACATTAATACTTGTATAATGAAAGGCCCAACCTTTGTGTGCAGTTCTGATCGTGGGTGGGCTGATAAAGAAAATGTTCTCTAGGCCCAAAATATCTAAGCTCTTATTTAATTCTCTTAATTCAACTGATTCACGAATCATGACCTTGACTTCACGTTAGGAAGTGTAATTACTAAATCGTTTAGTTAAGGGGATACCAAATATTAAAAGTCCTAGAATTCAACCCTCCTACTTATCGTAAATATTTAAGCTGATAAGTGGTAAGTGTTAATCAACTATTACCTTGTATTTTAGGGCTACATATAAAATAAAATAGTGTCGTTATGTAGTAATTTCTCCACATCCTTTATCTATCTATCTAATGTAATGATTAATCTATCCTTAATTAATTAACTTAGTTAATTAAGGATAATATCGATTAATTAGTTAGTTAATATAGATTATAGATTATATAGTTATATGTTTTAGAAAATTATTTTAGTTGTTTTTTTATAAAGAACAGAGAGTGAGTGTGTTTGAGAAAAAGTTGAGAAAACTAGGTTTTAGTGCTTTCAACAACTAAAATGGATAAATATGAAGAAGGAGGAGTATCTTCACTTCATGATAGCGGTGGCATACCGATTAAAGATGACGATTTGGGATTTTTATTAAAAGATCCAAACTTTTGTGGAGAACCCCTAAATGAAAATTTAATGAAAAAAAATAAAGAATCACATCATAACGAGGATGATAATGCATTAAACCAACAGGTATTGTGTCAAAAAAACTCAAAAACCCACTTTATATGTGATTGTTGGCAAAAAAAAATCACCATTTTTATATGAAGAAGACAGTTACCATCGGTTAGGTCAACTATTGGTCATTCTAAAACACACCACAACCTCAGACAATAGCTTTCTTTGATAACCTCTCTCTCTCTCAAAGTTTTCTTTCTGTAACTCTCTGCAACTAAGAATTCTAATCCTATCTCTTTCAGTTATCCTTCCTAAGATCACTCTGATTTTTCTTCTGTGACTAAAGCAGTTTTCAAACGGCCATTATCTTAGTTTAGACAAGGGTCGTTCATAATTTATATTCCGCACGCATCATAGACTCCAACAACCTTTGTCTCTTTTACCCTTTTTATTTTTCATCAACTATGAGAGAGAACCTTTGTTATGGAATCTACTAAAATACATTTTATATATCTAGATAGTTTTAGAAGAACTGGTTTCTCC
The DNA here is from genome assembly GCA_023531435.1 of Papaver californicum. Classification (NCBI taxonomy): domain Eukaryota; kingdom Viridiplantae; phylum Streptophyta; class Magnoliopsida; order Ranunculales; family Papaveraceae; genus Papaver; species Papaver californicum. The sequence continues at coordinate 98,369 of JAJJMC010015694.1, read as the reverse complement.
ATAATTCATTTAGAATTTATGTACCTGTTTCTCTCCTGCTTTAATATATCATCTTTTTTTAGATTCTTATCATCTTCCTTGTTAGGGGAGGTTTAAAGAGATTACACGTCCACCCTCACCCCATATTCGTGGAAAGGAAATTTAACTACATAATGAATCTAGAGCACTGTTATAAAAGAAAATCATATATATATATATATATATATATTTGTTTTAATATTTTAATGCTCAATTTGGTTAACAGGGGATAACTAACAATAATTTTATAAAGTATGACTAAAGAGTTAGCGACTGTTCCATTGAATAAATGTTTGTGTCAATTGACACTCAACGTGTATCTAAGCATTTTATAAACAAAACACGTTGTGTAACATGGAACACTTGACTTGACCATGAAAACTAACCAAATACATGTTTGCAAAACCGGTCCTGAGCTGAATTTTCGATGGCTAAGTCTAAAATGTGGCCTTTATGTTTATAAAATGAGTATTTTGGAGGTCATTTTCGATTCTCGAATGGAGATGGTGACGAGAAAAATAATTCTACATTTGCAAGATTGCTACGGGTACTAAATTACGGAAGGGTTAAATCATGTGGTTATGTTTTTGTTTTGTCTTTTATTCGAAAATATGTTTTGTTTTGATTTTTTATCCCAAAAGAAGAGTCTACAAGGGTTAAACCTGATATTTCCACCCCTTAAGATCAGTGCGAAATTAATAAGAAAAGAAATCCTACACAGGGAATTTCCAGATATACAAGGGAGTCGAAACAATGTAGCAATTAAATCACAGCTCCAGTTTAGTGGTTGAATGATTGATGAAGTAAAGCAAAAGAAATAAAAGCTAAATCTAAGAGGCTCCAGCAGCTGGAAGAACTACTGAGTGCTGCAGAGACTCTCGGCAAACTGGACATGTAGTGTGCATACGAAGCCATGGATTAATGCACTTAGCATGGAAATAGTGGTTACATGTTGGTATAATCTTCAATGTCTCTGTAGGTCGATACTCTGACAGACATATTGAACAAGTAGTATCACTTGGATTTGGCAGTTGTAGTTTCTCATCAAGAAGTATTCTTCGGTAGCTTTTGATAGTTTCATCACCTAGGCCGGTTCTTCTGATAACGATGGCGTCTTGGTTCGTGTCTGTTGACTGTAGTCCGTCAGAGAGAAACAAACTGCGGTGGTCACGGAACATACCGATGACCCACGGACAGAAACAACATGTGAATGCTAATAGTAATACTAATGCAAAGCACACAGAGAGAAGTGCATAGACAATTGATGTCATTTTGGTACCTGCTGCATCAAAAATTTCTCCATTATATCGAATGTTCTCAAAATTCACATTCTGTTAAAAAGAAAATGAGAAGTGCGATACTAGAAATTTACCTAGTGGTTTAACAGGGAGCTGCTGCCATGTAAGAAGAAGAACATCACTAATTTTGTAGGAAAACCCATCCACAGTCCTTACCACAGGAGCCGTAATAGTAGCAATCGTCTTGCAGGTTGCGTTGAACGGAACATTGAGATTAGAGAGATTTGTAGCCAATATGGTGTGTGCGGAGCTACTCAAGCAACTAATGGGTGCATAAAATGAAGATATGTTGGTGACATCAACAGAAGATGATGAGCAGTTAATGAATGTATAATCCTGATTCAGACCAACGAGCTTGTACCGGAATGGGAGCCGTAGATTTAGAAGACGCCTAGGAAGACAGTTGTCCGGGTCGTAGATTTTCATTTCCTCTGAAGTGTAATTGATGTCCTGAACAAGAAATTCTCCAGAATATGGCTGCTGCAGCACTGTTTTATTTGACCTGTTGCAAGAAAGATCAAATCCCAAGTCACCGCATGACTTGCTCTGACGGCCATCTAACGCAAAAGGGTATCGGATTTGAGGTTCCCCAGCACCACATGACATAGGATATCGACAGTATGCTAATGTTTGACATGTAACCGAAACAGGAAAAAGGAAAAGGAAGAAGGAAACTAAGATTTTTAACAAACTCATCTCTGAATAAATCGACCGAGATTGATTCTTACCGCTGCTCACAGATTCTTATTAAGAAGTTGGAAGTTGAAACTAACCGATAACTAGATCGTTTCATTAGTCAAATAATTTGTATTCATCAATGATTTTTTCAAATAGTAGAAATTTACTTACAAGTTAGACAAGTAAACAATTACGTGTAACCGGTACCAATTCAACTACTAGAACTGGCATGAGGTCACAAAAGAATATCGCGAAAGGACAACTAATAATCGAAAAGCTAACTCTTTTGATTGCTCTCTGAGTATGACATGCTGAGACGAAGTCTTTTTTTGTTACTGGTGAAGGGGTGAATTCCTGCAGACAGGGCATGTTGAGTTTATCTGAAGCCAGACATCAATACAATCAGCATGAAAAAAATGATCACACGCCGGCAAACTCTTCAATGTCTCTTTAGGTTGATACTCTTGCAAACATATTGAACACGTATTCGCGTATGGACTGGGTAATCTTCGGCTTTCACCAAGAACTACAGTAGGATAAGACATTATAGTAGAACCGTCAAGACCAGTTGTTACGACGAACCATTGTGGTGGATCCTGAATGACTTCTGGTGATACAGCATTTGCGGGAAGGTTAATCAAAGTAGCACCACCAAAGATATGCTCCTTATTGATCAACATAGTGCAGCCAGCAAAGCCTAACAGGATTGGTATTATGATCCCCATGTAGATAAGAACTTTTTTCCAAACTGCAGTATAAGATAATTCTCTATAAATTATACCGAAACCAAATGCTATGAAAGAAACAAGAGATTACAAGATGATACTAACCTGGAAGACCCTCGGAGCCTCGCTTGGATAGAACTTGAGGGGTTTCACAATTTTTGCAATCTGATGGAGTCCTCCAAGTGAGATGAAGATCATTTCCAAGAGGATAAGGTCTGTAAGACGGATTCAAAGAGCTTTTCGGAACCGGTATAGTACCAATCAACCAGCAATTTGTCTTCAAACTATTGGAATTTGTTGCAGATGCAGCAATTACTCTATGGGTGGAGCTACTAAGGCAACTGATATTTGCCATTGACCTAGTGGAATTGAAAGCAATATCTGATGAGCAGTTGAAGAGTGAATAATTCTTATAGGACACGACGAAGAAAGGACTACCTGAAAGATTCAGATTATTCAGAAGACGACTAGGAAGGCAGTTATTCGGATCGCGCAGTTGTATTTCATTTGTAGTATTATTATGGTAGATACTTTGAACAACAAAAACTCCAGAAAATGGCAGCTCCAGAACTGTTCTATTCAACTCATTACACGAAAGATCGAAACCGGGGTAACCGCATTGCTCACCTTGCCGGCCTTTTAATCTGAATGGGAATATGACAGCAGGCTCATCCTTGCTACATTGATGATCTTGACAGTTTTCAATACTTGCAATCAAATATGGAAAACAAAGGAATGGGAAGAACAGACAGATGAGTACTAAAGAGACACCACCCATTATGTTAATTGAGTGCAATAGACTGTCTCAATTAAACTGGGAATCACAAGAATATTTCCTAATAAATACCATACCCAAAATGAAGTGTTTGTTTGATTTCTTCCAAGTCTTCATCATTTCCGAAGATTTGTGGGGAGTCGTCAGAGACCCTTTCGATACGCCTCCGTTCAACCTGTCATGAATGAACAAGTCATATCAGAGTATGTTCTACAACCATGTCCTTTGAGGAAAATTCCATTTCAGTACTCTGTTATTTATGTTTGCAGGAATATGAAAGAATACCCATTTTTTCTGCTTCTGTCGACATTTCTGTTCTTCTTTGAATAGATCAAACATTTTAGAATATTTCTTTATTGAATGGATTAAGAATTTAAAAAATCCATAGAAAGTCGTATTCTAAATCTACATTATCAATTTAGAGACAACCAGCTGGTTTGATAACAACATATCTCAAAACTAAACTTGGGCAAGCCGGTTTCTGCATTTTTATCTACATTTTGTGAGTTTCTATAGGTAATATCTATCTATATTTGATAGAATGGTGTTTTTACCATCGGACGGCCATCTACATTTGCACATAATATCTATCAAGAGGATTCATATTCACTGTTAGTGCGGAAACTTGATGAATCAAACCGAGATGAGACCGACAAACATAGTTTAGCCATCACGAGATCGTGTTGTAAAAACAAACTCAATATTTATATAAAGTTTGCATAAAACAAAGAATCCCTATTCGTAATCAATTTATGAAGTTGAGTTGCGCAGGATATATAATACAGTCTAAAACTGCATTTTCTATTTACATATCACAGACTAGACAGAACCGTGAACAGATAAGAAAAAAGACTGTACATAGAAGAGAGCAGAATAAACAATCTCTGCCTGAGTGAATGCCTGATATCAAAGAGAAATCTAGGGAGAAATCTAAGGAGATGGAAGCAGTGACTGGAGACTTTGAGATTCCCTGCAAACAGGACATGTCGAACTCATGCTAAGCCACTGATCGATGCACTTCGAGTGGAAGTAGTGGTTACAAGATGGTATAATCTTCAACGTCTCTGTAGGTTGGTACTCTGATATACAAATTGAACAGGTTGTATCATTTGGATTGGGCAGACGTAGCTTCTCATCAAGCAGTATCTTTGGATAGGATTCGATAAGAGAACTGTCAAGACCAGCTTTGACAGAGGTAGGTTGTTCGCGTGTAGCTATGAACGATGGCTGATATCCGCGTGTGGCTATGAATGACGACTGATATCCGAATGAGGAAAATATCAAGCGATCATTCGACTGCGGCAGAACTGTAACAAACAACCTGCGATCCTCGTTACGGTAAGACCTTATGACCCATGGACAGTAATAGCATATGAAGAATATTAGAATTGGAAACCCAATGCAAATACCGAAAACAACAAACATCATTGTTCTGCGGAGAGTGCCTGCAACACAAATTTCTTTATCATTATAAACTCACTTTGTGAAGAGAAAAATAAAAAAAATTAAAAGTCACTATCATCTACGAAATCACAATCTTTAATCTCTTGAACTTCCCTTTTAAGAATCTGTTTTTATTAACAGTGTATCTATCAAAATTCCATCCAAATCGTCTTAAGCACGATTACCAAAACACGGGCACAGATACATGATAGGTTCTGACTAACAATTAGAATTATCCATTTGAAATTGAATATATTTCATGAGTCATAAAACAGCTAAAGGATCGTCAAAAGAATCAGAACCAAGACATACAGAACTTATAACAGAGTTTTATATCACAGTGATTTAATATCGAAACTAGAACGAACTAATCAGATTTCTTTAGCACTAATGTAAACAAGATTTGTGTTAAGCAACAAAAACATCAATTAAAAGAATGCGGAGGTTGACAAGAAAATTGTACCTTGTGATGTATCATCAGCTAGTGTAGGCAACCACGTGAGACGAAGAACGTCACTAATTTGATTAGAAAAACCATCCAGTGTGCTTACCACAGGAGCCGATACAGTAGCAATTACCGCACAGCTTGAGTTCAGCAGTTGAATACGGTGAGTAGTCACATTTGTAGCCAATATGGTGTGTGTGGAACTACTAAGGCAATGGATGTGAATGTATAATGAAGATATATTGCTAAGATCAACAGATGCTGATGAGCAATTAAGAAATGTGTACTTCTCATTCCGACCATCCAATTGGTAAGGGGAACCTAAGAGACTTAGGTTTAGAAGACTTCTAGGGAGACAGTTATCAGAGTCATGGATTTGAATAACCCATAAATCATAACAGATGTTTTGAACAATAAATTTCCCAGAAAAAGGAAGCTCTAAGATTGTTTTATTTGAGCTACTGCAAGAAAGATTGAAACCTGGGTAACCACATACCTCGCTATGACAACCTTCTAATCTGAAAGGGACCAGGACTCTAGGCTCCCCATTACCACATGACAGAGGAGTAAGACAGTTTGTTCTACATGTAACCGAACCAGGAAAAATGAGAAGGAAGAAGTTGAAGAAGAATGAGACGGAGATTTCTAAAGAGTTCATCTGCTAGTAAATTAAGATCAAAAGTCACTGCTACTAATATACCCATATAATTAGAGGTTGGGACTAGTCCATCACAAAAGGTTATCATTAGTTAAAGAACTGGGAATAAGTCTAAAATTTATACAAATAAACAAATGGTGGTAGGTAGCTTAACAATCTAAATATCCAAAAAAAAAAGAAAAAATTTCATGAAGTCAAAATGACAACAGCTTTGAAGAAGGCCTAATCCCAAATACTGTGGGGTGCGGGGTGTTTGCCGGAAAAAAATTCCACCCCCTGATTGGATTTCAGAATTTTCCATGGCAAGCTAACGAATCAAAAAAAAAAAATCATAAGATATGAACAAAACCTCAATCCAACATAACAAGGACTGAGACGCTTCCACAATGTACAAAATACTACACCCTGCATCCATTCTGGTTGTTGGAAGCTAGATTTTATGATCAATGGATATAGCTTGTATATTATGAAAGAAAAAAGAAGAATATCCACAACGTTAGCCTCATCAGGGCACATATGACTAACTATAACCCCTTATGCAACTCAAAGATATAGGCGAGACTTACTTGCTCACTAACTATAGTTTTCAGAATGAACAAACTAGAGATGAATCCAACACCTAACTCAAACCACCTAATTTCAATCAAAAGTCAACATAAACAAATACTTATTCATAATTGTTACTAAAAAAAACATTATGAACATATTAAAACCTAAATTTTGTCAAATTTCACATCATAAACAAACACTTATTCATATTTCCACATAATCATCTTCAAACATTTAATGATTTTATCATCTAAATAAAAACAAGAAATTTATCCCCAAATTCACCAAAAAGAAAAAAGCTACAATCTTTTATGGAATGTATTAATCCTAACAGTAAACCCAAATGTTTAAGAACATGAAATTGAATCACTCACTAGCTTAACAAACGATCACTCGCCTGACTCAGTGACTCGGGTCCTGGTTAGGTCTAGAAATCAGAACATCTCCCTCCTTTTTCCCAATCTCCATATCTAGTGGGTTCAGGTCCTCTTGGTCCACCAATTTCACCAGTCAGTTTATTCACTCCATCATCTTCTTCTTCGTTTTCATCATCAGAGCTGCTGCTTTTTTCTTCTTCTTCTTCTACAGAAATTTCAGGGGTTTTCTTCTTCTCATTATCATCATCACGTTGATTAATTGTAGTAGTAGATATTCCTCTTTGTAATAATGAAATTGAGTTGATACTTGATTCAGACTGGATCCCTAATTTAGGTTTGTTTGATAACTCAATCACTGATGAAAATAAACGGCTCAGATTCTTCTTCGCCATTCTTTAGAGTGAGTGAGTGAGTTGAGAGAGCAGAAAGTGGAAAATATACAGTTTTTGTGATCAAAAATCTTTTTATGGTCAGACGGTAATTAGGCAGGCCACGTGGGATGAAAATAACCTCTCCGTGAGATGGTGGTGGTGGTTGTCCCCCGTCTGCCATGTGGTGGTGCAACCATAAGTCAAGGGTTTTCTTGATCTTCGGTCTACTTGGGAATTTCCGACGGTTTTGAAAGCCTTTTTAGGACGTGGCTTCAAGTTGCACATTTTAATTTCACTATTTTGAGTGGCAAAAGTCTATTAGAATAATTTTAATGGGAATTTGTATATATGTTGGTTAGCCAAAGCATATGATAGGCAAATTTAATTTCTGACAGTGGGTAATTAATAAAAAGACTTAAATTAAATCGATCGACTTAAGATGAACCGCTCGATCTAGGTTGAGACGAGTCTAGGCGCAACTGCTTAGTTTGTCTCGACATCCAACAGCTATAATTTTACCTTTATAAATAGAATCCAAATTTAATCTCCTCTACTTACAATAAAATCAATCTTTTCTACAATCTTCTCTAAAAAAATTCACCACAAAAAAGTACCATGTTTCAATCTCAAAATATTAGTCGAAATAGAAATAGAAAACCACCAAGGAATAGGTATACTCAACCTCGATTCAACAAGAAGATTCGGATGAAGAGAACAATCTTACTATACTTTTCAGTCGAGAATTAGCCACGAGTCAAGGTCATGTATCTTCAAGAATAAAGCGAGATGTCAAAAATCAAAAACCAAGAGGTGATTATTATGAAATTAAACCAGTTTATGATTTTCTTCCCAAAAGTGCTAAAAATATTGTGAATAAATTTCCTTGGACTTTGTACCATATGGAGTCAAGAAACATTCGACTAAATTCATACATATGATTCTGAAACGTTTGTGGTATACTACACACGTTTCGTTTTGCGGACTTCAAAATAGGTATGTCATATATTTTGATTTATAATTTTTATGCAATCAATACGATTCATATATGAAATTAATAATTTTAATGTTTTTACAGGAATAACACCGTTAGATTTGTATTTCCTACTTGGAGTACCTTGCGGTCAGGGAGATAATGTTCCATTTGACCAACAAGCTTGGTTGGCAAATAAACAATATAAAAATGAACTTTCATTGTATTTTTGCGTAACGGCACGCAAGCATACCGATCTGAGAGCTTTAGGAATTCCTAATGCCGGTTTAAAGCCATTTATAACCAAAAAAATTATATGATGATATTGTAGGTTGTGATCCAGACCCTGAACACGCTATAGAAATTGTCAAGAATCAAGATTTTTATTTTATGGGTAATTGGTGTGTATTTTTTGCCAACGCAAATAGTTTTGTTTTAGTATGATGGCTAGAGGCATTGCAAGATTCGCAAAAGGCTACCAGTTATGATTGGGGTTCCGATATATTGGCCGAGTTGTATGTTTATCTCGATGTCACATGCATGCTTAGGTGGGCCAAGCATAGAAGGTATATGAAGAGTCCTTGAGGTAAATATGATAAACTAATCATACAAATTTATATAAGTTTATAAATATTTATAGCAAGTTAAACTAATCATATCTTATTTACTTTAGATTTGGTGGTATACATATATCAATATTGATCTACCAAAACTGATAGAATTCACCATAAGGTTTTTCCTAATTGTAGTAAAGTATGAAGCCGATAATTGACACAAAAAGAAACAAAACCCCATTGAACGAGATAGTATATACATGTGAAGATCCCAGATGAAACTAAACATAATATTATTTGAAACCCCTAGGAGGATTACGAAGAGTTATGTTCTAACGTAGCTACTGAGATCAGAGAGTTTTCACCGTACTTAAAACCAATATTATATATATATAATTATGGGTATTTTCGTCCAAATAAACTATTTATCAATTTATCTCCTTACCCTGAAAAAAAAATCACTCTCTCCCCCTCTCTTTTTCTCACTTCAACTCCTTTTCCGTCTGCTCACAGAAATTAGGGTTTACTCAATTTCAATCCAGGAAAATCAGAAATTAGGGTTTACCTCCTCTTCATCATCATCTTCTTCTCCAATCAAGATATTAGGTTTAATTGTTCTTCATCATCAGTATTTGAAGCTCTTCAGAAAGAAAAAGAAAAAAAATAAAAAAAATCAGTCGAAAAATCAGAGATTAAAGATTTGATTTGTTAGGGTTTTTATTTGTTTCAAAGTTTTGAAAAAAGGGTTTGAAAAAAGTTTTGATTTTTAGTTCATTATGCCAAGAAGTTCAAGACATAAGTCTTCTCATCATAAGTCTCATCAACATAAACATAGCTCAAAAGATGTTATAGATTCTGAAGAAGAAGCGGAAGAGGTACTGAGCTTAAAAGAAAAGAATGGTAAAGAGAAAATCATGAGTAGTAGGGATTCAGAGAAGCGAAAACTTGTTGGGAATGGTGGTGGCGCTGATTTGGTTGAAGGAGAGTATAGTGGTGGTGGTGGTAGTTCGAAGAGGCGGAAAGAGAAGGGTGTCGATGGGCCGGTATCGGATCGGTGGAATGGCGGCGAAGTTGTTGTTGTCAGTAAGGAGAAATTAGTTGATGAGGATGGATTGAAATCAAATATTGATTTGAAGAGTAAGTCTAGTAGTAGTAGTAGAAGACATGAAGAGAGAAAATCTGAGAGTGTTGTTGTGGAGAATGAGGAGGTGGTGGCGATGAAGAAAAGTGTTGTTAGTAATGGTAAGGTTGAGGTGAAAACGTCGAGGTCGTCTGATAAGGATTCGAGTAAGAAAGAGGTTCATTATAAGGAGTCTGCTACTAAGGAGAAGGAACATAGGTTATCAGAGAGAGAGAAGAAGAATCAACATGTGCGGCGTGAAACGAAGATTGATTCAGGGACGGTGAGTGTGAAGAAAGATGTAGTAAATGCTGGTAAGGTAACTTATTGCTTTGTTTATTTATGTTGGTTAGAATGTTTTTGTTGGCATTGTTGAGTTAGCTACTTGAGTTAGTGTTGGTATGTGGGTGTTTTGTAGGGCTGGCAAGACTTAGTAACATCAGTAGATTCTGTTGAACCATTATCGTACACAAATAATAGCTAGCTTGTTAGTGGTTCTAGGTTAGTTGTGACATTGCCAACTTTTAGATGGAAAAGGAAGATATAGTACATTGCTTTTTTTAGGAAGACGAGGATTTCTTCTTTTCTTTTGTAAGGTGTGGTTTTTATCTCCATTGAACAAAAGTCACCCAACTTGGGCATTGATGGGAGATATTTAGAGGCTGTTTCGTATCAGGTTGCTTACATTAAGGATTATTGTCATATGTCCATTACTGTATGCATTCAATGTGTCAAAGGAGCACTTGAACTTGCTTACATCATTATGGTTGTATTTGTATTAATTTATGCATAGAGTTCAAATGTTTCAAATTATCGTAAACAACGATACAGGACACTTGTAAATTACATTTGTGTGTCAATTTATTTTATGAACCTTTGAGAGGTGAGTAGAATTTATATGCTTATCAAGAAAGAAATGAAGGGATTAGTTTTACGAACTGTGTGAGATTTTTTTCTCTAGACTTGTGCTGCATTTAGTTATTTTCCAACCCATTATTAGTTTTGTGCTGCATTTAACATGAAGTCCGGATAAATTGCTTGAGCGGGTTACTTTCAAAGGTTGAAAACTGAAATTATGAATGGTGGTTGTTGTGCATAAATTCTTGCTAAAAATGTGTCTCTATCTTGTGATTCTCGGGGAATTTGTATACATTGTCAGTTGCTTTACGTCTTTTGTTTATTTTAAGTAGTCCAGTTTATGCAGTATCGTTTTTGGTGGGGACATCTATGCTTACCTGGGAATCTGTAACTTATTAAATTTCTACTGCATTATTTATAGAGAGGCAAAAGCATGATGAGTTGCGAAATCCTGAGTTGGAGAGGGAACTTGAGAAACGAATCAGGAGGAGGAGAGATGATTCTGATGACAAGGACAAATATCATGATGATAGCAGAGATGCTAAAGAGAGTCGAATATCATCAAGAGATGATCGGACCAGGAGTTCAAGGTACAAGGATGATAAGCACCAAGATGATAGGTATAGAGAAAGTCATCATGAAGATCTGCGCAAGGACAATCAGAAAGATGATAGGTATAGAGAAAGGCATCATGAAGATCTGCGCAAGGACAAGCAGAAAGATGATAGGTATAGAGAAAGTCATCATGACGATATGCGCAAGGACAAGCAGAAAGATGATAAGTATAGAGAAAGTCGACATGAAGATTCACGCATGGACCACACGAACCGAGATGACAAGCGCAGAGATGATTACTTAAAAGATCACTTAGGTCAAAGGTCTGAGAATAAGTATCCCAGAGATGCAAAAGGAAGCCCACAGGAGAAGTCTAAACCTCGGGAACGTGAAGGTGATGGTAGTCCACGTAATGATGACCGTGTCACCAATTACAAAGACAGTAGAGGAAAGAAGAGGTACTCTGATGATAATGATGAATACGGTGATCTTAAATCTCGTAATGCCAAGGAGCAGCACCACCATTCAGTGGCAGAGAAGAAAACACCAAGCAGTAGCAGAAAAGAATCACCTGCTGATAGGGGAAGATCACAGTCGTGGCATATAGATTATGATTCTACTGTGAGCCGAAGTAGACGCAGAAGTCCGAGCCCCAACGCTCATCCTGTCAAGGATCAGTTCAGGTAATCCATATTTTTCTCACTTATGATTGTTAACTCTCCTGCCATGACTTTCTGGAAGGATGGATAATGATTGCAAGATAATGACCACCGGGCAGTGGTTCACGCATATATTATGCAAATTGCTCAAATTTTCAGAGTCTAATAGGCATCCAGAAAAGTTAGATTTGTAGGTCCACATGAATGTCTTTGCCAGTCTAGAGAAGAGTCCATGTAATGCTTGTTGAAACGCCATCAGTACAAACTATTAAGCTATTTGTAGCTTTCACATAATGGTCTAGCGGCAAAAGTGAAATCTGTTCTCGACTCAAGTATTAGAGGAGGAATAAATATATTCTGTGGCATGGTGTACATAAGATTTTGGAGTCCAAATCTGTATGTTTTGGCTAGGTTCAAAACACATGGCTCCCTAGACATCGAATAATCCTGTAAACGTTTAACCCTATAGACGTATGTTGTCTCTTTTACAGAACTAGTTCAAAAGCGGAATCTCAGTACAGGGAACCTGTTTCAGATGAAAGAGTCCGATCTAATGTCACTCCTATAAGAGAGCGTAGTAGTGTTCATGGGGTTTCTGAGAGAGCTTCTGAATCTTGGTCAGCAGAGAAGCACAGATCCACAACAATGCCCTCCAAAGAGGAAGGAAATCATTTGGCTGATTTTTCAGCGGAAAGGTCTCCAGTACGTGATAGACAGGCCTCACCTGCAGTGTTGATAGATAAGTCCCAATCCTCAACAAGTTATGAGAGAAGATATTCAAACAGACCAAATGTTATCCGAAGCCTTGATATGGAAGAAACTGGACGAAGAGATGACAGAGGAAGCAGGGAACAGCCTTTGGAGAAGCCAGCAGCAGATGAGTTTCGTCAGGCAGATGGTGATACAGTATCTGTGTCATCATCATTTAATCGAAACAGTCACTTTCCGAGCAATTCCTCTTCTATTCCTACAACACCTTCTTTCAGGGGCGGGGCTTCCAACCCTTCAGTTTATGGTTCGTCAGAAGAAGATGGTAGAAGCAAGTCCAATCGTTATAGGAGGACTGGTGATTTTAACGTGGGAAGAGGGCAGGGTAATGCATGGAAGGGCATTCCAAACTGGCCTTCACAATTACCAAACAACTTTATGCCTTTTCAGCATGGCCCACCTCCAGGAGGATTTCATGCAATGATGCAGCAATTTCCCGCTCCACCATTGTTTGGTAACCACCCTGGGATTCCTTATCACATGCCTGATGCTGATAGATTTACTGTTCAGATGCATGGATGGGATGGAAGTAGTAATGGTGTCTTTGGGGATGAATCTCATATGTACGGGAGACCAGATTGGGATCAGAGCAGACACATGCTGAATGGTCGTGGCTGGGATGGGAATTCAGATACGTGGAAGGGGCAAAATAATCCTGCAGCACCTGAAAAAGACGACCATGGTCTATCTTCCACGGGAGATGATGGTTGGGTTGGACACCCAAGTCAGCGATCCCGGAATGAGCGAAACAGGCCTAATTTTAGGGCGGAGAGTATTGAGGTAAAGAGATCCGATGAAACACCTCCACCACCCAAGGTCCCAATTGAAGCTCCTTCAGTGAAGCATGTAGCGGAAAAGACTCCAAAACCTGCTAAAACATCACGTCGTAGTGATACTCATTTTTGCCATGCTTATCTTTCTAAGCTTGACATCTCAGTGGATCTTACTCATCCTCAGTTATATAAGCAGTGCGTGAGTTTATTTGCGATTGAAGGAAATTCAATGAGTGATTATGACTCTAAACATGCACATTTAAAGGTAGATTCTATACCATGAGAGTCTGGCTTGATCGACTTCTTTTCTTTTCCTATTGGCCTTGCACTGATTACATCTGTTTTCTGACAGGAATTTGAGGAATCAAGACCGAAGATGTCCAACACAACTTTGAGTGCTTCGCTTTTCCCCATACTGAAGGATGCTGTTTTGCAGGTATATTAATGTCAGAACCGTAAATTACTTGTAAATCAATGTACCTCTAGTATAAAATTCTGACAGCAGATATGCAAGAAGTGCATAAGTATGGAGTTTCGTAAGCTGGGGAACTTTGTTATGGTCTATAAGATTCTCTGTTTTCCTTAGATACAGCTAGTGCAGTTTACGGAAACTAGGAACAAACTATCTTATAGAGCTTCTTTATTTTCTATTTTATTCACTAACCGATCAATAATTTCTCATCTGCAGAAAGCCATGCTCCTTTACAGGAAACGGGCTGAAGAAACACAAACCAAATTTCCCATCTCTTCCTTACCTGGGTCAGAACCAGAGTCTGCTCCGTCCTGTAATCATGACAAAGCAGAGATATATCCAGCTTTGAGTAGGCAGAAACCAGAGACACTTGCAACTACCTCTGAAGAGACCGTTCAGATAAATCCACCTTCAGCTCATGAGATAGCAAAAGAACCTACCTCATCTGAAACAGTAGCGGAAGAAATTAGCTCTGCTCAAATGAGGATTGAAGGGCCAGTCCCAGCTGAAATGATGATTAGAGAATCAGTCCCAGTTGAAATGATGGTTGAAGAACCAATCTTAGCTGCAGTAATGGGTGAACAACCAATTTCAATTGAAATGGCGGTTGAAGAACCAGTCCTTACTCAGATGATGGTAGAAGAGACAATGCCTGCTCAGTTGCTGGATGAAGAACCCGTCCTTACTCAGATGATGGTAGAAGAGACAGTGCCTGCTCAGTTGCTGGATGAAGAACCAGTCCCTGCTCAAATGATGGTAGATGAACCAGTCCCTGCTACAACGATGGTCGTAGAACGTATCCATACTCAAATGATGGTCGAAAAACCTATCCCCGCTCAAATGATGGTTGAAGAACCTATCCCCGCTCAAATGATGGTCAAACTAGTATCTGCTCATATGATGGATGAAGAACCAGTCTCTGCTCAAATGTTGGTCGAAGAATCAGGCCCTTCTCCACAGATGGTTGATGATTCAGTTCCCGTTGCTGATTATCAAGAATTTGGGGAACCAGACCTAAACTCTGATCAGAAAATAACAGAAGTTCTAGACCTTGTCTCTGATGAAGGGGAAGAACCAGTTCTGGACTCTGATCAGGAGAAAGCACACAACCCTGTTCCAAAAGTTTATCAAGAGGAACAGGAACCAATTGCATATCATCACGAAGTGGTGGACCTGGTCGCTGAGGAAGATGCTGCCATTGTCGTTTCAAGTGATTCAGATATTGATGAAGGCGCAACTGGTACTGATGCTGAACATTGTAAGTCTGTCAATGGTTCAAGGAATGATCCGTCGTTAGGCTATACCCATAACGAGGTATGTGAGGAGGCTTTAACGCCAGAATCAATTGAGTGTAGGTTGGTAAATTTAAGTCGGATACATTCTTCTAAAAGTACACATTAAGACAATTTCAGTTCCTGTGTTTTTTTTTTCATTTTTCATTCCTTTTCCCATTGAAATTCATCTTTTCTCTCATGTTCTGTTTCTTCTGTCGCTTATCGTCTTAGGGTCGTTTTCTCTTAGTTATTTTACCTTCCGATGAAGAGAAGAAAGAAAAGAAGGTATGTAGGAAATAGAGATCTTTCCTTTCAAGGATAGTCGTCGTGTTTTTCCTTGCATGTGTAGAGCTCTACCCAAGTAGCTGGTGATGAAAATTGGGGCTCTTTTCTGTTTGTATACCAGCTATTTCTACATATAAATGAATCATTTCCTTTCTTCGATTATCTTAACATTTTTGTGTTTCGTTTTTTAACGTCAAATGCATCATCAAATTCGAACCTAATGTCTCCAAATGAGTTGAGTTTCAGGAATCAAAAAACTGTGAATTTGATCCACAATATCGAAGTTGAGTTTCATGCCCACCTGATGATCACAACAAGGCCTAGCTGAGAAAACATTTCCAGAATTCTTTTTGTTTTCTTTTAAAACGTGAAATTTATTATACTAAGGGCTTATTACAAGAGGATATGTGTTATCCAGCGATTCATCAATTATAATTGGATGGTTAAGCCAGGAATCTAAATTAACATGACAGTGAATCTGAATGTGAGTAGCAGTCTTCTGATACGAATTGCAATGGGGATTGATGTTGTAAGCGGTGAGGTGGACATGGATGAGGTAGTCGAGGGTCATCTTCGACGAGTGTTTTTTATAAAAAATTATTTTTGATGGACACGGCTGTGTCCATAAAAAATTGGTTGTTAGTGGTGGATTTCTATGCAATTGTCCGAAATACTAATCAGACCTTTGTGTCCAGATCAAGGTTGTACCATACCGGATTTCGGTTCGTACCGGTTGAGAGCGATACACTGGTACGTCGGTATACCGGGGAAATTTCGGTTTAAATATCGGTGAAATATCGGTCCATATATTTTATACCTATAATTTTATTAAAAAATACTAATTCACATTTTATAACTATAAATATATTTAACACTTTATAACAAATATTTTTTCACAAAGTTTAGAAAGATAAATTAGTATTCATCCAAAATATATAGATCCATAGATTTCATACAAAGTTCAAACTGGAAATACAAGAGAAACAAAAATAACTTCAAAGTTTAACGTCTAAAATGCTAATTAAACAAAGATATTACAATTTCAATATCATTAGATTAATTGTAGATATTATCATATGCATATATAATTCTAAAATATCATAAAAAATATGAGTAACAATTGAAAACTCTAAAACAATAATAAATTACTTTATTTATTTATTTTTTATTTTTTTAAAATAAAAAAATAAAAATAAAACGAAAAAAAACGGTCGTACCGACCAAACCGGTACAGTCCATACCGGCCGATTTTTTCGATCAAATACCGTTTACCGGTATACCGGATTTCGTCTCGCTTTCCGGCCAAAACCGATAAAACCGACGGTATACCGGCCGGTATGGACTACACTGGTCCAGATACTGCATCTGATTACCTCTTTGTTTCCGGAACTAGTTGGCTCTTCTCGACTCATTTTCACAATAATAATAATAATAAAAATTCCTTCATACTAAATATTTAACAAAAATGGAAAAAACTTCTTTCTCAGAGATTCGACATTAGATATATTTATAAATATTCCAAGATTGTAATTTACAAGAATGTTTAAACTAATTTACTTAAATGGAATGATGATTGGAACCAATTACAAGAAGAAGAGAAGGTGAGACGACTCACTGTACGATGTGATTTCTATAAACACCGCCAAACTTTTTGGGTTTATTGATTGATTACCAGAGCATCAATAACATAATCTCTTTAAAACTGTTGAGATCTTGTTGTCCTGTGTGGTGAGTGAGTGACAAATGATGTCTGTCAGTGTGCTCCATGCGGAGAAACAATTACTTTTTGTTCTTGTTTTTGACTATGCATGTTGTTAATTCATGAATTTCCGGCAGTTGGCTGATTTACAGAGGCAGGGAACTTTGCAATCGTCGGACTCATCGGGATCAAACAAGTAGTCATATCTGTCAAGGAAAAAATCAAATAATAAATACATGTTTTAGGAATAGCATACCACTGTTAAAGAAGACGAAGAAAAGATAATGTGGTGAAAGAAGAAAGTTGAAGTGAAGGAGTTATACGTTAGCTCGTCACCAGCCGATACATTCGTCTTAGCAATAAGTACAATCCTACTCTCGTCATCGCCCACACTCATGATCCTTGCATAACAGTTTGGCATGCACTGCAGAAAGAAAAGTGGAGCTGTTTAGAAACTTGAATAGAAATGGGAAGATACATGCCAAAATATAGGTTGCACTTGGGCATAAACACTCCGCAATGTATACAACTAGAAGCCTGACCAATCTTGAAAAGGTCAGAATCCCCACAGAAAAGTTGAGGAATGAAATTGAACAGTTCGCTTCAGTGCTTTTTAAACTTAAGTTAAACTTACAGAGTGGTTAATCAAGCGTGCTATATTGCCTTTATCAGTTGCATCGACCACAACTTCTTCACTGATTTTAAACAGCTGCAAAACCAAATTCAGTTCTTTTGAGTGATCATAGAGGACAATAAAAGATAGCATATAAGATGAAAGTAGTAGAAACAGGACTCACATAACAGTCTTTGCCTTCTCTTGCATACTGTTTCTCTCTCAAATCTGCTACACTTCGCCTCACCTGCTCCCCACGATACTCAATGACCTAATCACATGCACGGATTTTCACAATAAGGATCCTTTCGTTTCACTTATGATTCATGAAAGCAATTGAGTCAACATTAAAAGAAAACAGAATATAAAAAAACAGCAAGTCTATTTGGCAAACTCTTAGCCTTCTAAGTATGTAGTACATGTGAAAAGGGATATACAGGTATATATGCAGTTGAATCCTTAAGAGTTTCTCCACAATAGTACACGATGAGCAAGAGTTTCTCTAAAAATGATTAATGACCAAGAAAACTTCAACAGGACAAAAGGAAAAGAAAGTCCTAGCAAAATATGGCTGTAAAAGAATACCATATCTCCTTCTTGGATATTTTGACGCGCAAAGAGCCCCCATCCATGTATTCCAGATCTACCGAAGCAAACCTTATCGTGTTCAATTTTCTGTATCCACAAATAAAAGTTAATAAGATGAGAAAAGTGAATATGGCAAACAAGAAAAATATGAACACCAGGGAGCAGCTATTCACCTGTAAATGGCGAAGGCGATCCCTAAACGTGGAAAAAGACTTATCATCCTCCCGTTGCTCCTGGAAAAATAAGGAATCATTTAAGTGCTCGGTTTGTCTCCAAGCCCAAAATTATTGTACAAAGTAAAGAAAAGCAATTACCTTAACCGATTTAAGGCACTGTATCACATCTAAAGAATGACGACAAGGTCCCATTAGTCGGTGTGCTATTGCTTCTCGTCGCACTCCACTTATTCTCTATAAAGATGAAGTCAAAGAAATTACGAACAAATAAGACGTTGATTGCCGATTAAAAAGTAAGACAATTATGGGTCTTCCTTTTCATTATTATTTGACTTATTGATTTCTTCTATGTACAATATATACCTTGTTTTTTGTTATTTGGGAAACCCTACACCTTGCAGAAGAAAATGGATCTTGGTGATCAGTTTCTTCTACTATTGGAGCTTCTGAGACTTCTTCTATCGTCTTAGAAGAAATTAGCCTTGTGCCAGTTTGCTTCTTTTGAAGTAAGCTTTTTGTAGAGAAAACTCCTGATGGAGTCTGAATAACCAAAACATTATCTGGATTTGGAGCCCTGCAGGAGAGAAATACAATCATGAAGAGTTCATTGAGTGGCCTAATTCCCCAATCCAACCATTTCACTTTTAAAAGCATCATTAGGAATGAACAAACAAACTTTTCATTACTCTGTGTATGCATGCAAAAGACCATAAGACATGTCTTACTTGTGAAAAGCACAATACGAGACCATCTTTGTGATCTGTTTCCCTTTTATCTCTTCGCAATGCAACTGTAAGTCAAACCAAAGAACTAGAATCAGATCATGAAATAACAAAGAGGATCAATGTTAGCTTATGGTAGTAATTCAAACAACTGTTCCAGTAATTTACCTCCATTTGGTATCCTGCTCTCGAAGCACACATAGTGTGATAATATGTGGAGCATTTGTAACACTGTGTGCAGGAACCATGCATTTGCTGACAAATCACACATACCTACAGATTCATGAAAGAAGGAAAAACACCCACTTATTAACATCAGATCAGCAACTTCAAGAGAACAAGATTAACAAGAACATTACATTAAACCTCAATAAAAGGGACGATAACAAAATAATATTCTTGACTGTCATAAAAAAAAGTCTCTGGTATCCAATAATGCACAAAATGTTTACCTTTACAAAAGAATTTGACGGAATACCCAAGATTCCAACTGCAGGCTCCATTATTTCATCACTAGAGAAAGAAACTTCGGGTTGGAACCAAGCACACGTTACATGAACCCACAATGAGTCGATATCAGTTGGCTTTAGAGCACCCCCTGAAGAAGAAAAAAGTTCAATAAATTAAGGACATGACATCATCTCACACCACCAACTTATACAAGCACCATTCACACAAAATTCATGAGCTAATGACATATTAAGATTAAGTAATACTCTTCATCAGAAACAAGAATTGCACACCTTTAACAGGGCAAAGGCAACACTCCCTTTTTACATCAGGTTTTTCACATGCTCTGCAAACCCATGACGTTAAGTCCTGAACATTTCTTGCTCCATAGCATTCTTGGTGAACTGCAATTTGGCATCTGGAAAACATTTGACAAAGTTGATGGTGTTTGTTATTACTGCTACTATAGGTCCAGTCATTTTCATCATCAGTACATGTCCTGTGAGATCTTTTTGGAAATAAAATTGTATCCACACACCAAGATATTCGCCAGGCGGGTGGTAAGAAATTTAATAATATAAATACCTGTTGCAAATGATAATTTTATTGTAATCCCAATCTTCTACCCATCTACAAACAGCACACCTTTCTGTTGTCCATTTCGCATAAATGGGTTCATACTTCTCTGTGATTATGAAAGTACAATCGTCATGAATTATTTAATGGAGAGAGTTGCATCTTGTGTAGCAATTTCTGCTGCAGCCGAATATAGAGCAACAAACACTTCAACTAAAAAGCTGTTTCTAGGTAGAGAAAGCCAACCTTGCAAGAAAGATAGCAACTTTTGCCTTCTTGACTTCATAGAAGGTTTTTTAGGGGGATTTGCCGAAAACAGACCACGTTCATGATACTCAGAAATCTGCAGCATCTGAAAAGATTCACAAATAAGATGACAACTGTTAATCGCTTGACCAAAGATTATAGACAAAAGTGTTTCTACTTATCAATGGTAAGAGCCCTTTTTATATCACGTAGACAGTCATAATGAGTTAACAAGATGAATGAGGTACTGTCATTTCATAAGACTTTATGGTTCTACATAGATTCTCAGCAGGTCCAATGTCATCAATGCATCCCTATTTCTTCGAAGCAACAGAGTATGCTTTCTCTTGAAAGAACAGATAAGATAGTATATATAAGTAAAACAAACTTCAATTACTAACCCATTGTTCAAGTGATAACATAGAACCCTTCACTTTGACACTCTTCTTCCAATTTTTATTTTTAGAACCTATATGCTTCTTCCATTCCATAAGTGTCTGCTTCTCTGCCCCGCAATAACCACACTTGCATTCAACTCTGAAAGAAGATGTGAACAGTTAGATAAAAATAATACCGAGAAATTCAGTGTACTTTGGTCGGGACCTAGATTCTGATATTCTCGGTCGGCGAAGAGAGAATACGCCAAAACCTAACGAATTTGAGCAAGCCGAAATGGAACTGGATGTTTTTGACACTTACAAATGCAGACTAGGAAAGTATGTCCCTTCAACACCGATGCACACAACGGTTATCTTGCTTGGCGGCATTAATGGGACATTCTGTTTGTTAGATCTGTAACCAGGACAATAACTTAATCAGGTATGAAAGATGAAGGAAAACAACTAGCAAACAGTGTATAAAATTACCAAGGAAGTCAACCGAGATTTAGTATAGCAAAGAGAACAGTGGAGAAGTACCTCATTTTTGGCTGATACCTTTCAGAATCTGATAGGTCAAAATTAAACTTTGCTTTGCAATCGGGGCAGTAGTAATTAGAGCTTTCCAAATCCTTCAACAAAAGGGAAAAAAAGAAGTCAAACCCTATAGTACTCAAAGAAAAGACCTGTTGAAAATAGGGCAAGTATGAAATTTCACAATCATCACAGCAATGAATTATAGAATTACCTTCATAAGTTTTGTAGTTGTTCTGTCACATTCCGCATGAACCCGGAGTTTACATCCATTACACCGTACCTAAATCAGTGAAAAATCATCAATAATTTGATCATAGCTTATGTCAATGAGAATAGAGACTTATTATTCTATATGGTCTCACCCAACGAACACCATCTGAATGATGCAATACCCTCCTGCATACGCCACAACATTGTTTCGACTTCAATAGCTGCAATCACATTGGAAAACACCATATCCAAATGGTCACATTTTGAAACCCACAGACATACTAAACCTATCAAAAAATCATAATTCGCCCAATATACAACTGGTATTGTTTAAGGACTATTGAGTATATTATTCATATGGAAAACATAATCATTCTTTAGATTGTCTCTCGTTTCAGTTCCTTCAACACAAAAGCAGGAAGAAGGGCTATTCTATGATATAAACTCTCATCTGTCTTTTATATTCTGGAATCTAACTAAGAACCCCAAGACAAGCTATAAACCTAGTTATGCTACCATCTTTCTTATATAACAGATGCTCAACCATAACTACGTTCACCGTATCCGGAAAAAATAAGGTATGACTACTACAAAAGAGGAAAGAAAACAAAGATAAACTAAGCATAAAAAACCTAATGTTCCAAGTAATTTTAAAATCTAGCGCCTACAGCATTGTTTTGGGAAAAAAGAAAGAAAGAAAGGGAAGACGTAAAAGAGGATTGATCGTCAACTTACCTCAGTATGAGAGTGATATCCCCGATGTCGATTAGAATCAGTTGTCCCTTGGATCTTCCCGTTGGATATAGAAGGATGGTAACCTGACTGCCAAGACACTGTGTCAAGCTGAATCGGCGGCAACTCTGCAAAACCATGCACTGCTAGAAAAGCCTCCTCTATTGCACTCCGAAGATCACTAGGCTTGCACTTGTGTAATTGGGTCTGCCCTTGAAATCTGAAGAAAACCACAATATTTCAACAACCCATCTCCACACCGAAACCCGAGTTGCAATTCAAGCTGAAGACTAAGAAACAAGAAGGATAGAGAGTAACCACACACCTGTCTACATACTCAATGAAAGGAAAAAGCATTGTACGTTTCACCCATGCATATTCCTGCTCAATCATCAACAGTGTATAACTCAGACTAAATAAACAAAGCAAAGCAAATTCAGTTCGAAACGACGAAAAAAAAAACATAATGTCTAGTAATTTACCCTATCCCTTCCATTCCCAGAGTACCCAAAGAACATAACACAAGTAGTTCCCTGAACAAACATGGCTAGAACCTTTCTAGGAGCTTGCAATGCTGGATCAATCACAATAGCAGGCCAAGCAGGATATTTCCCTGATTTTGCCCAAACTACATCCCCTGTAACAAATTCTGAATCCCCCTTTCCATCATCCATCACATTGTCATCAAATCTCCTTATCGACATCTCCTTATTATCCTCATCTTCACTCACTCCGCGTGGCTCATAAAACACCTTACTACGTGAATTCGTATACTTCCTCATACCACCAAACTTGTTATTCCCCAAATAGCTATGTTTTACATCCTCTTCCTCTTCTTCTTCCTCGTCTCGATACAATGTGCCATACTTAGGATAATTACAATAACCATTACTGCTAGTACTATGTTTCTCCATCTTATTAAACTGTTTCTTAGCAATCAATCTATTGTTAATAATGTTTCTACTCTTACTATAACTACTAAACATTGATTTCTCCTTCTTAATTGCTGTCGTAGGAATAACTACTTTTTGTTCATCTTCTTCTTCATCTTCTTCTTCAATGGGTGTTGTTGTTTCTTTATCTTTCTTCCATGGATCAAGAACTGAATCATTAAAACGGGAAGGAAGTACCTGAACTCTTCCTCGTGATGTTTTAACTAACGGTGGACGAACTACTTGAGCTGCTGCTGCCGCCGCGGCCGCCACTTTCCGCTGCTGATAATGACGCTTTACATTGACATTGGCATTCTCTTCTTCTTCCTCCTCCTCCTCTTCTTCTTCTTCTTGCCTTCTTCGTATTCGAATAATTTCTTCAAATTCCTCGTCATCGTCTTCCGGAAATCTCCCACGAAATCCATTAAAATTAAATGCAGTTCTACTGAAAGCAATATCACCAAGTAGATCAAGAGCATAATAACCACCGCCATTATTCGTCGCCTTCCGTTTCTTACGATGCTGTTGCTGTTGTCTTCTCCCAAATTCATCATCATCTTCTTCAATTTTACACCGTTTCAGAATCGGCATTTTCGTTTTCAATTCCTTTTTAATTATCATCTCGTTCGAAATTTCAGTAAAAACCACCCAAATTCTAGGGTTCCCCTAAAATTCACAATTCCTCTATTTCCCAACGCCTTCTAAACCATTCTCTTCAATCATTAAACTAAAACAGAAATTGAACTAAGTTCTGGATTAAATTGGCCCTAATTACGAAGAAGGAAAAAAATACTCGCTAATTTATATTTTTTGGTCTGTTCTTCAACGAGAAAGAAGAAGAACAGAGAAATGTAAAAAAAATTGGAAGATATAATTAAAGGAAGGATTGATCGAAAGTTAAATTGGCGGGAAAAATCTTTATAAATAACTAGGGTTTGATGGTTTTTAGTTGCAGAGAAATTTGGAGGAAGAAGAAGAAAGGGATCTCTCTCGTTTTTCATTCACTATATTTTTATTTTATCTCTGTTTTCTCGTAACTACCCCTCTTTTCCTTTTCCTCTTGGGATTTCCTTTTTCCGTAATTTTTAATAAAAAAATATGAATTTGAGATGTTTTTCTTTCTTTTTGGTGTTCTGACAAATTTTTCAGTGTTTTTTTTTTTTATACCCGAATCAGAACAGAGCCAACCACCAGACTAATTTTACTTTAAATAAAATAAAATCAACGTTATTAAGTGAATTTGGAGGAGTCACTCTGGTGTGATTGATAGAGTAATGGAATCAGACAGTGTGTTTTGGAGTGAAGATGGCAGGCAGCAATGGTGGTGGCATAATAAACTGGTTTTTGTGTTAGTTTCTATAATTGGTGGTGATTGTGGACCCTTTTATTTTTGATTGATTCAGATTTCTGGGTTTTTTTTTTCTTCTTTTTTTTGCCATCTTAGGATTGTCGATGCATCAGAATTATGTAAATTTGATTTCGGCAATCGGTATTACCATTTTTCAGTTATGTTGGTTTGTGTAGATGAAAAGAAAATGAAGGAGGAATGGATTAATAATGTGTATTTTTATTCATGTTGTTGATAATTATAATCATAACGTTTTAGCCGCCTTTGTGGTGGTTGTTGATAATTAAACGCGTACATACTCTCTGTTCTTGTTATTATGAATCCTACTTTGGGATTTTGTATGTCATTTTAACCTTTAAATCTTCTTCCACGATTCGACAGTCCGGTGATCCCAAAAGTGAAATTCCGTGCAATAATCCGACGATCTTAGCACAAGTGCTTTTGAGGGAGGAATGTTTGTCAATTAAGATTTGGCTTTGGCCGTAAGGAGAATATGGAATTTTTATTGCCAATTGGCCACGTGATGTGAAATTGGATTAAACACTCAACTGGATGATCGCCGGTGGAGTATTAACCATTTTGGCATAGGGCCGGCCGGAGGAGAATAGACAAGACTTCACTTGCTTGTATTTTGTTCCTTCTTCTTGTGTAAAGAGTGCCTCTAGTTATGTTTGGTTGATATGATGAACATATAATCTTGTCTCAGATCTATAACTCCACTTCAGAATACGGGAGACATAAAAGGATAGGGTAAGGTTTAATTAACCTATTGTGGATGGATTGGGTCAGAGTCAGAGTCAGAGTCAGACAGGAATATGCATCCATTTTGAGATCAAGTTTAAACGACAGAGTCCACCAAAAAGGATAAGGTTTAATTTCTTATGGATGAAGTCAGTCAGACAGTCCAGTGATTCAAGCGTTACCAGGAGAGCCACCTCCCCTAGATGATGCTGAGGTTGACGACTGGCTTCCTCGTTTTCTCGTTCTGCATCTTCTTCTATTTACGGTTTACAGGTAAGGAAAAACCCTCTACACTGATGGTTAACTGTTTTGTGCATATGTAGATTTGCTTCATTTTTAGCGCCATTCTGGTATTTTGCACTCCATTTTCTAATGGACATGCTGCAAGCTCAATGCATGAGACTCATGTAGTTTCTTTTACAGATTTTAGCCCACAAGATTCCACTCCACTGTCTGATATTATTGAAATCGATCCATTTCCAAGTTTCATAAGAGAAGACGAGCAAACAAAATATCCATTTTATATATTAACTCGTCAGGGATTACATTTTGAATGCTTAGGTCTATCTCAAATACAGGTATGCATATATATATATATATTATTACACCAATGATCTTTTTTCAGTTATTCAACATTTAACATGAAAATACATGATTAGGCTTGAAATTTTCAATGGGATGATACTGCAGGTAGATGCTTGGTTGACAGCACTTCGGATCGACTGTAAATTGATGCCTGAAACAACAACTACACAGCCCCAAGACTTGAGCAAGTCATAATGTTAATGCAGTTTCGCCTAGATGTAAATAGACTAAATAGATTTAACTTGCATTAAAAAGGGGTTTATTGTCTTAAAACCATTCTTATACTTCATGTACAGCTAAAATACCTGGTGTTTTTGAGGGCTAACAAAAACTAATTAGGGACGACTAATAAGACAAAATAAGGTTATTTTGAAGTAATCTCAATATATCCCTTATCCATATATTTTCTATAATGGTTAATCTATCCTTGCTTAATTAGTGTTAATTTTGATTAATTAGTTGATTAATTTGGTTATTAGAAAATTATTTGAGTTAGTTTTGGATTAGAAATCGAGAGTGTTTTAGATTGATTTTTCGAGTTTTAGTTTTGTACAATCGGTAGACTCGTGATTTTTATTCCTACCGATTGTACAATCGGTAGTTTAATGGAGTACTTAAACTACCGATTATGTAAGTTGCCCCAAATTGAATTTCTCAAAACTTCCAAAATTTTGAACTCTTCATCTTTCACAATCGGTAGGTATTGAAAATTTATATCTACCGATTGTAAACATATAATGAATTAAACTTTTAAATTTTTAACTTTGTAATCGGTAGTTTAAAGATCAATTTTATCTACCGATTATAATGGTTTTATTGTCCAGGATTTTTATTACAACAATCGGTAGTTAGTGAACATAAATAACTACCGATTGTGGATAATCGGTAGCACGAGAAATAAATAACTATCGATTGTAAGTAATCGGTAGTTTAGAAACATAGTTATCTACCGAATATGTCGATTTTACTTAACATCTAACTTCGTAATACTATTTCAACATCCGGAGAAAAACTTGTTCAAATAAACTTACTACATATTGTTCATTAAACATGTTTTAAAAAAACTAAAACATCCGAATTAAACGAAACAAAACACATCATAGAAGTTCAAATTGATCAATCTCATTGATCTCATGAAATTATTCAACTCCTTGTTACTCTGGACTTGGTCCTAGTTTCAACCGGCTTCTTCTTCTTCTTCTCTTCGTCCCCCTTAGGATCAGCCCAAAGTGGACCTACATACTCTCCAGCTTCATTGTAGTATGGGTTTATGCTTGACAAGTTTTTGTCCCTTAAAATGCACCGAGGATCCAAAACATAGTAAGTTGTATCGGAATCGGTTGACGAATTGATTTCAATGGTTTTGGACTCCTCTATCACCATCTTTTCCTTTCCCTTCTTTGGTTGTTTAGGTAAAGATTTTGAAGCCATTTTCAATGGAGTACTTAAGGGTAAAAGGAGTAGAAGAATCGGTAGAGGAAAAGAAATGAAAAAAATTGATGTTTTAGTTGAGAATAGGTTGAGCCACTAATTTCTTCGAAGTTGGAGAGTTAAAATGTATTGGAGGTGCATAAATGAGAAGAGGTCACCCTCCTTACATAGATTATAGTCTTAACGGCTCTTTTTTTAAAAAAAAAAATAAAAAAACCGTTGAGGCCTGGTGTAACAAGAGTGTACAGAAAATATGTACACTAAGTTCGAACTAATATAAAGAATCGGAAGTTTTGGGTACACCATAATCTACCGATTCTCACAATCAGTAGTTTAAGAAATTATTAAACTACCGATTATAATAAGTAGCCCCAAATTGGATTTTTAATTTTTTTATAAATCATTTCATTGAATCGAAAAGGCATACATCGCGTAACATTAAAGGAAATGAAATATAATAAATCAGTAGATTACACTTAAACACTTAAGGAAACCTATTATCAAACCTTCAACGGGTCGTACGACGACCGGGACGACGTTCTTCACTTCTTCGGAAAATAATCAACACAAAAGGATTGTATTCTTCCATCACCCTTAGGATCTCGAAATGAGGTTTGTACCTGAAATCTGAACGTTTCCATCTTCTCCATTCCTCCAGAGATATGGTAACAACCTCATCATCAGTTTCATTCCTAATTTTTCTTTCATTCACCGGTTAAAGAAGAAAATTCTAGTACTTCCCTTGTGATTTCCATATATCGACAAAAAAGGCCTGCTCTGTTCCGGTTATTGGGGTTACCGGTTTCATTACACCTATAAATTCATTTGTTTATAGGTGTATCAGAATACAAATTATAACCGTTCATCAACGGTAACAAAATTGGAATTCGAGATTTAAAAAAAAAAATCAACATTTTATACAAACACAATCGGTAGTTTAAAAGAATCTTAAACTACCGATTATGATTAGTAGCCCAAATTGGAAATTGAGATTTTTTTAAAAAATTCAACATTTTGTCTTGGCACAATCGGTAGTTTAAAAAAAATCTTACACTACCGATTCTGATTAGTAGCCCCAAATTAGAAATCAAGATTTTTTTAAAAAAATTTAACATTTTGTACAAACACAATCGGTAATTTAAAAAAATATTAAACTACCGATTATGATTAGTAGCCCCAAATTGGAAATCGAGATTTTTTAAAAAATTTGAACATTTTGTACAAACACAATCGGTAGTTTAAAAAAATCTTAAACTACCGATTATGATTAGTAGCCCCAAATTGGAAATCGAGATTTTTTAAAAATTTCAACATTTTGTACAAACACAATCGGTAGTTTAAAAAAATATTAAACTACCGATTATGATTAGTAGCCCCAATTTGAAAATCGAGATTGTTTTAAAAAAATTCAACATTTTGTACAAACACAATCAGTAGTTTAAAAAAATCTTAAACTACCGATTATGATTAGTAGCCCCAAATTGGAAATCGAGATTTTTTAAAAAATTTCAACATTTTGTACAATCACAATCGGTAGTTTAAAAAAATCTTAAACTACCGATTATGATTAGTAGCCTTAAATTGGAAATCGAGATTTTTTAAAAAAATTGAACATTTTGTACAAACACAATCGGTAATTTAAAAAATTCTTAAACCACCGATTATGATTAGTAGCCCCAAATTGAAAATCGAAATTTTTGGAAAACTCCTGGACACTCGCAATCGGTAGGTAAAAATTTGTACAAACTACCGATTATGATTAGTAGCCCCAAATTGGAAATCCAAATTTTTGAAAACTCCTGGACACTCACAATCGGTAGTTAAAATTTTGTACAAACGATCGATTGTCGTTGAATGTACATAATCGGTAGTTTAAGTAATTCTTAAACTATCGATTACTAATGAATTTACTCAATCGGTAGTTTGTTCAAACCCGCTAACTAGCGATTGTACATGTAAAATTTGAAAAACATAACTTGTTAAAAATAAATCGATGGCAAATCAAATGATAACTAAAAAAAAGTATATATAATCATCTCAAATCGGAAACCTTTAAACCAGAAATGTTAAACACTAAAATAATATCCTTCAATTTAACGATTACAACCTAATTCCTAACTCTTTTGGTTTTAGGAACATGAACACGAGCAACAACGGCTTTAGCTTCATTGGCTTCGGGGACATCGGCTTTAGGAGGAGTGACATTGGCTTGAGGATAAGCACTCGTTGATGCGAGACTTCGAAATCGCTTAGATGTTGGCTTCCTCTTGGTCGTAGATTTCTCTCCGAACTTGACAACATATTCTTCGTTATCGAGGTTGTCAAGGAGGTCTTTATGCGCACTCGTTGGAGGAACTCCCCCATTGATGCACGCACCTATCTTGTTCGACAGAATTGCAATTCTTTTCTTCTGTTTTTAGGCAATAACAATCAAACGATTATTATCTATAATATTGACCCGTAATACTAAAATCAAAAGGAAATAACAAAATGTACCAGTCTTTCATATCCCGACGGGTTGTCTTTGATGATGGACCTATATTCGGGCACCCTGGTGCTCTTTCCTTTATCTTCACGGATAGCGTGAAGATGAGAATGCTCCCGGTACCATACCATATAGCCAGGATCTGCTTCATAAACTCGGGTGACAGGTCTCCCATGGTTCATCATAGATTGCATCATGTTCTCCTAATATTCAACCGATGGGTTACCAGAGTAAGGAATTGTGATTGAGTCCTAACCACAAACACAATTCTCCACGTCCATCTCGAACCTGCCCCTGAACCGACTCCAAGGTTGTTCTTGGACAAAACCTAGTTGACGCACCACTCTTGTGGCATTGTACATAACATACCCAGTTGGATGCCACAAGGGTCCATAGCAGAACGCTAACTCAGACCTTCGCACCATATGACCATTAGCTAGGTCTTCCCTGTAGGGATCAAAGCATACATCTTTGGACGCCATGGAGTCTAGTTTCCTCCTCAAAGTAATCAACTCCTGCTCTTTGATCCTTGAATGGTTTCCCGAAAAGATGAATTTGGTGCCTCGGGTAGTGCCTCTCTCCCATCCCGGGTTCTCTCTCGCCAACTCGAGGGACGAAAAGTGATCATATATCCAAGCCTAGTGTACATATCAAACCAAGTATGAGAAAATTGATTCTTAAAAAAAAAAAAAAAAAAATAACAATCAAACCATCAATGGAGTTACCAAAATACCTGGAGTAAGCTCATGTTCCCGGCTATTTGGCTAGTCTGCTCCCGGGATGCCTTTCTCATCTCTTCCATCAAGAACGCAAGACATGCGGTGCCCCACGAATAGTCTTGAACTTTGTGGAGGGGATGCAAAATTTGTAAAAGGTTGGCGTCCACCCGGTTGCCACTAGCATTGGAGAAAATCACATATCCCAAAACACATAGCAGATATGCAGTGGCTGCAACTCTGACCTGGTCATCGCTGAAGTCTGGGTTGGCCTTTTCTTTTTTCAAGGTG
Organism: Papaver californicum; assembly: GCA_023531435.1. Taxonomy (NCBI): domain Eukaryota; kingdom Viridiplantae; phylum Streptophyta; class Magnoliopsida; order Ranunculales; family Papaveraceae; genus Papaver; species Papaver californicum. The sequence goes on along the minus strand of JAJJMC010015694.1, from coordinate 67,289 downwards.
CCTCTGAACCTTTCCATCAGATGAACCATACTAAATTTCCTGGTTCTATATTTAGCGCACCAATCAAACTCTTCGTTAGAGGTCTCTCGGTCCCAGCCAAAGCACTTCTCGGTCAAAGCATAAAGCTGGTCCCAGCTTAACTACTTCACATAATCAAACTTGACCGCCGTACCATGGTCGGTCAGACCTTGAATCTGCACCACATCATCGGGAGTGATAGGCATCTCTCCCCACGGCATGTGGAAAGTATCGGTATCTGGATAATACCGCTCCATGAATGCCGATATCGACACACGGTCGTTTTTTACCATGGAGTTTTCGGCAGGCGTAGATAGCCCCGAACTCAATATAATTTGCTGGAACCGAAGACACTCACCGCCCAACGACCAATCATCCATCTTGTATGGTGCGGCAATATGTTTTAATAGACGGACCGCATTAGAAAGGTCCTAATATAGACGACGAATTAAAAAATAATTAGAATAAAAGTTAACACTTCTACGAATAAAAATACAATATGTTAAGAATGGTGTTTAATAATTTTTACCTCGGTAGAATAGATTTCCTTGGCCCAAGAATCCTTGTAGCCAAACAATAGATCTCCTCCGTCTCTTGGGAGCCCGGGGATTTGACCTTGTCGTACACCCTTAATCTTCAGAGAGTCGGGGACCTTGTGTCCTCCTCTCTTCCTTGGTTGTTTCTTTGTACCAGTTTCTTCTTCTTCTTGGGTAGCATTTGGTCCACCTGCTTCGAAGTGTTGAGGTTGTGGAGCACTTGGTCATCCTTCTTCGTTTTGGCTAGCGCTATTTTGTCGTCTAACACTAGCCGTAACCTTCTTACCGCCTTCACGACGAGGCCCCGATAAAATTGGATCGTGCCGTTGATTAGAACGCCTTTCCCTTTTTTGATACAAGATAAAGAACAATTATTTCAATACATAATCGGTAGACAAAGTAAATTGAACTTAACATATTGTTAACAATCGGTAGTCAAAAAAATAATGTAACCACCGATTGTACACAACCGGTAGTATAAAAAACAACTTATAACTACCGATTGTGCACAATCGGTAGCTCGGGCTCTACACTAACTACCGATTTTGCATAAAAAAATAGGAACACAAAAGTCTATGGACACACGCACCAATAGAATAATCGGTAGTTTATGTGTAAAAATAACTACCGATTGTGATCGATGTTTTTGAGGATCACTAACTTGCACAATCGAAAGTTTAACACTATACGAAACTACTGATTACCACTACTTTTGCATCCAGTAGAACAATTGGTAGCTTAGTTCTAAACCTAACTACCGATTGTGGTGGGTGTTTTTGAGGTTCACTGAACGCTCACAATCGGTAGTTTAAGCCTATACAAAACTACCGATTATTACGAATTTTTTATACAAAAGAACAATCGGTAGTTTTAATCTAAAGATAACTACCGATTGTGCATGATCTTCATGAGCAGTGAAGAATACTGCCACAATCGGTAGTTTAATACAACCACGAAACTACCGATTGTGCAATCTAAACTAAAACCCTTGGTATTCTACTCACTAATTCAAGCGATTTAAGCAATATAAACACAAATTATGGTAAACCCCTAACCTTGGAGCCATCAACTGCTGGAGAGGCAGATTTTCGTATTCGGACTCCGTGTCTACTTCATCCTCATCGCGTTCATCGCTTTGTTCTTGAACAATTTCTCGATCTCTTACTAATTCGTTAAAATGCGGCAATCTGTATTAGGAGGTTGACGACTTGTTTGCTTTTGTCGAGGCATCTTTGGATTGTATTAAATACGATTAATTGGTTTACGATTATACGATGAATTGATTTACGATTAATCGGTTGAAGATGAGAAGAAAAGTTTTGATAATCGGTAGTTTGAAGTGTAGTCAGTGGTTTTAAAATTGGAGAAAAGAAGAAGAGAAAAGTGGAGGTGGAATCGGTAGTTTGAGAGGAAGTGGAGTGAAATAGGTTTCGGTTTAGGTTTTATTAGTGAAAGTTTTTTTTGGTAATTAATGAAAGGTTTTATGGTAATTTTACATACCCCTAGGTCACCCCTTAGCTTCTCCCATTGGATGACTTTAAAAAAGTAGCCCCTAAATGGTTTTTGTTAGCCCTCAAATTCGCCAGCCTAAAATAGAGCAACTTTCTTACTGCTTTGTGAGTTACTCGTCTGTTTTCTTTTATTGTATCCAAATTTCAACCTCATAAGGAAATTATTTCGAAAAGGCGAAAGTTAGTTTGGTAAAGATGTTTGGATAACTTTAAGAAGTAATATTCGACTTCATTAAATGAAAATCAGAATTCAAGTTGGGAACCAAATTTCAAAATGAGCACCGGAAGCAAAAAAAAAACTTTTTGTGAATCAATTTTATTTTTTGCTTGGCTTCCGAAAACTACTTCTACTTTAAGTTGCCTATCGGGCTGGGGTGTTTAGATCAAGGTAGTTAATATTGGTTGTACCGGTCGATAATATTGGAATTTATCGTGTATCGTCCTTTACCCTAGACGATACGTAAAATATCAGTAATAGATGAATACTCTTATTATATCCGTAGTATCGGACCGATATATCATCCATAGTATCGGCCGACAATATTGATAAGGATACAAATGTATTTATTAACAATGTCTTTGTATCTTTTTTGTTTTCATTTTTCTTCTTTTACAAATTATATTATTGGGGATGTTAGGTTATCGAGTGAGAATAGTTTAATTGGTGTTTTTACATTGTAAATGGCTTCCATTAAAACTTTGAGTAACATAATGCACATCTACCTATAAATTGTAAAATTACAAAGTTAATTGTGCATCGTTGATAAAAACCGATATAATCATTTGTCTTGGTGTGTCGCACCTCGCCGATACGATATCGATACACGATATTAACTACTTTGGTTTAGATACCATTTAAAAAGTAATATTTTGACTTAATTAAGTCGAAAAACCAAAAATTAGTTTGGGAATCAAGTTTCAGAGTGCTTTTAAAAGCAAAAAATAATTTATTTTTTACTTCTAACAACTACTTCTACTTCTGGTTGCCAAACATGCTAGGTACTAAAGCCTGTTTGAATACACATTCTAAAGTAACTTTTTGACTTTTGCAAGTTAAAAAAGTCAGAAATTAATTTGAGTATAAGATTTAAAAGACTTTTAGAAATAAAAAAGAACTAACTTTTTATAAAGTAAAACAATTTTACTTCTGATTTCTACTTCTATATCTAAAACATGCTATAAATTTCAGAATGACTATTACAAATAAAAAATTTCTTTGCTTTAAAAAGATAAGTTTATTCCGTGTATAATTTATATGTGAAACAAACAAACCTGCCTTTTTAAAATATAAATAATGCTCCTCATTCCAATAAAAAATAATACTTTCGCTAGGTAAAATATCATTTTTCTGAGATGATATAGTATATATATATATTTTAATGTGAGTTGACCATGAATTCATGATCCAGCTCCATCTAACAGTCTTACCATCTGTCTTGTCTTGCTTTTCTTTTCCAAATCCGGCTTGAAATCAATTTTTACAACCACCAACTTTTACCGAGG
>JAJJMC010015694.1:39119-63321 GCA_023531435.1 Papaver californicum | reverse complement strand
TCCTGGTATGCATATGTTCGCATCTTTGGTCAATAGCCTTTGCCATGAATATATGCTGGATGATGCCTGCAGATACTTTCAAGAGATGCCACGTCAGTTGTATGATAATCTTAAAGAAGCTCTTCTTGTTAATGGAATGGTGGATGAAGCTATAAGTATTGGTGAGAAGTTAGATAAGATAAGGAATAGTCCATGGACAGGGTGATACATACGAGTCATTATATTCAAATCATTATAGAATGATTTGGTGTTGGTGAGATGGAGTTGCAGCTCTGGCTAATGTTGGTAAGATGGAGTTCAGAAAACGTGTCGGCAGTGCAGCTTGGTGGAGGAGAATGTAAATCACTGATTCCACATTTTTCATTTCCTGTGATGAGGCAATCCCAGTTAATATGGTGCATTTTCCTCTTTTCATTTGTATGACCCCACCAAAAGTTTCTAATAATCCACACGACGAGCATTTGTTGATTGTAGAATCTTCTCCCAGGTACTCGTCTTGAATTTCCATCTTCTTAATTAACACTCAAAGTAGTGAGGATTTCTTCTTGTTTCTCTATTGCCACAGTCTTACTAAAATAGAATTGCTGATTTGTTGTAGTTCACCTGTTGCCGGACCAAGATGATTAGACTCATGAAGTATTCTAGAGATCGGTTCAATTGTGGAGTTGTTCAGAATGACATCTTCAGCAAACATGAGGTGAGTAGCCGCCAGTGCCCATCTATTTAGTTTATACCCCATATAAAATCATTGGTTGATCACAAACAAAAGAAGATTCATTATAAAAAAATTACGTACTACTATTCAATCAAAATTTGATCTACATTTTTTTCTTACATGAAGAAGCATCTCTCTATATGGACAAAAAACATTCTAAGATAACAACCCATAGAACTTTATTAGTCACAATGTCAAACAAATTGCTAACAGTAAACCATTCCCCACCATAACTCATAATTCTGAACTAACCGTAAAATTTTCCACATTTGATATTTTTCGTTTACATTAAGCTTTTGCCTTAACCCCACACTTGTTTGAAACCAAAGTTGAATTGACTGTTAACCCATTCTTTGAAACATCGCAGTGAACTTTAAGGGTAATCGTCCATGTCTTGATAGAACCAACCTTGACCTTAACAGGCACATTCAAATCCAATATAAATGGAATATTACCTAGTTCCTGTTGATTAATAAGCGATGTACGAGTTTCATTTGACATCTTTACTCCATTATTGCTTTTCAACGCCATCTCAATAACTGTTGCATTGTTTGTAGGCTGGTAAAATGTTTTGAATGTACCAGTAGATAATCTAACATTAGAGTAAGAAACAGTAACTTCGCTTCCTTCCATGTAATAAAAGAAACTGATTTTTCCATTAGGATTTTGGGATTTCACGGTGATGTCAAACTCCGGTGAGAGTTTCAGACTCGACGATGATGATGCAGAAGTAAGGTTACCGTCGAGGCCTTTAATGGAGAAAATCTCGACCGAATATTGTAGAGACTTTGGCCTGACAACGATGTAGAAGATGCCTGAAGCGATGGCTGCAAGGAAACCGAGAAAGATGATGATACTTAGAATCCAGAAGAGGCCACAACAACAACAGCTCGGACGGTTTTTCTTCTTCCCCTTGCGAGTATAATTCTCAAAGCGTTGAGCGTTTTCCGGTGGTGGGATGCGATAGATTTGATCTTTAGGAATTTGAACAACGTAAGTACCAGGTGGAGGTACATGTTTTTGGTACATTGGAACTAGCGCTTGATTATTATTCACCACCGGGACTAATTGGTTTTCTTCTTCGTCGCGTCTGTTTGCATCTTCTTCACTTGAATATGAGTATCTGTGTTCATGTCTTCCTGACATGGTTGTTGTTATGTAAGGTAAGATCTTTCTGATGAAACAAAAAAGTCATTGATCGGTGAGAAAAATGGTTGCGTACAGAACATGAAAACTGCAGAGAAAGTATTGTTAATTAAGAAAGAGTTACAGACCTGAATAGATAGCGATCGATCAACCGAAAATTCCAGGTTCGTTTTAGCTTTTAATCTTCAAACTGGTTCTCACTCTCTCAACAGAACCTGGAATTTCCAAAAATAAATGTCTCTCCCTGAAGTCTGAAAAGGCAGAATGCCGTCTTGTATATTTTGATAGATAACGCGCTTAGACAGTGTTTTTGTTTTTCTTTGAAGATGATTACGACCAATCGTGACTTCCATTAAAAGTTTTGTGAAAGAAATGGTCAATTTGAAGGATTGTCTTTCAAAGACTCTTTCTCTCCTCCTCTTCCTCTGTGTACCAATTCAAACTTAATACTGTAGTTCTTGCCGTCCAGGCAGTAATATTTATTTAAATTTGTAGTTTCCTAATAGCCAGTTTGGATATACTATAAGTAGAAGCACTTCTGATTTTCCAAAAACCAAAATCAATCCTAAAAGTCAGAAGTAAAAATATTTTGCTATAGTCATTCTGAAATTTGGTACCCAAACTAATTTTTGATCATTTTATTTCCGGAAATCGAAAAACAATTTCTTAAATGGTATCCAAACAGACTATAAGACTTCCCAAGTAGGAGGTGCGGGGTTCGAAGCCTTGAGCCAAAAATCAGAATAAGCATACGAGTGTGGTGTGGAAAAGGACCCCTAAATAGGACGACTCTCGTTACTGTCTTGCAGATGGTTCACACTCCCTTCACAAATTGAATAGCCTGTTTAGATACCACTCCAGAAGTTGCTTTTCAACTTCTGGAGTCAAAAAAGTCTTCCGACCGTGGAGATGCTGCCTGATTCCATCCTTAGGCTCACCAATTTGCAGACATTGAAAATGATGAATTTGTCAGAGGTTTCAAAGATTTACAGTACATTCGATAACTTCAGATGAAACTGAACTCTTATCCATGAGGAGTTTTCAAGTTATATATGGCATACTAATAGAAATTGACATAGATAATTTATTCATAGATTTTACAAAATAGAGTAGGAGCTGCTGCATTTGTCAAGAATTTTGCTAATCATTCATCATCAAGCCCTATATATACATCACTTGCTTGTGGACACAGCAATTACTACAAGTTTACGACTAATATTACCTAATCCTTTAGGTTCTACAACCTAAATATAAGATCAATTAGAGAGTGGAAAATCTCGATAGGTTTTTCCGCCGGTTCCTTGGATGTTTGGTTAACTATTATTGATACGTCTCCACAGCACCCTGACCCTTTACTCTTCTACTGACTGTTTTAGTACATGGCTTGCTTTTTGGAATGTCAATTTCTTCAGTCTTTGCAAACCTTCCTCTCACTCTTGGTTGATTGTCTGCCAAGGCTTTCCTGCATGCATACTGAAAAGAAGCCATTGTTAATAACTTACAGATGACAGGAAAATAGAGTACTCAATTGAACATGAACGGTAAATGGCATAATGGTTTCGAGTAGTCTTACTTTGATTGTCCTGCCAAAGTTCCTTTTGGCCTTCTTAATTCTGTATCTCGAAAGCTTTAGCATGCGTTCATCGGTGGTGCAATTACCAATGGTTAATGTCCTCTCGTAAGGTGAAGCCAAGATGTTATTCTTGACATTGTAGAGAGTCTGCCAGAGAACACTCTATGGTGAGTAATGCAACATAAAAATGACCAGTGTGCAACTGGCAAATCTAAGCAATTTTTTCAATGCATTAGCGTCTCGCATATTATGGCAGACAGACACACAAATACATCCATAAATTCATTCGAGGTATCAATTTTTCAGGGCACAAAGTCAACAACCTGATTTCAGTTTACAGAGGTCTCTTTTTAGTTTTCGTTCGTACACAGTGAGAAACTGAGCAGCTAAATAAAATCAAGTCGTACCTGCATGTCACCCTCACTGAATGCTCTTCTCATTCCAGCAGCTCCAAAATCTACTCCAATAAAGTCAGAAAAGTTTGGTCTCATAAAATCCCTGCGTATCCAATCTATTGAGCTCAAGCAGCCAGAGCTAACACTATTCTGTTTTGAATCCTCTAGAATCACCTTATCTCTCTCTTTAAATGGATCGTCCAAACAACTAGAACCAGCAGAAAAGTTATGGTTCAAACCTCCCAAATTCAACTTATCTTTCACCTCAACTTCATCATCCAATAACTTAGAACAAACAGTTTTCTGTTTCGCTCCCTCCCAAATCAACCTATCGATTTCTTCAATGGGATCCTCCAAACACTCTGATAACTCGGTTTTCTGGATTAACGCATTGGAAATCAACCTATCAATCTCCACATTTGGATCCTCATCCATCTGTATTACAGGAGCTTTGACATCTAGGTTGTCAACAAATTCTTCTCCAATGCCAGATTTTTCCATAAGTTCCTTCTTGCATTCATAGTACACCTCATTTAACAAGTGTTCATTTTGCATCGTCTCCATGTCCACTACATTGATCGTCTGAGATGACATTTCATTGTTTCCACCTGAAATCATCGATATGGTGTCTGACATGGTATCAAGTCCCATGAGGGGTCCTTGAAGAATAGGTTCTGGAGCTTTGAATAAATCTCCTTCACCTCCCATATCGTATTCCAATGACGAGGTGGTTGATAATAAGTTCCCCTGGGAAAAACAAAAATAAAAGGATTTCAATAATGCAACAACAAGGTGCTTTAAAGGCTTCAACAACCAAGTTCCACTAAGTGTAGTAACAAATCGATACGCAAACAATGGCATCCAAATTACGCTCTATCGAAAGATAAAGACAATTACATACAGAACGTTTAACTGCACATCGATGTGCCGACTTGTGCTAGTTCAGTGACATAGTACTACAATTGAACTACATTTAGTATTTTCATTGGGGGCATCTGCCCCTAATTGAATTACACACAATTGAGCAATATAGGAGGGACTTCCAAATGACCAAATTATTCAAACTAGATGAAATAATCAAAAGAGGAAAAGAAGATAAAAAATCAACTTTTCTAGGGTTCTCTTTAATGTTTTTTAGATCAAAGCAAATGGATTTAGAATCAAATTGGGGGAAAAAACACAACTTTTTTTCTTTTCACTGTAACCATACCCACTAAAATTAAAGTGATTCCTCAACAGTAGATGTTCACACAGAGACTGAAAAACAAAAATCGAAGAACAAGATTGAATTTTTATTTTATTTTTGGATTTGTTTTTTCTTCAATTTATCCAAAACCCATGATTGATAACTCAAAAAGGAATCATTTTTCTGACAGAATTGAAAGATTTAACTAGTGGGTTTCACTTACTTAACCTCAAATCACACCACGAAGAACACAGACACACAACAAAACCATTAATAAGGGTTTAATTCATTATTTATGAAATAAAAATTGAAATAATAAGATTACCATAGAGCTACAATCATTGGGTTTCTGTTGATATTGATAATGAGTTCCATAGAATTCCTCTAGATGCTGTACATCTTGTGTAAAGCTCTGGAAATATGGATACAATAGCCCTGTCTCTCCATACATTTCTTCTTTTTCTTCTTCTTCAAATTCAGCTGCTGCTTTATTAATGGTGTACTGACTGATGATTCAATCTCTCTGGTTTAATGGAGTTGTTTCTCTAAGGGTTTTGTTTGATAGTATATGCTGGTGAAGAAGAAGGAATCTTAAGAAACCAAGTCCAGTTTTGAGTCCTTTCTAAAACATTTTCATTTGTCTGCACTGGGGGTTTGGTGTTATTATATAGTGTTAAAAATAATGAGAGGAGAAGATGATGTCATGAACAAGGACAGAATCCTAACTTGGGGTTTATAAACCATTAGATTAATATCTGATAGAGGTTGATGTTGATGATGAAGAAGAAGAAATTGGACTTTAAGAGTGTAGGGTTTTTGCATTATGACGAGCCAAAAAGGTTGCACATACACGTGTTGTAGCTTGGCAGTGGCACCATAATCTAAAATAACCACATTATTATGCTTAGCCTATAGGTGTGTGCAATGTGATTAATTTTGGTCGAAATTTTGGGTTTTGGGGTAAAATTGAAACGAATTATGGGTTATTGGTGGAACGATATTCCACTGAAAATATCGTCCGAAATTTAAAAAATCCGGTTTTATCCGATATATCCGAAATTCCCGATACATGTTTATGTCCGTTGGATGATTTTTTTTTTAACCAACGCTTTAGATTCGTTGGAGAAAAATGAAACCTAGTTTTCTCTTCAGTCTTCATTTACTCCAGAAGAAAATCTGTAGATACATCTCTCTTGTTTCTTGTCTGATATCTTATATCGGTGATTAGTTTCCAGACGCAAAAATGAAATTAGTTTTGCTTTTCTCAAATTCAATGGTTGTGTCTTAATACATCATAGTTCACATACCTGTAGGTAAGAATACAACTCCCCTTTAGGTCCATCTCATGGTCTCATTTATATCGATAGAACTCTTAAATTCAATACCTACACTTTGATTTTAATAGGTGTATGACCTTTTTCTCTTTTTTTTTTTTTTTTGTATTGTTGCAGATGAAATTGGTTCTTAGCACCCAGAAACAATTACAAGGTATTTCTGTGGTTATGAGGTTTTCTGTTTTATTTAACGCTTAGTTATTTTGTGTTTTTGTTAGCTTGTTTCTTTATGAAGTTTCTAGGGTAATATTCTGCAGTTTTTTTCAACTTTGATTTAGTTGTTGATGTGATGTTTATGTAGTATTCATGAATGGATGATCTAATTAGTGACTGCAAAGTATAATGCTGATTAATGTTATGCTTCGTATTACTTTGAATTAGTTGTTCAAGTGATGTCTGTGTAGTATACTTGAATGAATGGATGTTTAGTGAGTGCAAATTGTAGTACTAATGAGTGTATTGCTTGTGTTGGTTGTCTCTGAATGTTGCATACTTAGGTCTTGATAACATTTTGAGTACTTGAATGTCTCTCCATATTTTATCATTTAGATTTTGTTGTTAAAGTGATAGTTATGTGTAATGAATTTCCTAGTGATCAGCTAAGAATGAGATAGTACTAGTTATTTGCATCTTTAATCATTCTGCTAATCGAAGTGATAACATTGTTTTATTCATAGTTGTATCTGTATCCTCTTAGTTCTTAAGGTTTCCAAGATACTTGCAGATGCATAATTAGAAAGATCACATCTATTCTAGTTGTGGATTGAATTATCTTTGTGCCTAACTGGATACTTAGCTGCTGTTTTTTAACCTTCTTAGTTGTGTAAATTGGTTAAGGAAGCAATGTCTCGCGATTCTTTCTGGTGGAGTTCAATCTTCTTACTCATTGATTAGTCTTTCTTTCCATGTTTTTGAATGCCTCTTTCAGTTTACATAAACTAGGTCACCCATTGTGTGTCTAATTATGTTTGTTGGTATATAAATTAGGTATTTTTTGTATCATCGTATTCACTTTACTCATTTTGTATGGATCTATATATTTTGGATGAGTACTTGTTTTTATTTCTAAACTTTGTGAAAAAAAGTTTGATATAACCTGTTAAAATTTATTTATAGTTATAAATGTGAACTAGTATTTTTTTTATAAAATTATAGGTATAAAATATGTGAACCGATATTTCGCCGATATTTGGAACTGAAATATCCCCGATACAACGATTTACCAGTGTATCGCTCTCGCCCGATACAGACCGAAATCCGAAATCGACTACATTGGGTGTGTGTTTGTTGGACCTTGTTAGATATATTTTTATTCTGTTTTTATTTTTATTTTTTGTGAACCAAGAAATTTTTTTAATCTGATATTAGCTAGTTGATAGTTTTGGAGTTCATGGATGAATTGTTTGGAAAGTATAAGTAAAAAAAAATTACTTTAGACAAATTTATTTATTTTGTTTTTAGAAATCATTCTGAAATTGTATATCCAAACTAAGTATTAATTTTTTTGATTCCAAAACTTAAAAAAATAACTTTTTTAAATGATTTACAAACAGGCTATAAATTGTTGTTTGGATATTACATCGGAAATAACTTTTTGACTTAATTAAATTGAAAAATTAATTATTTTAAAAAATAAATTTTAGAGGTAAACGACTATTTTCTTATTTTAAAATAAAATTACTTTTGATTTTAAAAAAGAACGTTTAATTGGGGGATACCCTCACAAAATTAGTGGATGTTCTAGGTTTAAACATGTTAGGTATTTTGATAAGGGGTGTCTAAAAAAATTAAAAAAATAAAATTATCTTTTAAAGTCAGCATGGTCTTTATGGGTGAAAACCGATCGACAGTAAACATAATTTTTCTACTGTCAGCATGGTCTTCAGTTGACGATTATGTCGATCGTTCACTGTCGGCATGGTCTTCAATTAACGATCATCCCGACAAGTCACAGTCGACATGGTATTCAATTGGCGACCATGCCGACATTTCACAATCATCATAGATATTGGATAAAGACCGTGCAGATTCTGGATAATTTTTATACCTTATCTCTGTTTTTTCCTCAAAAAAAAAACTAACACAATTTACAATCAGTAACTATAATATATATATATACATATATATTAATCTAAGTTTAGTATAATCTACTAACTAATACAAATGATTAACAATCGTTTATCAAAAATAATTTAGATATTACGAAAAAATTATAGATAAGGGGTTTTTAAAATATTTTAAAATATCTCTATTTTATTTTATATGATATCTCTAAATTTATGAAGGTATCCTCGAATTAAACATCATTTAAAAACTACTTATGTTTTCAAAGAAATATAAGCACTTCTGCTCCTCGTAACCAAATATGCTCTAAGTTTAAGTAGTAATATGTTAAGGTGAAATGGAATGTCTTTCCATAAATTAATAGAGCTTCGGTTGTTTTTGAGAGAGTGTTTAGATAACACACATAAAATAGATTGGTGGTCTAAAAATAAGTACGATGATGCACTAAGTTAGTCCTTTTTTGCTACAATCTAGCATGACCAATCACTGTGGTAGCAAAACTTGCTATATTATAACAGTTAGCTAAGTCATGGCTGACGGTAATTGCACATCTGCTAATTCTAATAAGCCATTACTTAGCTCGCGGGAGCTAAATTTCCGCCCAATGTTATTTTTATAGTTATGACCTTTTGCATCTTAAACCACATCATTCAGTTTCTGCAAGACATTATCTACGTGAGAACTCAGTTTTCGCCTCCAGTTAGCTAAAGGCCATAGTAGTTGATATTTTTCTCTCCTCTTCGCTTAGCTATATTTCTCTATTTCAGCCAAGTGCACCATAATATCTCTTCTTAGGATATATTTTATCCGTCATAGATTTAGTTGCTATACTAGTGCATAAATATTAAGAAATACATAGATAATATTTTTTTTCATAAATACCCTAGACCGGTATTTATGATCTTAATTTTCCTTCGTACTAGTTTTTAGTTCCTAATTTGGAACAAATTAGAGTCTTCTAATGCATAGAGAGTACTAGTATTTAAGAGTGTGTCTAGCAAGTTGAACTACACAATTCTCTATGTTAAGGCCTGGTTCCAAGTTATGGATAAATTAGGGAAAAAAAAATGAACTATAGCAAGTAAATTAGGACAAAAAAAAGCCATAATATAAAAACTAAATAGGACGGATGGAGTAGCTAAAAGAGGTTGTTTAGATACCTTGTAAACAATAGATTCTCGACTTTCAAAATGAACAAAACACAAAAACATTTACGGGGGTGTTCGGATATCAGAAGCACAAGCACTTTTGCTCCCCCAGAAGCAAAAATATTTTGCTTCATAAAAAGTAATTATTTTATTTCTGGAAGTCATTTTAATATCGTGTACCCAAACTAACTTCTGAATTTTTTGATTCCATAAGTGTTTTTTTAAGCATAATCCAGAAGTTAAAAAAACAACTTCTTAATAGCCTGTTTGGATACCGAAATCAGAAGTCAGAAACAAAATGTTTTTGCTTCACAAAAAGTTAACCTTTTTACTTCTAGAAGTCTTTCTAAAATTATATACTCAAACTAACTTTTGACGTTTCTGCTTCCAAAAATCAAAAAGTAATTTTTGGAATGACATCCAAACATACTATAAGTGATATCCAAACATGCTATTACATAATAATTATCTTTTTTACTTTTGATTTCTGCATAATATTTTTATTTTCTAAGATGTATAAATATTTAAAATTGTTAAATATATATAACTAAGAATGAGAATCGGATTCCTAACCAAACGGAGCTAACCGAGCTGGTTAGCTCAAATTAGTTTATGGGACTAACCATGGCACCGCAATAAATTTCAGATGCCTTTTTGATGGTGCAAGTAAATAGTGAAGGAATCAATTTTGTTTGTTAGTTAATCATTTTATATTTGTTTTTAATGAGGAGATGGGGACAAAAGCAACTGACACAATGTCGTACATGGTCTTGTCGAATCCGTCACTCTCTTTGGGACACAAGACTTTTCGACGAATCTGTTCTCCATCAAACCTTGCTGTATTCAACTATTCAGATATTAACACGTGTTTTATTACATTACAGCCTTTCCAACCTGTCGGTGGATGTGTACTTGCTCGTGGAAGCTCAAAACCAGCACGTGATCTCCCAACTCCTTCCCTATTTCTGGGGATTTTGTGTTACCTCCTAAATAAATGTCTATTTTATGTTATCCTTTTTTAAATTGATAATAGGTAAAATTCAATGTCTGTTATAACTGCCGTGACTTTCCAATTAAATATGTACGTATATTATACGAATGCAGTAAATAAATAAATTTTTTAAAAAAATCTTAAAATATTCTTTAGTATGAAAAAAACATATAGATCTTTTGTTCTAACTTAATTCGACGATCACAAGTAAAAATGAACCCTAAAAAAACATATCATCTTTTCGCCGTGTACACCACCATCAAACGCTTTAGGTGGTTCACTTGATAATGGAGAAGAAATTAAAAAAATTAATAAAGGTTTGCAAAAGATCGGGTTTGTCTCAAAATCGATTTGGTAGTAGTGGAAATTTGGTGGAGTTTCAAGACCGAAAATCAGTCGAAGAGAAAAAATCTAATGCCTTGAAATAATAAGGAAATTGATAGAATTCAAAGATGATTAGGGTTTGTTCAGCAACAGAAACAATGAGTTTTATTTGAAAGGTCTAGGACATGCGGTAGATGCCAAGAAGATCTATAGAAAAAAAGTTGTGCTCGGTTTATTACATTTGCGGACAGGGTTTATTTCATCCTAATCCTTAAATATTTAAGTTGTTAGTGATTATTGGTTGGATTTTTCACCTAAACAAGTATCCGGTCAAGTATCATACTTGAAGCTGTGATTACTGATCAATCATACACAAACTCGTCAAATGCAACTGCAGATATAGGTGAAAATCATTCTAAGGAGAGAACCACCACCGTTATATCAGTAATTACTTCTTCGTCTTCTTTGAGAAAAAAATAAAGGGATTTTCGATCTGATGATGATTAGAGAGAGACAATTGATCTAATAGTAACTAACCAAACCTATCAGATATTAGAGCAACCACAATGGGTCGACTATCCCAAACGACCAAATACTAAAATTTTTAGTTTTTGGTCTGGCCCAAGAACAGCCGTGTATAGTCGGGCGGTGTTCTAGCGATACGCCTGGTGTTGGGCGGTGTTTCAGCGATGCGCTTGGAAAGACGGGCGGAATCCTAGGATAACGCTTGCGCGAGACGGAATCCTAGCGTAACGCTCGATGTGGAATCCCAACGTAACGTCTGGTAGTGGATGGTATCCTAAGACCACGCCCAAGAGACGGGCGGTGTCCCAGCATCACGCCTGATGGGGCGGTGTCCCAAAATCACGCCTGGTGGAATGACACATGTGCGAACAAAGCGTGTGCAATGAATGAGACGGGAGGTGTCCTAGCATTACGCCTAGAATTCCAAGCGGAATGCTAGGATCCCGCCTGGTGATTCTCTCTTGTTTTCTTAGTTTGATCTGTTATTCCAAGCGGCAAACTCTTTACGTCATTTTAGTAAGCAGTTAGAAGGCCTCTCTGGTGGTTGAATCAGGTAGAATTATTCTTGTATTCCGGTCATTCCACACTCCTTCCCTGCATACAAATCTATCAAAACACATTCGTCACACCCTACAACTCCATCACCAAACTCAAAACCCATCAGAACCACAATTTAAATCCAACAAATCTGCAACACCAAGCTATAGACACCATACTTTCTTCCCTGTAATTCATCATTCACAAACAAAACCCATTTAATAAATCATTCAACAGAGCTTCTTCTCGTTGCTGTCGAAATTCTCTCAAAACTCAAGCAATTATTCACGAAATCAGGCTAGCAACATTTGTTTCTCTTCCTCTTTCAAATCCTTTCAAACTTGAATCAACAATCATCTCCACCTGAATCTTCTAATTCGTAGCAACAATACCACACAAATTCAAACTGCTATCATACCTCTTTCTCTTCTACATCTCAACCAACTAGTTCAATTCCATCTGTTCATAAATTGCAAGCGGAATTCTAGGAACCCGCCTGGTATTGGGCGTAGCTTCAGTGCACCACTTGAATGGGGCGGTGTCTTAGGAGTCCGCTTGGTGGTGGGCGTGATCCTAGAGTCTCGCTTCAGGAGGCGTAGTCTTAGTGTGCCGCTTGATAAGGCGTATTCCTAGCTTACCGTCCGTGTTTCTGAGCGTTGTCCCAGGATAACGCTACATTCCATGCGGTACACTGCGACGCCGCTTGACGTTATGCGGAACACTACGAGCCCGCCCTTGTATACCATGTTTAATCCGGAATCTTTCCTAAATCTACTCTGCTACAGTGGTTTTTTCGGAGTAAATATCAAATACACTCGCTCCATTACGCCACCCAAATCCGGAGTAAAGAGTAAATATGATCTTTACTCCACCTTTTAGTCGTCCCAATGTGGACGCTCTTAAGAACCTTATTGCTTGAATAAATAAAAAAGGGTTTAAATCTAAAACCTATCGGATTTAAATTGAAGGTTTAATGGTGACCAAAACAAGAGGAATTTTTTTTCTTCTCTTTCCGATCAAAGAGATAAAGCGATAGGCATATGAAATGTGTGGAAAATATAACACATGTGAGGGTATTTTGGATAATTCACCAAAAATACTTTCATCATAATCATGTAGACCCGGATGTGGAGTCAGTTAACTGGGCCGTCACGACAGTTATAACAGATAGAGAGTTTTATCTAGTATCGATTTAAAAAAAAATAATACAAAATAAGTATTTATTTTAAGGGGAGACGTAAAATTTCCCTATTCTTTACTAAAATAGTTTGAAATTTCATCGATCGGTAAAAATTATAATAATAAAGTTGCTAGACGATGATAAAATTACGGTGTTAAAATCGTTAGATGATGATGACGTTCACTTCAAAACTTGTGGACAACTGATAATAGTTTATGTTTTAATTAGTAGTATTATTATTGTTTGACATTCTACCTAATGGGGATGTCATGGTGAAGATATTTTTAAACCAATAGTGATATGTTAAAATAAAATAAACTAGTTGTCAAAAGAAACAAAGAAGGGATTCTGTTCTCCATTACAACTTTCGAATTCTCTTTCAACATGACATTTTATGCAACTTGCATAAAAATATTAGCTTAAACATGTACATGTTTAGACCAATAATGGTTTTAAGTGCTTACTTTATATGTGTTTACAAAGTAATTCTAGACTGATCAATTTAACATTTTATCTAATAAAAAAAAGTAAACATAACTTTGAGATCAACAAACACAAGTTACTATCGTGGTTTGTAAGGTTGTAAAGTTCAATTATTTCTTAAAAATTTGTAGAAGTTGATCTCCATGGTGATTTTTTTACGTAACCAACTATGATTTGCTGAATTAATTTGAGATTAAAAGTTCAAATTTTTATTTCTGAGTTATTTACTTCTTTATCATAAGCGAACCTTAAAAGTGATGTGCTTTTGCACACATTATATAGACTTATAAAATCGACAATGTCAATAGGGTTATTTTTTGTCAATATCAATAGAAATCCCTTTTCCTTTGTCGATCAAAAAAAGAAAAAAAAATTAAATCAAATAACCAAAAGCCAAAGATGAGAATAAGAATAAGAACATGAAATGAGAGACAAAACAAAGCTCACTTAAAACACCATGAAGTATAAAAAGAACCTCTAAATAGTAAGACCCACTTAACCTTTCATCACTTAGTTTGATTAACTAATTGTTAAAGGCCAATTAGCTCTTCACTTCGAATCCAAACTCAATTGTGAAAATAGTAGTAATCAATAATGGAGTAGTTTGGATGCAAAGTTAAGATAAAAAAATAATGGATTGAAAAATGACAACTTATAGAGAAATAAAAATTAAGTGGGGAGAAGTATTTAAGTATACGCTTAAATTTGCAAAGAAATATTAACTTTAATGTGTGCTTTAACTTTTATGAAGTGTTTTTTTGGGATAAGGGGTCACCCAACTAAATCTCAAGTTCTCAATATGAAAAATAAGAAAGAAAATACCAAAATGACAAAACAATTTTAAGATAATTTATTATGTGAAAATTGACCCCAATGAGCTTAAAAATAAACTGACAAACATGAACAACTAACCCCATTTACCCTCTGTCGGATGGTTTCGATGCTGTCATGAGTATAAAGAATTGACAGCTTGAAAGGCTGGGAATAAATATTTCTTTTTTTAATACGAATCTCCCTATTTTTTCATGTATGATAGCGAATAATGAATAAAGAAAATATCTCCATGAAAGTGCATGGCTTTTAGAAGCCTACATTTTGACAAGTAGTATATATACACTTAACAAATCTTGAAACTTAAATTTTTTTGGACGCATGATTTTAATATGTTGTGAATATCATAGATCATTGAATTGTAAATTTTTAAATCAATATTTGAAATCGTTATAGAACTTTTCCACGGTGGGTAACGAATTGTTGCATGTTGATTTTTAATACCAAAACCTTACTTTCCATCAATTTAAATGCACTTAAATCTAAGTAAAGCATATGTTCTTATTCTTAACCATTTACCCATGCATTGAACTCATGAAAATGTCACCTCTTTCACTATCTATGGAATTTTGTAATGATTTTAGGCTTCTCGCAATCCCCATCTATACAGCCTTTCCATCCAGCTTTATACACTACACCAAAACTACATATCGAACAATTGCAGAATGTCAACATATTAAGTTATATAAATGCATATAATCCACTTTTTGTAGGGTATTTTCTTTTTTTGTTTTTGAACGTTTTAACTTGACTTGTAATATGAACGATCATTATAGAACTAAAAGTACATGCTTGCAGTACAACCGCCTACATTTGATTGTAGTCGTACTACAGTGTAGCCGGTCCGTCCGTCTGGACGGACGGTCTATGCACCCAATCACTGTCTAGTGTACCACTTGATCCTACTTGTTACCTCCAAATTTTACTTCTAAAATCTCCCCTTTATTCAGTGCCATCAATCTAATCCTAGATCTATAAACGGTGAAGCCGTTTGGAAATGGTAGGTTCACCGGGAAAACCATGGTAACCGAAAGGTTGACTGGTACCTATTGGCCATGGATTTGCTCTATTCTCCCATGTCTAATTTCCCCTTTTGCCTTTAATTATTAAGTTTTTGACAATTATGATTTTGTTTAGGGATATCCCAAACTTTGTGTACAAATTAAACGTGTAAAAATATTGTCCCTTTTATTAATAAGGATGTCTCAAATTCCGGTTTCATTTGTTAACCAGCTTGAACCCAGTTGGCCAAAGGCCCGACTCTTATACTCGAGAGTTTGAGATTAAAATTAAAGCAAAAAAAAAGGTTAATTATGCATCTGAATGTAGTAGATTTAAAATTCATTGAACTTTATTTTCATAATAATTATAAGGCAAGAAAAAAATGATGTATAATTTTTTTACATCTTAATTATCGTATGAATTTGTTACTCAAATCAGTTAATTTGTAAGACCGATACATTGGTTCCAAGCATCATCTGCCCAAGGATGAAGGTTGGTTAGAGTAGGAATGGTAGGATCGTCAATCATCTTCATTGTCATATCCCAACAATACTTAGTAGTATCTAAAAATTCTTGGCAACATGCGGTATTTCCTTCGGTTGGCAATGACTTTGTTATTAATAGTCGTGCCAAAACGAGTTCACATGATTTTGAAATCTTGCATTGTTCTGGAAATGCTGAAGGTGCTTGTACATGGGAGATGTCGTCAGTTAACGGTGCTTCTGTAGGTGAATTTGTCGTAAGTTTGACACAATAATTCCAAGTATTGTCTGCCCATGGATGAAGGTTGGTAAAAGCAGGAATATTAGGATCTTCAATGATTTCTATTATTTTATCCCAACAATACTTAGTAGTTTGTATAAATTCTTGACAACATTCATCGTCTTGTTCGATAATTGGGTAACTCTTTGTTGTTAACATTTGTCCCAAAGTAGATGCGCACGATTGTGAAATCTTACATTGTTTTGGTAAGATAGGTGTTGGCCCTGCAATAAAATCATCTACAAATGGTGTTTGTGCAGAAGAACTAATATCATAGTGTTCGATATCCCTCGCACCATGAATAGAAATTAGCATCGATGCAAAAATAGTAAGAACTGCAGCCAACAAGACCAATTTCACCATTATAAATATATGTAAGATGTTTTTATGTTTCTACTTCTTGAGTTGTGATATTTCCACTATCCAATAGAACTAATTTATATACCAATTTTGTTTGAAATAAAGAGAAGTATTTGGCAAATCCGTTTTAAAAGAATCTTTAATGTTTCATTCATTTATTTTTTATTTAATACACAATTTATAACTTATATATATATCATGGCGTTTATGTATGAAATTTATTTCCTCTAATTCAAAGTGTCGTGGTACTTACGAGCACAAGACATATACGTTAATTGATTAAAGTGTCTAGTTTAAAGGGAAGTATCTTATTTATTTTTATTTGAATCCTGCATATACATGGTATGGAAAAGAAGTTAAGCAAGACTACACATCCTTTGTATGATCATGACTTAAAATTGACGATTTTTTTGTACTAGCTATTTACTTCCAAATTCATATCAGTGTTATATATATATATGCTCGCATCTATAAATTATAAAATAAAATTTTAAGATGGACAATCTATTGGGATGAATATTTTAATCTGGTATATCATAGTGATATCACAGTACAAATAACTTGCAAGTAGCTAGTTTTTCTATAATCCTATTATTTTTGTTGTATGAACAAATAAGGTCTACTATGAATCGAGATATTTCATTTGTTCATGTTTCTTTGAAGCTTCTGTTCTCTTTAATAATATTGGGGATGGGGTGATGATGTATGATGTTTGGAATGGGAGAATGTACTCCCCAAAACCCTAAACCCCACCACAGCTTTAACCTTTACTTATGTTTTCATTTTTTAGTGATTCTCTTCATCAATAATTTTTCTAGAGTATGTTATGGACTTTGTAGTTTAGATCATCAAAGAGTGAGGGAAAGATCAAGAAAATGTCAATATTACAACAGCCCTAATTGTCCCTCTAGTGCTTTCTCTTCTCAGTGGTGTTGTTGTTTCTTAGTGATATTGTTTTTTGCTTGTACTTTTAAGGGTTTATTTGTTTACTTAAAATTAGGGTTTATATTTTTGAATGTCCACAACAAATTTTGGATTCTTCTTATATCTGTAAACATGCAATGTATATAAAGAAGAAAAAGCAATGTGAAATTGAGGTCTTAGTTTTAGCCATCTACTTGATAGATGTGGACAAAAATAAAAGAGAGCTGTGTATGAATAATGGCTACATTTGGATTTTAGTGTGTACTTTTTGATTTAAGTGTCCTCCACATACCATACTTTGGGAGAGTATCTTCACTTTTATATCCTTTTATGCTTTTCCTTGTTTTTTTTTTGTTTTTTGTTTTTTTTTTTGATTTTGATGTGGTCAGTGGTTTTCAAAATAATCCTTTATTTTATTTTTTTTATTTTGATATGGTTAGTGGTTATTAAAACAATCTATTAAAACACTTATAGGGTATTTAGAATCTGTAAGGAGAAGTTCTTCGACTTCTCTAGAAATAAAAATCAATTTCAAAAATTAAAAGCAGAAACGATTCGCTTTTAAAAAATAAACTTTTTTATTTTTAAGAAGTCATCATAAAATTATGTTTAACTTTTGATTTAATTGAGTCGAAAAATAACTTTTAAAATGACATCCAAATACCTTATTAAAAAGCTAATAGAAGCTCGACAAGTTTTAACCTCGGACCAAAACTATAAATATTTAACGACTCTACCAATATACTTGAAAAACATCTGCTATATATGGCTCCTATTTTGGCGTACAATAAGCTAGGTTGAAAATCATAAATCAGTCGCATTATTTTGTATTTGAATTTACACTCTAGATATACAATACAAGAGAATGGAGAAAAGAAGCAAATTTTAGTTGGCAAATTAGCATAAACCTAAATTCAGTACATAAGAAACAAAATTTTTGGCATAACTTTTTCGTGATGGGAAACAGAAATAAGATATAATGAAAGATGATGAAGGAGGAGGAAAAAAGAACAAAGAATAGGCCAAAGCATGTATGATTAATAAGAGTTAAGGGGTCACTGTTTTTTATCTCCAACTAGGAGCATCACCTTTTGGAAGAAATGACGTATGAAAACGAAACACGTGTCGTTTCTCGACGAGTAATTACACTTGTCATTACATGGTTGAATATAAGTTGGAATGATATTGAGTGCAATTTACAGTTGCAAGCAAGAGTTATTGAAAATTTGGAGTTAATATTCTCTTCTCATTTTTATTGGCATCCCATTGAGGAGACATCAGAGACAAAGAAAAAAACAAACCTTATGATGAATTATTTGTGTACAATATGATGAGGTTGATTATTGTAGATAGATAGATAGTTCATGGGATATTACAGGATTTATCCAAATGCAAGCGGTAATAAAATGGCAACAAATGCAAGCGGTAAAAAATGGCAACAAATTCAAGCGGTAAAAAAAGGGGTTCATTGAGGTCTAGTGGGATGAGTGTTCCATGGGGCAGACTAAAAAACCAGAACCTCCCCTGAAGTTGAGTTATGTTATGTGGCTAAATCAACCCACTGGAATTCTTCTTGGTCCTTATGTTCCCCTGACAGATCTGAAGCCACTGAACCCTACCCCTTAGCAGATCGAGTCCAAATCTTTGTATATATTTACATAATATATCCACTGGTGATTGTGTTCTATTTTCAGACCCTATCCATAGGGGAGGGGTTAACACCAAACCAACACATAATGTGTGGTTAGGAGATTCAAAGTCCAGTCCCGACCTCACATTCATGGGGCAACATGTAAACCATCCAACAAGCGGAATGGACACAAAATTATAACTTAATCCCTCTGTTATTTATCGGGCCTTTCGGCTAAAGTCTCAAGATCGGTATGTAAACATCCTGCGATGATAATCGTTGGGACGTTTGCCATCGAAATAGATCCTTGTAGATGAACTCTTTTTGAAATGTCGGGCCCAAAGCCCATCAAACAATCCATCCCATTCCCAACGTGTTCATCAAGGGAAATCGAGGAATTTATTTATTTTTCGGAAACATAGTCATATCTTGTCCAAGTTCTCATGGGAAAATAATTTGTAGTATTTCTAGTTTCCTACTCGTAGTAGAACTGTTTTTTCTTTTTTTTTTCCTACTTGAGATGGATTTGGATTTGGATTTGGATTGTTTGATGGGCTTTGGGCGCCCGACTATTTTAAAAGAGTTTCATCAATAAGGATCTATTTTGATGGCAAACGACCCAACGATTATCGTAGGATGTTTACATACCGATCTTGAGATTTAGTCAAAAGTTACAATACATAACCAATTATTTGTGGGTGAAATATATGAAAAGTTAGTTTACAAAGTTTATATTATTTAGGGTTTTTACGTTATTTTTAATTTGATAGTTTTTTTATAGATGGATAGTGACATGTTTGGGGTTGTAACCCACAACCTAAATTTTATATCGTTAATGGGACTAAAAGATTTATGAATGTCAAAAAAATTTGTTTGACCCTAGACTGAGTTGCCCTGGCTCCGTCCCTACTAACCCACCCCATAGCCAATATACATTAGACTTGGAGCTACAAAAATATAAGGTCGAGAGTTTGGAGAGACTAGTTTGAAAATCAGTTTGCAGGACAAGGAAAAACGAACGAACCGAAAGAAGAATGGATGATTATTTAATCTTCCGCTTAGGTTTTCTAGCTTCATCGACTATAATAATTGTAGTGGCTCAGTCTATATTGTTAAGGGTGCTCGAAGCGTTCACCTAGTCACTCCAGTTCAAATTGTATTGTTGCAGTTTGTTGATCTCGTTCAAAACAACTATTTAGACGAACGGATTATACATTCAATCATTACAAAAATTCAATTTCAAACACATCAAAACACTAATGGACAATGAATGATGAAATACATATATACAATGAAGTGAAACCACACAACCAAGTAGAAAATTGGCTTAGAAAACTTTCTCAAGATGCATTGCTTGATCAACATATATAGCCTTCTCACACAATTCGGCATCAACGAAGAATTACACACAATTAATACCTGAAAATTTTGAATACATCAATGGTGTTGGAGTAAGTAGAATACCATCAAAATTGATTTACTTCTATAGTTGGATCACTAATATCCTCGACATGTTTACTTCTATGTGCTCCTCCAAAACATGAAACGATTTCTAAAATTGTGCACGTTAAGTAAACGACTATCAAAATCGGAAACGATATTCGTCCGAACGAACAATCTCCATCTTCTCCACAAGATCCTATAACGATATTCACGACCCCCATGACTAGAATTAGCCTTCCAAACCAGTGATGATACCAGTTCCAGTATCGACGTATCTTTGAATCCTTGTCAGGTAGTATAAAGAATGCCAATACCTGGAGAATTGTAAGCACGAACACAAAGATTCCAATGCCTCTATGCGCTGCGAAATTGATGTGCGCTCTATCATATAGTACCTTTCCCGACACAATAGCCGCAAGTCCGATGAGAAATCCTACAAGCTGAAGGAATGTGTGTAGATAGTACCATTTTCGAACCCAATGACGGCAATGTCTTGCAACCATTGTCCCAGCAGGAAGCATCACACCCCATCCAATTAGAGCTAATGCTCCATGGCTCCTCTTCATCTTCTCAATGTTTGGAGGTTTAATCGCAGTCGCATTCTGGCTACTCGCCGTTTGAGTACCTGTTGCAATAAGAGGGTAAATCAATCCTTCCGAAGAAGATTTAAATTTTTACATAAGGCTAGATGACTCTACAAAACAAACCTCTGGAAAAATCAAACAGAATTGTTGTCTTGTCGTCGTGCTTTGATAACTTGCTATGGATCGGTGTCGCAGATCCAAAAGCTAATATAATCGGTTGTTCCGAAAGACGGTCATCAAACTTCAACTGAAATGCTAAGTAGATTTTAGCTCCATAAACAACAATTGCTGGTGGTATATTAGTGAGTGGTAATTCGCCTTTATTCGGAATGACTTCCGATTTAGAATAGCCGCGTAAGTAGTACTGTTTTATAACAGCTCGGCCTAATTTACTGATCCAACCAACCATTGCACTAGAACCCACCATTGTTCCGTCTTTAGAAAATCCAACTCCAACCCATCCATTCGTGTATTCAGCAGACAAAATGATATTCACTACATGCTTCTCGTCCTGAGAGAACTGCAAAAACCCAAACGTATAGTACCCGTAAACAAAACGATTCGAACGCAGACGCATAAACTAATACACAATGAATGAATCAAATCAACAACAAACATGATCTTAAGAAATTAACTTACTCGTAATAAGAATGTATTCCAAATCCGGTAACAACCCAAACTAGTCGAAATATTCCCGAATGGAACCGGAAGAAACGTCGATAAACCTTCGTTACAGGAATCTAATACTTCTGAATTATTCTCACCAAACACAACAATGTGTTTTAGATTCAAGTTGAGAATCAAAACACAGAAGAAACATATGAATCTCAATGGATTTGAATAGTGCTGTACCATGATTATTCAAAGGATTAGTAATGTTGGGTGTGAGATTAGGAATGTAGTTTGTTTGAGATTATTACAAAGAGATGGTTAATGAGGTTATCAAAGTATGGTTGAGATGTTTTAATATCTTAAAGTTGAAGTTTTCTAAGTGATTGATTATGATTGTGTCTGTCTGTCTGTTGAAGGTGGTTAGTCAGTACATAGCGTGTGTTTCAATCTTTGGCGCCATACTCTAGTAAGTAGTAACTGAAAACTAACTGGGCCGTGTGTTAGTATATTCGGCCCATAGTCTAGTGGGATCAAGGTTATGGTTTTTTAGGTCCAAACAAAAACCCAGTAGTGCTACTACTGGAGGTAAATTGCAAAAGTACTTGGGGATGATAACCTAATCTACTTTGAACCCTCAAAATCATTGTAATAAGACTATTTGAAATTAACTGTATAACTGTTACAGGAAACAAGCCAAATTTTTTTAAACGAGGTGCATTGAAGTCCATGGACCTAA
Source organism: Papaver californicum (assembly GCA_023531435.1). Classification (NCBI taxonomy): domain Eukaryota; kingdom Viridiplantae; phylum Streptophyta; class Magnoliopsida; order Ranunculales; family Papaveraceae; genus Papaver; species Papaver californicum. The sequence continues at coordinate 40,836 of JAJJMC010015694.1, read as the reverse complement.
TAAATTCGAAAACCGGCTTGCAATAACCGCAAGATCTTAAGTTGTCAATATAATATGGAACTAATCTCAACACATCTCCTCACGTGTAGTCTTATCAGGTTTAATATATGAATATTTAGTCGGATGACGTGGAATAGAGGTGCGATCAAATAACTCATTAAAGATTGGCCTGCTCTAAGATAAATCGATTTTTAAAATTAGCTAGGCCCATGTACTTTAATAAAATGAACTTATTTTTTTCCCGAGATAATCTACTACTGATTTAAAATCTACATGTGACTCAAAATCATCCGAGCCAAATATGGCTCGTGATCCAAGATTTACTACAAATTTTTTTATCGACAAAATTTGCTACACTGATTTGCGAACTTCCACCAATGGTAACTTCTATTCTATGTTGCACGGACACGGACATGAAATATGGTTACGACACAACACGGATACGGAGACACGCCAAATCAAAAGAAAATGGGTTACGGGAAAACGTTATATATGTATTATACACATCATTAAAATGAGATTTTATAACACTCTACTCAATAAAATGATTATTCTTATTTTTGAATACTTGACTTCTAATTAAATAATATTTATAATATAAAATAATGATCAAGTCTTTTAAGAATAATGCTTGAGTTTGGCTAAAAAAAGAACAAATTAATATCATATTTAGTTTATTTTAATTTTTCATACCAATATAAACCATTTATGGCGTGTCAGAAAGTGTCAAATAAGTATCCCCAAAGTATCCAATGTCGCCTTTTACGTGACACATGATGTGACGTGTTCGTCGCGTATCGAAAAATATCAGGGGCGTATCGTGTCCGATCTTATTTTCGATACAGTTACGATATCTTTTTTGGAGTGTGCGTGCAACCTATCTTCTATTATAGGAATTGTCCTCTAAAGTGGAATTATCACTCAGAAGAGAAAAATTTACATCAATTACAAACACGGAGAAATCAACCAAATTGCCTTCTAAGATGGAATTACTACTCATTAGTTTTTATGTTAGGGATCCTACATTCCAGCTAACTAAACTAATCCTATTTACCTCTGCTAGCTTTACTTGCCCCTCGTGGTCGTTGAGTAGAGTACGAAGACCTTTGTTCATCCACCAACGAACAAACGTACAAAAATATTTCCTATGCTTGCCTGGAAATCATCTCGATAAGATGAACTTTCAAGCTATTCAGATTGGCAAGAAAAAGATCGATGCACCAGCCGGGAATCGAACCCGGGTCTGTACCGTGGCAGGGTACTATTCTACCACTAGACCACTGGTGCTTTTATATTCAAAGGCAAATATTTATTATCCAGATCACATCTAATCACATTTCTAAAAATCTAGTTTCATTATTTGGATTTATTTGTTCTCCTGTCTAAATTCAAATTAAATCATTTATATTTTGTTTTTAATATATTCAGATATCATACAAGTATACATTTTTAAGAACAATAACAACAGCAACAACAAATCTCATCAAATACCACAGTTCTCCTCCACAAGTTTCCAATAATCAAGCTTCATAAACAATGTTCGACGGATTTCACGAGTACGTAAAAATAGTAACACGGGCCGGTCTAGCTTTATTGACACGTTCCGAGAAACTTAAGTTATGCTTGTGGAGCAGGTGGTGGTGGTGCATTATTATTCAATGCGAATGCTTGTTGAGCAGGTGGTGGTGGTGCATTATTCAATGGGGATGCTCGTTGA
>JAJJMC010015694.1:7749-39109 GCA_023531435.1 Papaver californicum | reverse complement strand
GTTGAGCAGGTGGTGGTGGTGCATTATTCAATGGGGATGCTCGTTGAGCAGGTGGTGGTGGTGCATTGTTCAATGGGGATGAGTTGTTAGAATGGTCATTTTCTGGTGGTGAGTTAGTAAGCGAAGGTTGATCATCGGATAGTTTTGGCATGATGTTGTTCACTGTAAACATCGGCTTCTGGCTAGTCATGGTGTCCTTTGATAATCGTTTTAATTTGACGTCACCGAATAATGAACTCTGTGTTGATGCTCCTCCGTTAGGTGATGAGGGTGAAAGACCTTTGAAAGGAGTCTCACCTAGAAAATTACCGGGAGGATCGTAAACACAAATCGCATAAACACCTCCACTGTTGCATTTCACGCGTGAGCATCCCAACCTTGTAGTAGTCGTCCAAACAATTTGTGTATAATGTCCACATTCTCCATTTTGTGTACAAGAGTTTTGTGTCGGATTGTAATATGTTGTTTCACTAGCCCAACTCTTAACAGCGTGAGCAGCAGAGTAAGCTTCGTAGTTGCCACCCCAAAAGACATTTTCACCAAATTCACCATTAGAATGTACCATCAGACAATCCGCTATCCTTTGCGACGCGAATCTTCGTGCGTAACGTGCTAAAGTACTATTCCATGTCAAAGGTTGTTCGCCAAATTGCGCTCGAACAGCGTTGTGTTCGCTTATAAACTCGTGTTTATCAACTGCGTCAGGTCGAATGCCGTGTTGACCTATTGCATGGGCATAATTTAATGCTACAGAGAAGATGAGATTTGTTAGGAGGAGGCCGAGTTGATATCCTGTCGATGTTGTCGATGATGATGATGATGGTGCCATTGTGTATTTGTTTTTGTGGCTGCTCTCATAGCCAGAGCAGCTACACCAAGAAGAGAAAGACAAGAGGAATGGAAGAGAAGAGATAAAAGAGATTTTATGTGGTAGGGAGAGATATTTGGAGGGGGAAGAGGACAGTTATTTCATTTTAAGGTCAACCGGTATTATAGGTCAAACAAGTCAACCTATTGCCACAGATATCAAATTTTTAGTTTTAGAGGACCCTTGACATACGATATTGCTTAATTGATATTCATGCCCTATTCACCGGTAGATTCTCTCAGTTATTTACGAAAGAATTCTATCATTTTTAAGTACGATGACAGTGGTACAAAAAAACCATACATAGAATTAGATAACACTATTTTATTTAATAGTTTTTTTTTATTAATTAGTTCATCTGGATCTGATTTAAAAATTATTAAAATCTTAAAAAACTTTTTAGTCAGATGTATGTTTAACGAATCATGTATAAAATTGACTCAAATACCTCCAAGTCAGATTAAATTGAATCAAACAATATAAAATTAAAAAAATAAAAGATATAATATCTTATTCTGACTAAGTCAGACGCCAAGTGAGATTTAGATTTCAAGTCAGGTACAAAACTGACTCAAATACCTTCAAGTCAAATTGAGCTGAATCAAACAATATGAAATTGAAAATTTAAAAGATCTGATATTCTACTCTAACTAATTCAGACGCTAAATTAAATTTAGATTCCGAGTCAAATAAAAAACTGACTCAAATACCTCCAAGTCAAATTGAGCTGAAGCAAACAATATGAAGTTGAAAAAGATCCGACATTTTACTCTAACCAAATTAGACTCCGAGTCGGAATCAATTTCCGAATCAAATCTAAATAAACAAGGTGTAAATTTCAAAAATTCTAAAATATTTAAACGGATATATAAATACCACGTCACAAATGCAATCAAGTAAGACGCAGAGACATCCACCCTAACAAGTCAATAGAAGTAGCAATTAAATTGTGTCAAGTAAGTAACCTACCTTCCACAATAAATCCGGAGATCATGAACCTCCTGGCGCATAAATTAATGCAAATCCAAAAAAGAATAAGTCCATTCACAGGACTCTCATCAAGATCTATGATCTGATCTGATGAGAGAAGAACGGAATAAAGTGGCCATTTATTCGCCACACAATTACTTAACCCCCCAGACTTAATTCACAAATTAAAATCTTTACTTTTTCATTAAAAAAAGAAAACTTTTATTCTTCCCTTTCATTCTTCCTACCACCACAACACACAAATATTTTTCTCAACTTCCATTCTTGATTTTCTCTCTACACACAGTGTTGTTGTTTTAATGGATATGAAAAAGAGTATTTTGGTAACAGGTGGTGCAGGGTATATAGGGAGTCATACAGTTCTGCAACTTCTGCTTGGTGGATATAGAACTGTTGTGATTGATAATCTTGATAACTCTTCCGAGGTTTCTTTGGATAGAGTTAAAGAACTTGCTGGTCGTCAATTTGCTGCTAATCTTTCCTTTCACAAGGTATGCATATTCCATGTGTTATTGGGTTTTGTATATGGTTTATATTATAGGAAGAAGAATTTGATCACAAATATTGTTTAGCATGAAAAAGATATTTTCTAGTTTTTCATGTTGTGGGTTTCAAACCCATGACCTCTATCACAATCCTTTAATGGCAAAGCCAGAATTCTAAGGGGTTGACGTATAAATTTATAGTGCGTTTGGACTTCAGAAGGAGAAGTTAGAAACAAAAACATTTTGCTTTACAAAAACTTAACTTTCTTACTTCTAAAAGTTATTCTGAAATTGTATGCCCAAACTAAATTCTTGTTTTTTGACTATGGAAGTCAAAAAACTGCTTCTTAAGTGGTATCCAAACACCTGTAAGCGGGCAACTGATCTTGTTTACCCTTACATAATTGGGCGACTGCAACTGAGTTTCTAACTACGGAGTGTGGAATCCATGGTTATGGACTGTGTATGCTAGCTCATGATACTAATTTGTCCTCGGCATCATACTTGCAGATTGATCTCCGTGACAAGCCAGCATTGGGGAAACTATTTTCTACAACAAGGTAGTTTTTTTTTTTTTTTTTTAATTTCCCTTCTTTTGTAATGTTTTTATGTTTAGTTTGATCTTATTATCATTTGCTTTGCAGTTTTGAAGCTGTCATTCACTTTGCTGGTTTGAAAGCTGTTGGTGAAAGTGTGCAGAAACCATTGCTTTACTATAACAACAATATTATTGGAACCATAAATCTCTTTGAAGTCATGAAAGCTCATGGGTGTAAAAAGGTATTGCTGCGCATTCGACATTTTACACGAGATTTTTGAACTAAATTTCTTATTTTGCCAAAATGTTGTATCTCGTGATAGAATTCGTGACTAGCTCAAACTTGTTTCCCTATATTCTGTTATTTCAGCTAGTATTTTCGTCATCAGCGACTGTTTATGGGTGGCCAAAGGAGGTTCCATGTACAGAAGAATTTCCCCTGTCTGCAACAAATCCATATGGGCGAACAAAGGTATATTTTAGATTAGTCCTTATTAGGCTTGTGCGACGTGAAACACTAATAGATGCAGAGTTAATCCAGTAAGAGCTTATCCTAGTGTGTATCATTCTGCAGCTTTTCATTGAAGAAATTTGCCGTGATCTCTATACTTCAGACAATGAATGGAGAATCATATTGCTCAGATATTTCAATCCAGTTGGAGCTCATCCTAGTGGTCGTATCGGTGAAGATCCTCGTGGTATCCCTAACAATCTTATGCCTTTTGTACAACAAGTTGCTGTAGGAAGGAGACCTGCCCTGACTGTATATGGAACTGACTACTCAACAAAGGATGGCACAGGGGTACGTTTGTGAGAAATATTGAATTGGTTGAAGACATTCTACATCTTCATTTATGGAAATCTTATTGCTCGATGCTACTTATGCTTTCAGGTTCGCGATTACATTCATGTGGTTGACTTAGCGGACGGACATATTGCAGCAGTAAATAAGCTGTCTGACGCTAAAATGGGTTCGTAATCCTACTTCACGTTACATGACTTGGTCTCTTGAAGATATGTTTTAACAATTAGGCATTGCTATACAAATTGTTTTAAAATCTGTAATTCAGAATTACATTAACACTCGAGTATGATGATTGAATAACAGGTTGTGATGTGTACAACTTGGGAACTGGCAAGGGAACATCAGTTTTAGAAATGGTTTCTGCATTTGAGAAAGCTTCAGGAAAGGTAAAATCCAGTTGTTCGGCTTTTGTATTTTTCTTGTTTTCAGTCATTTTCCTTTTGCTGCTGACTTAGCTGCTCTATTTTGTTGCAGAAAATCCCTTTGGTTATGGCTGAGCGTCGTCCTGGTGATTCTGAGGTTGTTTATGGATCAACTGTCAAGGCAGAGCGCGAGCTTAAATGGAGGTACTTGTTGCAAAAAAATTACTCTAAATGACAGTTTTATTTCGTGCAACTAGAATGACTTACAAAAAGCAAACACGATGATAATTGATATTCATTAATGGGTTTTGCAGTGCCAAATATGGAGTCGATGAGATGTGTAGGGATCAATGGAACTGGGCTAGCAAGAACCCTTACGGCTATGGTTCTCCTGAATCGGCTTAAGTTCATAACAAAATACTGTATTAGACCTATAATATCTATTTATATCAAATACTATAAGTTTTGTTTCGTTATAGCTACGTATACATGATCCTATATCTCTGCCATTTTAAGACTATGAGGAAATTTTAGTCATTAACTTAAAGATGAAACCTATATTATACCAAAATGTTTTACAGGATCATCACTGCATGCACTAAATGAATCGCGAATCACCTACACTTGATTTGCCTTACCCTTCGACGAACTTTCAGTTAGAAGGCTAATTTTGTTCACCAGGGATCCCTCTTTCTCCACTGCAACAAAAAAAGTGCGGCAGCTTAACTCGACCACAACTCCTACATCAATGCAAATGCGAAAAAGAGCATGAAACCAAAGTTCGAATACTGGAAATTGTATATGTATCGTTAGTTTAAAAGTAACATGGTAAGTGAGATGACCTAATGTTTGCCTTACCAATACAATATTTTTGACGGCTATTCTATGGAGGACAAGAACTAGAAGGATAGTTGAGAACATATAAAATTGGTGCAACAAAAGAACTTGTGCCATAGAGAACAATTGAAAGCTTACTTGCACTGTATTATCACCGGTATTGGTTGGTTTCAGCGCCTTCGGTCCATTTCTTATGCCTCTCCTAAACTTTGAGATCTGCGCATTTTCTAAGTTTTTTATCAGCCATAAGTTCCATTAAACCGCCATAAGTGAAAGTGGGCACTTCAAACTGATTTCCAATTGGACGACTCATTGCATTTCCCAATGGAGCAGGTGCTGCATGAACACACCGCATACAACTTAATCTACACAATAAACTCCCCATCGCATTGTTTTAGCATATTCTTTGTTCTCAACGCCATTGTCCAAACAGTATTAGAAGAACAATCCTTGAATAAGCAAAGGATGCCCATTTAGCAGTATATATAATTGTAGAGACGAAAGAAGCATTTGAAACTAAGTAGTTAATTATACTCTAACAAATATAATTTTATTTGAACGAACATATTAGATACCATAATACCATTGAATTGGTGATTACTTTCAGCACAAATACAACAATATAAATTTAAAGAAAAAACACACATTGGAATTGTTCATTCACATTGGAATCGTTTTCTTGCACAAAGTTACGATAAACCCATATTCTTGTAAGAATCAGGATGGATAACGCGCTTGTTGAACAAACTTATAGTCTGGTTTGTTCAACAGGCGTTATTCCAATCCCCTTGTTGTGTCTTGTTTATTTTTCAGTTCAAGTTAAGGTGCTTTTAATAAACAAATAAAATCGCGTATGAGAGAAATTTAAAAATAATCCGATAAATTCTGAACTATATTACAAAACCCATCAAACATGCTACATCCTATTCCAAATCCATCGCCTAAATCTCATCCCTTCATCTCCACCCACACACGCCATTGACTCAAAACCTCCGCAAGACTTAACTACGCGTGGACCCCACAGCCAATCTATACAGCACACAATATACAGCTGAGATAAAAGATGTTGTTGTTGTTGTTTCAATTTCAAAACTAACATTTTTCTTTTTCTCCTCTCGATTTCAAATTCTCTGTAGAAATTTTGAGAGAAGAAGAAGAAGAAGAAGAAATTAATTAATCAAAGAAAGAAATGGAGAATTTGATATCACTAGTAAATAAATTACAAAGAGCATGTACAGCTTTAGGTGATCATGGTGAAGAAAGTGCATTACCAACTCTATGGGATTCTCTCCCCGCTATCGCCGTCGTCGGTGGTCAGGTATGTACTTCAATCTTGTTTCTCGATTTAGATCTTAGATCGGTTTCAGATTCTGTTGATTTTGAATCGGTTGAGTTAGGTTATTTTTTTACGGTTGAAATTTGGGATTTGTTTATTATTAGAGTTCTGGAAAATCGTCAGTGTTGGAGAGTATAGTTGGAAAGGATTTCTTGCCTCGTGGATCTGGTAAGTAATTTTTTCTTTTGAAAATTGATGTTTGAAGTTAAGCTTTTAGTTATAGATTTTGGACTGATAAAGGGAAATGTGTGGTGTGTTGATTGATTACAGGGATTGTGACTAGAAGACCGCTTGTGTTGCAGTTACATAAGATTGATGAAGGAAGAGAGTATGCAGAGTTCATGCATCTTCCGAGAAAGAGATTCACTGATTTTGGTAATTTTTTTACTAGATCCCCAAACGCAAATATTGGTTTGTTTGTAGTTGTTCGATTGCCAACTATTCAATCAATGTGTTGTTCTAGTGTGATATTTGTTTGATTGTTCGGTTTTATTAAGTTGTTATCTATCTTATGTGTGTTAGCTGCTGTGAGGAAGGAGATTGGTGATGAGACTGATCGAGAGACAGGGCGTGGCAAGGGAATTTCTAGTGTTCCTATTCATCTTAGTATTTACTCTCCAAATGGTAAGATTGAGATGTTGTTTTTACATTTGGTTACTGTTGCCTGTTTTTTGTTTGCTTATATACATAGTACTGAATCAAATAGATGTTACAACCAAGTATACGATGTGATACATTTGTGCCTTTTTTACTTCTTTTGTCGTTATAAGTTTGGAGTTTGCAAATTAGTGCCTTTAGGTCTTAATACCTAAAAGGATTACGAGTTTGTAGCTGTTGCTTCTTTGGTCATCTCTAATGTTGTTTTTTGAACCTCGGCAGTTGTGAACTTGACCCTGATCGATCTTCCTGGATTGACAAAAGTTGCCATTGGTAAGTTTTATTTACATTTTTTTAGGCTTGAATTGTAGATCGGTGCTCACAGTTCTCTTGCTATAATTTATGTTATACTATGATTCAATTTCTTTTCTTAATCTGAAAACTGACTGATTGATAAACCTGAGCACTGTAGATGGTCAATCTGATAGCATTGTTGCGGACATTGAGAACATGGTTCGCTCATTTATTGAGAAGGTATATCCTATGAACCATAAATTCATCTTATCATATAGAGTGCTGAAGTTCTTTTGTATATATTCCTATGTTTATATGAACTTCATAAGATATTGTTGTCCCTATTTGTCTTTTATGAACTCTAGGCATTGGAGCTGTAACCTTTTCAGTGCCATGATTTCTAGAATGAAATGTAGGTTTCTGTAGTTAGCTACGCCACTGAATTTTCTAAACCCACATCATTTTGAAATCTTACAGTCTAGGTGATAACTGTTTTCCATTATTTATGGTTTCCTTTCCACACTATTTGGTGTGGAATATATGAGTCATATGTATTATTCTTAACCTAGTGAACGCATTGTCGTTCATGGATGGTTTAAAGTAATTGCGTAGTTTGGTTATTAGACTATGATTTCCTATGTATGTTGGCCTTTTTATTAGACTATGTATCGTATATCTTATCATATACAGTGCTGAATTTCTATTGTATATATATTCTTATGTTTATATGAACGTCATAAGATATTGTGGTCCCTGCTCGTCTTTTTCGAGCTCTAGGCATTGGAGCTGTTACCTTTTCAGTACCGTGATTTCTAGAATGAATTGTTAGCTATGCCACTGACTTTTTTAAAACCCTCGTCAACAAATCCCTTATATCATTTGAAACTTGTATATCATGAGTTTGGAACACATCATTTTGATATCTTACAGTCTAACTGTTTTCTGATGTTCATGGGTTCATTTCCTTTCCACACAACTTGTTATGAAATATAGAGTCATAAGTATTATTCTTAGGAATCTTAACCTAGTGAATATATTGTCATTCATGGATGGTTTATAGTAAATGCGAGTTCGCATAGTTTGGTTTTAGACTATGATTTCCTACGTATAGTGGTCCTTTTTTTATTAGATTATGGTTAGGTCTGTAATAAAGCGAAAAAATTTCATTTGATTTCTTTCCTTCTTTCCTTCTTTACCCTGCAGCCCAACTGTTTAATTCTAGCAGTATCACCTGCCAATCAAGATCTGGCTACCTCTGATGCTATTAAAATTTCTCGTGACGTTGACCCAAAAGGTAAAACTTTTTAAACTTCATTTGTTCCAAATTCTGGGAACTTTTCTGTGATCCCCTATCCAATAGAAGTTATGACCATCTCATGTCCAGGTATGCTTGTATCTATAAAAGTTCAGTTCCTTATTCTTAATTGTATCTGTTTGCATTTTTCAGGGGAGAGGACTTTTGGAGTCTTGACAAAGATTGATCTCATGGATAAGGGTACTGACGCTGTTGATGTAAGTTGATTACTGCCTTGCAGTTCTTCGTTATTTTCTCAAACATTATCCTACTGTCAGAGAGATATTTGTTCTTTCATTAGTTTTCAAACTACTAAGTGGAACACCTTTCAGGGTGCTGTTTAAGAATTTCAAGTTTTTAGATTGGTTGAGAGGTTATTGTCGTGTCTGACATTCATTGGGTTCTCCAGATATTGGAAGGCAAATCATATCGCCTACAGTTCCCTTGGATTGGTGTGGTTAATCGCTCCCAAGCCGATATTAACAAGAGTGTTGACATGATTGCTGCTCGTCGCAGAGAGCGGGAGTATTTTGCAAGTACACCTGAGTACAGGCATCTTGCTCATAGGATGGGTTCTGAGCATCTAGGAAAGATGCTATCAAAGGTAAAAATTCTTCTTCTATACTATCTTGTACGAATTGTTCTGGATTAGAGGGACAACAGTTGTCAAAGTGTTCTTTTATTATGTTGTCTGGCTCTTCTCAAAATTGTTTTTAGTAATTTATGAGCTTTGATTATTTCATACTAAAATTGAAGCATAATGGCTGCTTTTGCAGCACTTAGAAACTGTAATCAAGTCACGAATCCCAGGTCTCCAGTCGCTAATTAACAAAAGTATTGCCGAACTAGAGGCGGAATTAAGCCGTTTTGGGAAGCCCGTTGCCACTGATGCCGGGGTAAGTCTGGCTTAATCTCCATGTTCCATTCAGATTCTGCTGTCTTTAGTCTTCAATATGCACTTATGATCAAAAATGCAATCACAAATAGTTATTTTCAGAGGGCCTTATGGTGATTTAATCATTGTTTGCAGGGTAAGTTGTACTCTATTATGGAGATTTGTCGCCTCTTCGATGGAATTTACAAAGAACATCTCGACGGCATGTATGTAGCTGCAGTTACTCTTTACTTTCTGTTTTTTTGAATTTCCTAGTGACTCCACAACAGTTTGTCAATACAAAGTGGCGCCTAATCTTTTGTTTAATCGTATATGTCTGCAGACGCCCAGGTGGTGATAAAATCTACAATGTTTTTGACAATCAACTTCCTGCAGCTTTGAAAAGATTGCAATTTGACAAGCAACTCGCGATGGAGAACGTAAGAAAGCTAATTACTGAAGCAGATGGTTACCAACCACATCTTATCGCTCCTGAACAAGGATATCGCCGTCTCATTGAATCTTCATTAATTACTATTAGAGGTCCTGCAGAGGCAGCAGTTGATGCGGTATGCGTTACTTTAACTTCCTGCCTATATTCCCAGTCGAACTATTGAACTTCTGCTTTTAAGTTCTCTCTTGTAATGATTACAGGTTCATAGTTTACTGAAGGACCTTGTGCATAAGGCTGTCAGTGAGACTGTTGTAAGTTCCTGTTGATTCCTGTTTACTCATCTCGCAATGAACTTATACATCAATTTAAGAATAGGTTGACTGCATCACTCCTGTAAATGGTTTTACATTCTGTTAGTTCAGCGCCATGGACTAACAGAAGTATTCCTTTTGTGAGTATGAACTGTTGAAATTTATCAATTTTGTTACTGTTGTATGCAGGAGCTAAAGCAGTACCCTGGTCTCAGAGTGGAGGTTACCAATGCAGCTGTTGAATCCTTGGAACGAATGAGGGATGAAAGTAAGAAAGCAACTCTGAAATTGGTTGACATGGAGTCTAGTTACCTCACTGTTGATTTCTTCCGAAAGCTTCCTCAAGATATTGAGAAGGGTGGAAATCCCACACATTCAATTTTTGATCGATATAATGATTCATATCTTCGCCGAATAGGTAACTAACACATATTCATTATCTCTTCATGTAGAAAAGGTCAATTCTGCTTAGTTCGTTGAAATTAGGATCGCTTGAATTACTTTCATGTATTTATCCTTGATTGCTTTGATTTTTCTTCCATTTTGTTGCAATAGAGATATTAAGTTCTTATCAGTACTCAATCTTGTGTTTTGCTTGCTTGTCTTATAAAATACAACAGGGTCAAATGTCTTGTCTTATGTCAATATGGTTTGCGGGAGTTTGCGAAACTCTATTCCTAAATCCATCGTTTATTGTCAAGTCCGTGAGGCCAAACGCTCACTACTCGACCATTTCTTCACAGAATTGGGATCCAAGGATGTAAGTAGTGATGGTTACTGTGTGCTCTATTTTTAATTCTTCAAACCGTATTACCCATCTGATCTTAATTCTTGCAAGTGTGGTTCTGCGGTTAAAGTTTCTTTTAATTGATATCACTGTAAAATGTTTTCATTGCAGACAAAGCAATTATCTGGATTGTTGAATGAGGACCCAGCAATCATGGAACGTCGAATCGCCCTTGGGAAAAGGTTGGAGTTATACAGAAGTGCACAAGCAGAGATCGATGCAGTCGCCTGGGCAAAGTAAAGAGAGTAAAAAAAAGAAACCAAGATTACATTTTGTACCTTAGTGTTTGTGATTTACAGTTTAATTTTAGTAAGAAACCCTAGTAGTAGTGCTTCATACTGTCTTGCTATAATTACACGTATTTATGAACTCTTTTTTAAACTTTATACGAAGTCTATATAAATGTAATTGTGATTTTGCAAGGGTTTTTTCGTTTACTCGGCCAACAAAATTATCGTACTTGGCCAATTTAGTTGTTCAAATTTGTTGCAAGTTGATCAACAAAATCAACTAATTGTAGAAACTGTGTTGCTAGCAATTGGAATACCAATTTGAGACAGGTACTCCAATCCTGTATGAAAGAAAGTGTGAGACTTAGAGGTCTTACTCTTACCTAGAATTTAAATCTTTAGTGTCTAGTACTGTGAGACACAAAAAGCTGTTGCATCCAAATGTGACCCAACATTTCTTCCTTCAGCCCTCTAGCTACTGACAACATTGAGAGTGCGCCTCCCGGATGATTTGTGGTACTTTTGCCAGCACCCAAGAGAGCAACTGAAAGGCGAGGCCGCGAGTTTTCGACAGAGTTGTGGGATGCGTAGACTGCCGGTGAATCATCCGCAACCGAGTTTGTCAATTTGATAGTATATATAGCTAAACTTGACTGAAATGAACTTGGACTTCAACACCAAAATGTCAGCAACGATAGCTCTCACTTTCCATAAGGTGTCTCCATTCTGGTCCTTGGTCAGCTGAGTCACAATCTGTAGACAATCTCCTTCTATAGTGCATTTTGCCAGCAGATTTAACAAAAATAACAAAAACTATTGGAAGTATAAACATCAAGCAAAATGCCAATTTAGAAGTATAATTATTCAAGAGTCAAGACCATTAATGGAAAAGATCTTTACATAAATAATATTGCAAAATTGCACCCTTAGGCCTCAACTATAATATAACGCAAGAAGTTACAATACTCTATTCTTTTCCTTACAACTGATTAAAGAAGAAGAATCGAATCCGATATCGGAACTATCATCGTAGTTGATCAGGATGGCATGCTGGCTAATTGCTCATGCAACTTCGGCGCATCAAGCAGATTTAACCAAATCCGGCACCGCAGGTTCAACGGGTCCTAGTACAGCTCCACGAGCATTTTTAACAGTAGACACAAGTTTCACTCCAGGCTTCACAGGCGTTATGTTGATCTTATTGAATTTGATACCATCACAACCCAACATCTTACTACATTTCATCGTGATAGCGGAAGTTAAAGTTGTGTCAGCTGTTCCTGTCAAACCTTCGAAGGTTACATCACTAATCTTAACGGCACTTCCCTGCATCGGAAGAAAAAGAATGTTGCGCGCATTATCTCTAAGTTTTTGAATGTTCAGTTTTACGGGAGGTAGAACAGTATGTTGAGTAATTTACACACCTCATTTACAGTTTCCGGGGTAAAGTAATACTGATCGATGAATATTGGGTTCAATACATTTGTGAAATTGGAATTCTTGTACGTCACTTTTCGGCAATACCCTTTTCCGCCCTGAGAAATTAAGAGCAAAATGTCATATCTCTAGAAACAGGAAACCGATCGAAAGCCGGACATCATTTACTTGCAAGTATGGAATTGTTAAGCCAAGTAATTCTACGGGGTCTCCATACCGAATGCATATATAAGTATGCATACATACCGGATAAGTCTTGATTCTACAACCAAACATGGTGCCAACAAATTGAATCTTTTCAACATGAATCTCCTCTACTGCTACAGTCTCTCCTCCTGAACCTAAGCTTCCAATACTGCACATGTAAAGCAATGGTCGTCGAGAAAACATGGCAACGATCAGTATCATATAGTCTCCTATCTGCAAATACATATCAAAATGGAATTGTTGCTAACCTTACTCCGTGTCCAGGTCCGCAGTGACAGTTGCGGACGTAAACAAATGAACTACCTTGTCCAATTGACACACAGTCGTCACCTGATGATAAATGTTTACAGAATTGAGAAAAACCAGCAAGTGTTCAATGTAGTTTGTATAAATGAAAAGAGATCGCATTATGCACATGAAATGTAAGTGTGAACCTACCGCTCCTAAAATCGCTGTCGGCAATAACTACGTTTTTAACATTCATGGTGTGGATACCATCGGTGTTTGGAGCTTCAATAGGAGCGTTAATCTTAATATTGTATGCCTCAAAACCATCCAAACCCATGAAAGCTACATGAAACATTGGAGAGTTTGTGACTGTAATGTCTCTGAATTGGCCACCATTTGTTCCTATGAAGTGAATCGCCTGCAATCAAATGAAAAATGTAGTGCGCATGTTTCTTTTTCACGTTAACTCCGTGAAGAAAATACAAAAAATAAAAATACATCGACTCAATCTGCCGATACTTACAGTTGGTTGTCTCTTGCTGCATCCCTGTCCAAAGAAGAGAAGATATGATCAATCCACCCATATTGAAAATGTAAATTTTGCACAAGCTACATATATATATATGCATTAGTATTTACCGGATGATCCAATGACTTAGGGTTATGACATGATTGTGCCCACCAAGCTTTGCCGCGTCCATCAATTACACCACCTCCATATACCTTGAGCCCAGCTATGTTAGCAAATATGATCCATCCCCCCTCATTCTTTCCAGCCCATGCCTTAGGAGATTCAGGAGCTAGAATAGTTCCCGCGAGCTAAATAAAAAGTGCGACAAAAAGAGTAAACATTTACATCTAAAATCAATAACAGGAGCCAGGATTACACGTAAGAGGAAAACAAATTTAAGTAAGTGCAAGAAATCAAAATCAAAAGGCAAAACTTTAGAACCAGTTGGTAAATAGGGCACCTGCCCCAACTTGTAAGTATCTGGCTCTGCCCCAGTCTGAAATAATTGAACCAATTCATAAACACTAAATATATACGTATATACATACCTCGACGGAGATGTTTTTAGCCTTGCACGGGCCAGGAAATGTAGTTGGCATAACCAAAAATTTCTTTCCTTTTGGGATAACCATTTTTGGTATCCCTGTGGGTGCCTTGCATGTGGCGTCCCATGCTTTGATGAATGCCTAGAATCAGATAAAAATTCAATTGAAAGATGGTAATTCTGAAACTGCTCACAAAAAAACATGTAGTCTGTTGTCTGAAACCATTTTTACTTACTTGTGTATCATCTTTTATGCCATCACCTACTGCACCTGAATCTAAAACGTTAAAAACACCTTGTGCTACTACATCATGAACATGGGTTGCGATGACAACCCCGAAGATCAAGAAAACAATGTTCATAGCTTGCTGCAAAAAAAATTAAAACAAAAATAAAATAAAAAGCACATTTAGTTTAATTACAATCTGATTCAGATTTTAAAAGTAAATTTTGATGAATTCAAGAGTTTTTTTCTCACCATAATTTTTGTTTGCAGAATAAGTATTAAAAGTTGATATGAGAAATGAGAAACGATCCAACAAGTATTTAAAGGTGATTAAGAGAAGTTTAAGGGGAGTAAATGTTGGAAACTTATGGTTTAGGAGATATCCTTATTTTTATGCTTTACTATAGTTAGATTAGAGAATAATTAATAGAGTTGATCTCTATTTCTTAGTTATATTATTACTAGGTCAGTGCCATTTTTTTTTTTAAGAAAATAAAAAACCTCTTGTAAAGTCGTAGACTCACACATGCACCCGAACATTACATTCCCGTAACCTGCTAAGCAAGACACTAAGGTTTTAGCCATAGCCAACTAAGCTCGAGTTCATACATGTTTTAGCTAAATTGAAAGCAGGGATATCATGGGTCTTGAACAGACCAAAGACCACAAGATGTTATTATCGCTGTCAAATCTCTGTTATTTCAATGGGTTCTCCTCCGGCTCATTCCTTCTTTTCTTGTAATCATCAGCCCGTTTGCTGACATTAGATATTGAAGGTGTGTCTTTTCACTTTTATTCCCGAGGAGCCTTAGGTTCTCCAACATGAGCTCTTGATTCTAACAAAACATCTAAGAACTTATGCGAAAATAAATTTTTCTCCGCTAAGCAGGTAAGATAAATCATTTTGAAACTTTTCTTTCTGTTTCTAACGCCAAAATATAGTTGCAGATAATCCTACAACCACCCCCAAGATCCTAGACTAGCAAACATGACAGAAATAAAATTAAAAGACAAGACATAAGAGATTTTACGTGATTAGGTGTTAAAACCTATGTCAATAGTCTTTCTCTCCTTTAATAGAAAAAGCTTTGCTCGGGTCTGATCTATCTTTTTCTCTTCGTTGAAATCTTCTCTTTGCTGGGGAAACGTTGCGAGATAGCAATGATTGGCTTCGCCGAAGGCATCACTTTAAACCTTACAACGACCTAATCTTCTTCGGCCACCTGTCCAGTCAACCCTGGTCTTCAACTGATATGACCGTTCTGAATTCATTAACTGCACAACTACCCGCTGCGAGCCTGACCGTCGATCCTTTCATACATCCTACACGTGTCGTAACACCCCCAATTTTTGCATGGCGCTTACTCATGGACGCGTCATGGCCTGGGTTGAAGCTTCATCCTAAGCTTTTAAAGCTTACCCAGATATGAATTATGGTGTGGATGCCTTGACCTCGAATTATAGTGTTAAGGACCTACTACGCGTGATGCGTATTCGAGGAGGCATGATAGTGCAAAGGCACTATTATACCGTGATGCATGATTCAATGCATCACTAAGCCGAAGTTGCGTAAGTGAGAACATCATAGTGCTAAGGCATTATTATGCCGTGATGCATTATCGAGAATGCATCACCGAGCCAATGTCGCTATTCGATGAATGCATCATACTGCTAAGACACTATTATGCCGTGATGCATTATTGAGAATGCATCACCGAGCCAAGAGTGCATCACCGTGATGCATTAGCGTGTTTAATTGTAGCTTACCCGAGAATGCATCGCTTGGCTTTGGCAAAAAATCTTCATTTTCGGCCTTGCAGTCGATGGATGTCACTTCCCATTCTAATATTTATTTGTAGAAATGCGAATAAAAAATATATAGGGAGGGAGCTTTGCTTGAATGTGCATGAGCGGTAATGCACATATAAATACGATGTAGCTATACGTTGGAGCATACTTGATACATAAGCATCAATATGCTTGTAGCTTAACCAATGAAGCTTGAATGTGCATGAGCGGTAATGCACATATAGATATGCAAAGTGGCCAATAAGTTGGAGCATACTTGATGCATAAGCATCACTATGCTTGTAGCTTAACCGATGACGCTTGAATGTGCATGAGCGGTAATGCACATATATATACGATGTGGCCTATACGTTGGAGCATACTTGATGCTAAAGCATCAATATGCATGTAGCTTAGCCTATAAAGCTTGAATTATGCGAAAGCATCATTCAATCGTGCTACATACTTGAGAATGCATATTTACATAATAAATAGCGATAGTTATGCACAAGCTAGTGCATACCTTGCGAAAGTCCTTAGACCTATACGGACTAGGATTTGCTTGGCCTTTGGCCTTGCAACGAAGTTGGAATCGATGTTGGATTTGCCTTAATAGGCTTAAGTTGCTTGTCCCTTTCGAATTGACCCTTTGTTGAACTACGAACATGCTTGATCCCTTCAAGGTACGGGTTAGGTACGTAGGCATCCGCAATGCAATGCATTGAGGTGCAATACCTTGTCGCTCATATCATCTAATTTGGGAGATGATTGCGATATTATGGTAACTCATATCATCTGGCTCGGCAATGCTAATCAAGAGATGATTGTTGCCACACTTGATGGGGTAGTTGATATTTCATTTGATGTATTGTTCATACTTCCTAGCAACCGTTGCGGGATCGAATGACATGTGCCTGGATGTTGCACCCTTGGCAAGAATAAGATTAAGTGCACGCTCCAGTGCATGGTCGAAGTAGAATTGATGAAGCAAAAGTTTAGGCTTGAAATAGCCTAGGTGTCGGTCCAAGGCATGAGTTAGGCCTGGACAATGATTGTAATTATGTGATGCTTGCCAAATGCATCCCCATTAGCTTGTATAACCTTCAACCCTTGGTAGAATAAGGGTAAGTTGGAATGATATGCTAGTCCAAGGCATGGGTCAGGCCTGGACAAGGATTGTACTTAGGTGATGCTTGTCAAAGGCATTCACCATGGTATTTAATGACCTTGCACCCTTTGTAGGTCAAGGGTGAGTTGGTGACTACGGTCTGAGTACCATGCTTGCAAAGCATGTTTGAAATGGAAAATATACCTGGAACGGTATAAACGTAGCTTGAATGATGTGGGAACTACGTTTCAAGTATAATGCTTACAAGGCATGCTTGGAAAGCAAAAATTTACTTGCATTTTCCATCGAGAAGTTAAGCTTTAAGGTTCGGTTACTCTCCTTTAAATCGCGCATCGGGGAGTTCTGGCCAGCCTAGCGTAACACGCTGGAGGCGGAATTTTCCGATTTGTGATAAATGGTATCAAAGCAAGTTCCGAGAAAACACTAGGGACTGTGAGTTTTGGACTCGTCAATGAGCATTATGTATTTTATGACTACAAAGTTTTCCTTCAAAGGAAATAAAAAAGTTGGAAGAATAGGCCAACTGTTGTGCGAAAATAGAGTGGATAAATAGGCCAAGTGCCTATACAAAATAAATTGTAACTTACTAGTTACTCCGCTAAGATTTGGACGAGCTTGACCTAGTTCTGTGAGTTTGCCAGAAAACCCGTTTGGAACCGTGGATGGTATCCCACTACCCTTGGCACTAGGACTGATCACCCCCTCAGCCGTGTGGTACGGTATGCGTTGTCAGGTTGGTTAGCACCCACTTACAAGTGGAAGATCGTCCAGGACGATGACTTGCATCCGACTGCACTGGCATTAGAGTTTGGTCCTCACAGTATTACGCTAGAAACTGTTTATAAATTCACGATGACTCTTTTCAACCTCTGTGAATCTTGGGGACTCTTAAGTGTATGGTATGGGACGTCCACTTAAGATCTCGTGTTGAGTAAATTCTTTTGCGGTATGAGACGCATGTTTAGGGATCCATTTTGATTTTTCTCGGCAGAGTTATAAAACCTTTGCTGATCCTCGAGCATGCGATATGGGACGTATATTCGGAAGGTCTCAATCGACGTTTATAGCAATTGTAGGCCATATTAGGATTCTGGGATATGTGGAATGGGACGCATATTCTGAAGGTTCTAATTTGTCATCATTAACAAACATTGGACCCTTGCAAGATTTTTGTGCATCATGGAATGGGATATATGCATAGGAAACCTTAATTTATTAAGCTTGTCCACAATAGTTTTTGAGTTAAATTTCGGGGACAAAATTCTTTGAAGGTGGTAAGAATGTAACAACCGCAATTTTCGCATGGTGCTTACTCATGGACGCGTCATGGCCTGGGTTGAAGCTTTATCCTAAGCTTATAAAGCTTACCCAGATATGCATTAGGGTGCGGATGCCTTGACCTCGAATTATAGTGTTAAGGCCCTATTACGCGTGATGCGTATTCGAGGAGGCATGATAGTGCAAAGAAACTATTATACAGTGATGCATGATTCAATGCATCACTGAGCCGAAGTTGCGTAAGTGAGAACATCATAGTGCTAAGGCACTATTATGCCGTGATGCATTATCGAGAATGCATCACCGAGCCAATATCGCTATTCGGTGAGTGCAGCATAGTGCTAAGGCACTATTATGCCGTGATGCATTATTCAGAATGCATCACCGAGCCAAGAATGCATCACCGTGGTGTATTAGCGTGTTTAATTGTAGCTTACCCGAGAATGCTTCACTTGGCTTTGGCAAAAAATCTTCATTTTCGGCCTTGCAGTCGATGGATGTCACTTCCCATTCTAATATTTATTTGGAGAAATGCGAATAAAATATATATAAGGAGGGAACTTTGCTTGAATGTGCATGAGCGGTAATGCACATATAAGTGCGATGTAGCCTATACGTTGGAGCATACTTGATGCATAAGCATCAATATGCTTGTAGCATAACCGATGAAGATTGAATGTTCATGAGAGGTAATGCATATATAAATATGCGAAGTGGCCAATAAGTTAGAGCATACTTGACGCATAAGCATCACTATGCTTGTAGCTTAACCGATGAAGCTTGAATGTGCATGAGCGGTAATGCACATATATATACGATGTGGCCTATACGTTGGAGCGTACTTGATGCTAAAGAATCAATATGCATGTAGTTTAGCGTATAAAGCTTGAATTATGCGAAAGCATCATTCAATCGTGCTACATACTTGAGAATGCATATTTGCATAATAAATAGCGATAGTTATGCACAAGCTAGTGCATACCTTGTGAAAGTCCTTAGACCTATACGGACTAGGATTTGCTTGGCCTTTTGCCTTGCAACGAAGTTGGAATCGATGTTGGATTTGCCTTAATAGGCTTAAGTTGCTTGTCCCTTTCGAATTGACCCTTTGTTGAACTACGAACATGCTTGATCCATTCAAAGTACGAGTTGGGTTTGCAATGCATTAAGGTGCAACACCTTGTCGCTCATATCATCTAATTTGGGAGATGATTACGACATTATGGTAACTCATATCATCTGGCTTGACAATGCTAAGTAAAGATGATTGTAGCCACACTTGATGGGGTTGTTGCAATTTCATTTGATGGATAGTTCATACTTCTTAGCAACCGTTGCGGCATGGAATGACATGTTCTTGGATGTTACACCCTTAGAAAGAATAAGATTAAGTGCATGCTCCAGTGCATGTTCGAAGCAGAATTGATGAAGCGAAAGTTTAGACTTGAAATAGCCTAGGTGTTGGTCCAAGGCATGAGTTAGGCCTGGACAATGATCGTAATTATGTGATACTTTCCAAAGGCATCCCCATTAGCTTGCTTTCAACCCTTGGTAGAATAAGGGTAAGTTGGAATGGTATGCTAGTCCAAGGCATGGGTCAGGCCTGGACAAGGATTGTACTTAGGTGATGCTTTTCAAAGGCATTCACCATGGACTTTAATGACTTTGCACCCTTTGTAGGTCAAGGGTGAGTTGGAACGATATGGAGACTACGGTCTGAGTACCATGCTTGCAAAGCATGTTTGGAAAGGAAAATATACGTGAAACGGTATAAACGTAGCTTGAATGATGTGGGAACTACGTTTCGAGTATAATGCTTACAAGGCATGCTTGGAAAGCAAAAATTTACCTGCATTTTCCAGCAAGAAGTTAAGCTTTAAGATCCGGTTACTCTCCTTTAAATCGTGCATCAGGGAGTTCTGGCCAGCCCAGCGCAACGCGCTGGAGGCGTAATTTTTCGGCTTGTGACACGTGTCTTCATCATGTGCAAGTGGTAGATGTCTCAGTTCAAGTTAAAGTAACTTTCAAACTTCTATCAGGTGCTTCGCTTCTCACCTAATTAATTATCTTGTATTCATACCCCGCAATGCTTCCATGCGGAGACACTATTTTCTACCCCCACATGATGAGCAAGGTTAAATGTTTCTGCCAGGTCCATCTCGAACTTAAAATTCTGTTTAATGCGATACAAGGTGTAACTAAAAATGTTTGGTTTGTTAGGATAACACTTACTCTTTTTGTATCTCCCATATCTTTGTCATACTTTCTGATTATTTCACAAATGGAAGCATATACAAGCTGTAGGTGCAAGGAAGTATTTCCCTGTTAAATAAAGAAGGAAATTGCAATATATTAACAATACATAACAAGTAAGAAATTTGCTAATTAATATATGAAAATATTTAAACATCATGATTGAGCATCTTATCCTTGCTAAATGTAAATTTACGTCTCTTCTCCCCGATGTTCTGCAAGACTGAATATTTAATTTCTACGCAGGCCAGTACGTCCGACATTTCATCAAGCCTATCTCCAGAATTGCCTCTTTCAGTAAGAGTACAACTTTAAACTGATCTTTGACTTCATTAAATAAACCAAACACATCACTGATTTTTGGATCAGAATCCAAACCATGTAATTCACTTTCGGGGTTGGCTTCCCATCATCAGGAAGCCAACCTGTAAATTTCACGGTCTGTAATCACATAAACAAAATCAGAATATATATATCCTACACAAGACATTATTTTCAAACATATAGTAAGTGACTGACGTAGAATAAATACTCATATTAAAACCTGTAATGATCTTGATGTCTGGCCTCAACAACATAAATAATCAGGTTATTTTTTCATCAATCAGACGAACTTATAAGCATAGAGCACCAATTTATACTAGAATAAAATTTGTTCACACTGACATCGATCCCCACATGTGCATACAAACAAAAAAGAAAACACATGTTTAACGTGATCAAAACTTTTCATAAAACAAGTATTACACGGCTTTATCCGGAAGGCATAAAACGTCGCATAAAAATTAAATCACTAACCAAAGAACAATTATATTAGTTGCGGCATGTTTGTAACAACCATCATTCCGCACAAGAAGACGTTATTTCTCTCCAATAATAATCCCAAAACCATGATCAAGTTATATTAGTTGTGAGATGTTTGTAGCAGCCATCATTATGCACAAGAAGATGTTATTTCTCTTTAATAATAATCCTAAAACCATAATCAACTTCCTTGATCATCCCACGCCACTTTAATTCAAGCAAAACTCCAGAGATATGTCCGTTATAAAACTTGATGAAAAACTTAAAACCTCGATGGGAAACCAGTAAAAATACATGTTACCAACATTTTTTTCCCCTAAACAGAACATAGAACCACATGATGCAATGCAAACAATAATAGAAAAAATCATTCGGTAGTACGATTGTTAAGAACATACCATTTTTGTTAAAGGAAGAACCCCAAAGAACTTATAAATCTTATCTAACTTCTTTTTGCCGATCTCGTTGATTGTAGACCACGCCTTTAAATATTTTTCATTCTTACCACTCTTAAGGAACATTTATAAAGACAAAAACAATTTTGAAGAAAGTTAATACATGTTACTTTATAATGAACAAAAATCCTACTTGAACATATTAATACATATGGAATTAATATTAACATAGAGAAGAAGCACCCCTTGTTAAGATTTCTCAAATTCTGTAACATATATATTATTTTTATTTATTTTTATTTAGAAAAATATGTAAGAGGGAAAAAAGAAAATCATATATTTACAAATTGTAGGTCATTCTGCTGAGCAGGTTCGACAATGATCAATAACTTTCAACAAGATGGTAGAACTCATTTAACTGAGTAAGATAATAAAAAAATAAAATGAACCTATTCAGAGATGCAAGTTATAATTTCTTTTAACAAACTCACATAACTCATTCAACTGAGCAAGATAATAAAAAATAAAATGAGTCTACTCAAAGATGCTAATATTATTTTTTTCAAAACCAGTTGGGGAAGCTTCTCAGCTTTCTAACTGTAGGGACACAAAAAAGACAACAACCAAAAATTACAAAACCTTTTGTGATTAACAAGTTTCATTCGGCAGACTTAATCGTTTTCCTACACGCCCACCCATCCTGAAAGCCTAAGTCTTTGAGTGAAAGAATGATCCTTAAGCAGCTTCTGATGTGCATCCTTGTAACATACCTGTAAAAGATACATTTAACATAACTAGTTAGATATACATCATAATTTTTTGTTCAAATTATTTTCCATGCCATATGCTCACTAAAAATTGTCGATTGGATATCTCTTCTACAACGTCCAAGTCCCAGCTAGGGTACATCTAGAGCATAAATTCATTTAAAACCGCAACCTGCAAAGTAAAAAGACATATGTTTAAGCAATAAAGAATAATAACCTTTATCTTAAGAGATGCATGTGACCTCACTGGGATAATAAATAACCGCAAACAGTGAGGTTGTCATAGAAATTAAGGATTATGATTTTAATCTATAATATAAAACACACTTTTAGTCATTTAAGTGGGTAAAAAACACTTAAGTAAAACACATTGTACCAAACTTGAATGCCCCGAGTCAATAACTTGGCTACGTTATACTATAATTACTACTAAATATAAAAATTTGTAGGTTTTTCAATCAAATATCACCCCATTTTTACTATTTTATATTTCTCCGCGTCTAATAAAAAATGTTATTTTAATATTTCCGTATCTTAATTTATAATAAAAATATTTAACATCTTAAAATGGTGATTATTATTTATATAAACTATTTAAATTTTAAAATTATCAAAATGTTCAAACTCATAAAAAATCATATGCGAAAAAAAAGTGTATGCATGTGCAAACAAAAAAAAAATCATATTATACAAAAGAGATTATATGCAAAAAGATGTTAATTGACAAATATTCATTGTAAAAAATAATATTTATATCATGAGACATTGTGTTATTAACATGTGGATTTTTTTCATAATTAGTTAATACTAATGCACAAAATAAAAATACATTAACGTAATATGAATATATTTTTAAGTTTTGTCATGCATGAATACTTTTATGACGTCGACTTTTAAATCATAAAGAATATTTATAATATACAAAAATATGTTTATTTGAAATATTCATATTTTAAAAAATTAAAAAATAATACCATAAAATTTGAATATATAAACTAAGATTTAAGCACATCATTTAGGTTGACATAGGTATTTTAAGAAACCTATTATTGGGGCTGCACACTTTAGGTTTTGAGGGATGCTGGGGTACTTGATGTGATTTTAATATAGTGGTAAAAGTGTTTGATTCTCGGACTTGTGAAGATTTAATTTATAGACCTAATTTTTAATTACTAAAATAAATAAGATTAAACAGATTTGATTTTAAAAATAGATGGAAGTAAACTAGGGTTTAAGATTCCACCATTCACCAATACTTCTGTGATATGCCTAGCAATTCTATGCTCAATTTAATCTAAATATGCCAAAAATAGGTTTTTAAAAGAATAATTGTAAATCCTAAGCATGAGACATCAAAAGCAGTCAACCCAGCATGACTCATCAAAAGAGAACACAACTATTTAAGAAAAACCATTTTTTCAATTTTAATCAAGCAATTAATAATATAAGAATTGTAAAGAAAATATAGATAAAATAGACATACCACTTAATTATTGGAAGAAAGGCTTCCTCCGTCACCCCAGTGATGGTGATTAGCTCATTGTAAAGAAAAACACTCAAAATAATCTTTCATTGCTCAAAAAGTGTTTACAGAGGCTACAACGAAGTAACACAGCCGATTTGATACGCTTATAAGCGTTACAGTGAGGTGGTTCAGCGTGTTACAGCAGCAGAAAAGCAACATGAAACAAGCAACTTATGTAAGTGTTTCTGTTTAAACAGTAAAACAGCTTAAACTGCGACTGTTCCTGCAACAGTGTACTGTTGCTGTCTTCTTCTTCTTCGGCAACTGGCAGAACTGTGTTGTCTCTGAAATTTTCCCAGTGGATCTATATCCTGATTCTCTTGGTTTCTCTTGCTATTTATAGGCTATACTAACCCTAGGGATCTTCCTTAATTGATAAGGACTCAAATAAGAGTCCCAATCCAACTTGAATTCATCCTTGAACATGTCACATCGTGATATTTTTCTTCTCCGGATACACTCGGTGTTGAAGCAATATTCACGGCATGAATCACTGTTTCTCGACGTGTTTGATTTTGTTTTGATCTCTTCTTGTTTTTGGGTCAAATGGAAGTACAAAAAATCCCTAAAATCACGTAAACAGAATTATCAGTAGTTTTCTCTAGATAAGAATAGGGTTCCGCCTTATTCGGATTTTGAAATGTAAAAGGGGGTGCCCCCAATCCAAAGTGTGGGTGCCTTTATCACTTTTCGAGTCGATTTTTCCGTAAATGTTTGTTTCTCAAAAATACCTACAAAGACATAATAAGTACAAAATCGAATACTATCGAAACAGATAATCGAGTGTAATTTAGACACAAAAATGTGTCTATCAGTACTCTATTTAGATAGCCAAACTCAGAATTACTCTTTGGGTAGTTTTATTACCATATTACCCTACAATAACTAACCCTAACTCTAATTAAAATACGAAAACAAAACCTAAAATTATTGCGTTCCATTTCCCAGCTGTTTCCATCTCCTTCTTCTCCATTCCCTCTCCTCTTCAAACGATAATTAATCGTCGATTTTAAAAATTATTCATCGACGATTAAATTCTTTTTGTAAAACAAGATGAGGTTAAAGCAAGTGAATAGAAGAACCTATATAAACCCAAGAAGATAACCAATTTACAGTGTTTCGAATTCAAGTTCTTCCCAAGAACCCGAAGAGTTACCACATCAATAACCAACAAAGAAAAAGAGGAAACTCCCGCTAATCCATTAGAAATGGCTCGTTTAAGGTATGAATCGAAAAACACACCCTTTTTCTAACAATTTTATTGCTTAATTAGGACACATTTGTTAAAATTAGGGTTCAAAAATTTAGTTTCGTAACTTCCTACGACTAGGAAATGTTGATTTCCCAGCCATAAAATTGAATTTTTCCCACTTACGACTGAGAAGGCATTTTTTTGTTACGGATAGGAAATTAAACATAACTAACCGTGACAGTTACGCCTAGTACAAATTTTGAAAACTTAGCTGTAACTTTAGTTTCCTAGCCGTAATTGACCCTGTGTTTGGTTTTTTTTTTTTTTTGGTTTACGGATAGGTCGATGCTTGGAAAAACTAGCTGTAGAGTAACTCGACCCAACTGTAAAATAGCATTTCCTAGCCCTAACTGACCCTGAGTTTGGGTTGAATTTTTTTTATGGTTTATAGCTAGGTTAATGCTTGGAAAAGCCAGTCAAACATTTTCGACCCAACTGTAAGTATTTTTTTCCAGTAGTAAATTACCCTGAATTTCATGTTTTATAATGACATTTTTTGGATTTTCATTTGTTTAGCTATATTTTATTGTTATATGTCTATATGTATTGAACATGCCTTTCTAACTTGTTGTTTTAGTCCATGAAAGGACAAGAAGAAGAGAAGAACGTAAGAAGTAACACCAAGAAATGACCCAACTCCAACCTCTCGTCACAACAAAAATTTGGGTGCAGACAAAAGGAAGAAAGATGCACTCGTTATTAGTGAACCAAGATAAGAGGTAACTGAACGTGCACTTGTGCTTTCTCAACAACAAGAAAATATGATTTGAGAAGAACATAGGGGCGAAACAACTGTTGGTCCATTGGTTGGTCCCTCCGATGCTAAAGGAAAGGGAAAAAGAAAGAGAATGCAGCTCCTCTTACAACAACTCAAGTCATTAACAACATGGTTCTTTTGCCCGGGAAGGAGAATGAAAAACCTTGGGATGAACCAAGGGATAGGTCCTTTGTCTTATTTGGTTACCCACATTCATGGGCGGGAAGGGTCTGTCAGGCGTTGGTAATAATCTAATTAAATCTAATTATATATAGAACTTTAATATTTTTATTATTATTAATGTTTTTTCCATTGTTTATGTAGGATCATACAACAACGGTCCCGAAACTCAAACACCAGAGGGCGAGTTTCTGGATTGGATAGTGAGAGCGATGCGGTTATAGCCCTTGTACATGCTTCAGGCTTATGGCCTGCAATATCCACTGCGCAGAAGCAGTACGATATTGTCATTGTTTGCTCATTTAGAGAGAGGTATTTTCATGAGACAAATACTTTTCATCTTCCGGTCGACGAGTTGACTATCACTCCGGACGATGCTCTCCAGATTACAGGCTTGTCCGTGGATGGAAAATCCATGCATGAGGGTTTCGAAAACTCTCTTTCTTTTGAAGATCTTTTTAATTTGGCATTTGAATATCTTGGATGAGACAAGACTGAAGCGAAAAAAAGTTTCAGATTGGAGTCCCAGAAAGGCCGAAGGGAGAGAATGAGTTCGGCAACAGAAGGAAGAAGAATAAGGATGGTGCAATGGTTGCGTCAAGTATTGCAAGAAAGATAAATTTGAGTCGTCTGAGGGCTAAGTTCGAGAATTCCAAGTATTGGAAGATTGATGCTACAAGGGTTAGACATACAACTACATCGTACTTGTTGTACGCAGTTGAGACCATCCTTTTTCTCGATCTCTCGGGTAACAGGGTGAACGCTTGCTATCTACAACTCTTGCAACATCTGAGTCTTAATCCGGAGTTCAACAAGGTAGCAGAGTACTGGGGAACTGCCATCCCTTCTTTCTTACTTGAGAGTCTTAGTAAAGCTTCAAGGTGGGATCAAACACAAATTGCGGGGAATGTTGGACTTCTTCAGGTAATTTTTATGTTACATTTCCAATGTTTTTTCAGTTTGTATAATGATCAGTGTTTAATATGATTGTCTTTATGCGCAATCATGTGTTTATAACCATTTTCCTACCTTGAGGAGACCAACAGAGAGTAAAAAATGGCGTTTCCCTACTTCAACATGAAACAGATATCCCTTCATAAAAAATTAGTAGAAGGACAAAGAGAGTAAGATGGTTGATATGGGGGGTCAATTGGACGCTTTGACTACTAAAGAGGTGGCGTTTGACCCGTACCTCATGCTTGATGAAAACGGTAATGATGCTCATGAATTTACCGATGTGGCAACCTATGAGGGACCACTGTATCATCCAACATGGTATGTCATTTACAACCCTCGTAGGACTTTTTGTCAAATTTGGTATGTCCAGAGAATTATTCGCAATGAGGATGTACACTCTAAAGTGGACCGAAAAAACTCTTAGATCACAATTAGTAATGTTATATTGGTTCACAACCATGTTACATCGGTCAAAGATTGGAACAGTCGCATTAGATCCCCCTACCAAGTTAATTTGATTGAGTGTTGTGTCTTTCATGGCACAAAGCTAGCCAATTTAAGAAATTTGGTCATCCTTATGTGATAAATATAGAAGTAGAAGCAATACCATATTTAAACAACATTGTGTCTCATCGAAGTTCCTCGAAGGCACCAAGTTTTTGGAAGGAGAGATATCTTATTGTGGTACGTATAGTATTTTATTTCTTATTGTATTAGTTTTTCAATTTTGTATAAATATTTAAATTTTTGACACTTTTAATTCCAAAATAGGTCGAGCGAGTTAAGTGGTTGGTGAAGGACATGAGCGGTTGCATTGATGGTGGTAAAGTGTTGAGGGTTGATGAAAAAAGACGACTGCGAGGTAAGATTGAAAAACTAACTGACCCTGACTATGCACATCTCTATCGGTACAACGATGATGAAGAGATGAGGGGTTCCAACAGAGATAGGTTTGCGTCCTCTAGCTATGAAACATCTACTCCTACTCCAAATGGTTCTTCATCTAGCGGAGGTTCAAATGAAGAGGTTCATGAAGAGATTGTTCAAGATCAACCTCAGAGTAAAGGAAAAGGTCAAGGTGGAGGTGGAGGTAAAAGTTGAGGTTAAGGTCGTGGTAAAGCAAAAGGAAAAGGTCGAGGTTGATTTTTTTTATATTGTTGCGGATATGAGTATTTAGTACTTTGTTTAGTTTATGGATAATTTATTAGCTATAAATGAATGTATGGAGTTAATAGATTTGAAGGATATATTTCTATAGTTATTGATATAAATTTAGCTTGAATGAATAATTATTAGTTTTCTTATTGTGTCATTCCAAATACAATGAAAAACATCATAAAACTTGAAAAGAAATAGAAATTGAGGGTAACTTACGGCTAGGTCGAGTACTTGAAAAGCTAGTCGTAGCTCTTAATTTTTAAAAATTTCTCATTTTTACGGCTAGCCTTAGCTTCAAATCTGGCCATAAGTGACTCTGAGTTTACTTTATGGCCAACAAACCTGACCGTAAAACTGGGTTTTGGAATTTATATCAGTTTTACGGCTAGGTCGTCAAGGATAATTCCTACCCGTAAACAATTTAAATTCTCAAAAGACGCTACATTTTTCAATGCTAAAGTGTACAATTACTACCCAACGACTGGATTTTTCAAAACTTATAGCCGTTGAGTCTTTCATCAATAAATATAGAAGATCTATACTCCTATCAACATAAGAAACACAATCTACATTTCTCTTCTCAAATTGTTTCTCACCAAACACTTCTCATTTATTCATAATCATGGGTGCAAAATTCATCACTAGAGAAGATGTTTCCATCGCTCACGCATGTTCGACGACAACACATCATGATCAAGAGATAAATATCAACCTAGATCAACCTTCAGATAATTTTTAGTTCCGTGTCTTCATAATTTTTATCACATTATACGAAATATAAATGGAAGATCATATCAAAGCATCAGAGAAAGATTTGAATTACTCTATAGTCGATGTGAGAAAATTTGGATCAGTTATGATGGAAACCAAGAGGATGTATCCTACCGTAGCTAGTGAAGAATGTACAAATCACCTAAGTGCATGAAATATATACTATGAAATTTCTCTTCACTGATCATATAAGCAAATCTATGGAGAAAAATTCAGAATTATAGAGTTCTACCCTGTTTTAATGGATAAGGACTTGTATTTCAATGTTTAACTATTCATGTAACATTAATTTCTTTTATGTGTTTTTCCTTATTGTAATATCCTTCCCTTTAATGACAAATATTATAAAATCTTCTTTTTAGCGTGAATGAATGAGTATTTGTCTTCCATCTCAACTATTTGTGAAAAAAATCAAACACATCCAGGGTTACTTACGGCTGGCTTAACCACAAAATCTAACTATAACTTACTCCTACCGTTGGTTTCAGTACCAAATCCAACCGTAGACTATACATCCATTTTGTCTTATGGCTGGGTTTACTAAACAACCTAACCATAAATGTCTCTTAAGACTGGGTCGATACCCACAAATCTAACCGGATACAATAATTTACGATTGGATATATGTATTACCCAGCCGTAACTCCTATTTACGGCTGGAAGTTTATATTTTCCCAGCCGTAGGTTTAATTTGATTTTAAAATCGTAAATTTATATCGTATCATTGATCTAATCAATCATTAATCTTCATTAGTTTAACTAATTTAATTTCATTAGCAGTAATTAATCTATGTATTATGTAAAATACTAAGATAAGGAATTTTTGGGTTTACTTCTTGATGATCCTATTTTATCATCTTGTAAGCCCTCGAAACCTAAAGTGTGCAGCCCAATAATGGTTTCTATTTTAACATGATCTAGTTTTTAATTTGGGCCGTTGGATTTACTTTCTAAAACAATAAGTAAGATCCAGTTTCAGTTGATAAATGCAAATGTACACGTGAACGGTTAATACATGAGATGTAATTTAATATCATTATTTTGTGTTATACCTTAGTAGATTACAGCTCAACGACTTTTAACTGTAAAAATTAATTTCTACACACAACATACAATCAATTAGGGGATGAAGAGAGAGAGAGATAGATTTCAGTAACTCTCTTCCTCCCCAAAATCAAAACCCTCGATTTCCTCAGTATTTCATCTTCTTCAGAGTAGATCTCTGCTTCGCCGAGGTACATTTCTGCACTGTTTATTCAATTCTTTAGTCCTTACATGACACAAGTTTTTATTTAGGGATCAAGTTTGTTTTAATGTGAATAATTGCATTCAATTTTGTAGGTTTTGAGATGGAGATTGCATCGGAGAGGGATGATTTTAGCTGCTCAGGACCTTTACACCTAACTACGGTTGATTGGTAAGACGACGACCATTCTTTATATACTTCTTTCTATTGGAATTTCAATTGTTTGTGCTGCCAAGATCCACAATCCTTATCGATCTTAGTTGTGGTTGTTTGGAAAATGAAATTAGTTTAAGTTTTGGTATTGTGCATTTCGTAATTGCATTACTATTCTCACAAAACAAAACCATTAGAGACTGAGTATAAATTTTTCTACATTGCCCGAAAATGGCTTATGCTGATAAAGGAATTTGTAATGTGTATTGAAGGGGAAATATAAACCACCGAAGATCAATAGCCGCTTGCTTAGTTCAGGGTGTATATGTTTTAGAGCATGACCGTCAATTAAACCGGCAAGCTTTTGCACCACCGTGGTGGGAATTCTTCGGTTTTCAATTACTGTGCACACTTGTGGATGATGTTGACTCTTCTATCTTTGGTGCTGTATATGAATTCAAACCAGAGGCTAACTATTCGGCAGAAATTCCACGCTGTGTCATTGCTTTTAGGGGAACTATGGCTGAACGAGATTCTGTCTCGCAGGATCTGAAGTTAGACCTGAACCTTGTCCAGAACGGACTTCACCAAACGTCTCGTTTTCAAAATGCAATGCAAACTGTTAGAAACATGGTATCTGTAAGTGGTGCTAGTAATGTTTGGTTAACAGGACATTCTATGGGTTCTTCCATAGCAATGCTGGCAGGTAAAAACATGGCAAAAACCGGGAATTTTCTTGAATCGTTTCTCTTTAATCCCCCGTTCATTTCAGCTCCAATAGAAAGGATTAAA
>JAJJMC010015683.1:0-25242 GCA_023531435.1 Papaver californicum | reverse complement strand
CCACAACCCTATTTGCACTCCAGGTCTCACTTTGAATCCATCCCAGACCA
Source organism: Papaver californicum (assembly GCA_023531435.1). Lineage (NCBI taxonomy): Eukaryota > Viridiplantae > Streptophyta > Magnoliopsida > Ranunculales > Papaveraceae > Papaver > Papaver californicum. The sequence continues at coordinate 25,192 of JAJJMC010015683.1, read as the reverse complement.
AGACTAACTTCTTTGGCCGATACATCAGGGATGTTGAGCTTAAGACCCCGCGGTTGAAGCTCTGTATTAAAGTAAGAAAGGGTCTTCTCAGTTAATTTCTTCGGAGCCATAGAACTGAAAATCAAGAGGTGGAAGAATTTAATCAGAAGGATTCATGTAAAATCTGGAGTAAGATAGAAAAAATCAAGAACAGAATAAAAGCTTACCTGGAAACTAATGATGTTTGGGAGAAAAGCTTCGATTAACAGGAGTGAAAGGAACTAAATGATCTCAGAGAAGCAGAAGTTGCAGAAAATTACAGTAAAAAATAAGAAAAATCAGAGAATAATAGTTAATAAGGAAAACATTCTCTAAGAGCAACCACAGTCATGGGAGTAAAAGATGGATCAAACCTAAATTTGGTCTTTGGTCCGTCCAAAACCAAGCGAAGTGGGGCGAGCATAAATGAGTTATGGTCTGGAATTTTTACTGTTCGGGATCAAAAACGATCCCAGAATTGGACCAAACCCATATATAGTTGAGCGTTAACCTAGACCTGTGCCCCGTGCCAAGTGTTACGCTGGCTCTTCGTCTGGTGACAGGCGTTTATCTAGACGGGCATTTCATCAGACGGGCGTGAATCAAAACTCCGGCCCTTCAGGTGTTCCTCCAAGAGGACGCCCCATTAGGTGTAACGCCAGACGCACGCCAAAAATCGACCGTTAGGCTGGAATAACGCATTTATTGGGTGTTCGGCTGGATTAACGCCTGTATTGGGCATGCGCGTAAGACTAGCCTGTTTGTGGGGCGTTACTCTAAGCGAGCCTACCCAGGTAGCCATTGAGATTTGTTACCGTTGATCAACTGCTATGTTTTGGGTTGTATTTTGATATACCTATAAATGAATTTATACCTTTCGTTTCCATTTCGAAACCAAACCTTTCACATTTCAAATAGCCTAATACAAAGATTATTTTTATCTCTCCTTTTCATAATTATGGTTTACGAAAATGTTAGTATTAATGCAGAGAATTTTACCATAGAGGAAGATTTATCCCTTTGTCTAAACATTGTATTATATTATCCAGCAAGGGGTCATGAACGTTGGATGAATGGTTCAATGAGCATGTAATGGTAGAACATATCCATGCTAACTTTTGTAATAAAATCGGTAACCCCAATAACCGCAACAAAACAGGCCTTTTTAGTCGATTTCAGGAAATAGGTATGGCAGTACTACAATTTTCAATTTTAACCGCTAAGATGAATGAAAGAAGAATTAGGAATGAAACTGATGATGACGTTGTTGCTATTTTTTGTGTATTACATGTAGTAGTTGACCATTTTTTGTAATTTTTGCTTCACACTAAGATTGACTCTCACTATAATTTTTGCTTGGATGTTTGATACTTGACTGTAATGTTTCTAGAAATTATATAGATTCTTTAATTCAATGCCAACTGTTTAGTAACTAGATTTGCAGTTGGATGGGGGTTTAAGAAATAGAGCTGCCAGTGTTTTAAGCCTTCAGTCAACATTACAATTGTAGAGGCTTGAACCCTTTATATGCAGAATCTTTATTGGTAAAGAAGAAATTTCTACACCAGGTTTTTTAGAAACGGGTGTTTCTGATTTCTGTAATTTATTTGTTGTTACTGAAACGAATACAAACGATTCAGTTCTGGTATTTCTTTGATTTTTTTAGAAGGTATGATATTTCTGTTTTTTGGATTTGTAAGAGTTAACAATTATGATTTGCTCCATTGAGCTTGGAGAATATTTTCTACATTTTCACTGTATTTAGATCTGCTACTTTCTTTTCTTTTCTTTTCATGACTTTTTTCACTACTACAACCATCTTTATATATGATGGTTGATTTTAGGATGCAATGATGAATCTTATACAATCCAAGCTCATTACGAGACCTTCCTCTGTGGAAGGTCAGGGAATTATACCATATCCATTTTATATATGAGTATCCAAATTTTTTTTTTTTTAATTTTTTTTTCAAAATTCATTTAGGACTTTTGTTATTCGATGCGTTTAGAGATTAGGGTTCTTATCAGAATCTGAAATTGTTGAGGAGTATTAATAGATGATTAAAAACCATGCTAATTGTTGGGGACAAAATAATGATCGTCCGAAGTGATGTCATCATTTTCCCGATCCTTAAGTGACGTCATCACGTACCGATCCCGAAGCGACGTCATCATCCCGACCGTTTCAGCTTGTCCCGATGCAATCCTGTCCCAAAGTGACATCAGCTTTTATCACAGTGACGTCAGCAATTCCCGTTCCAACTGGTGCCCGATCTGTCTTGTCCCGATCCATCATGTCCCGAACATGCTGTCCCGATCCGGTCAATCCCGATGGACTTGGAACGAACACGTGGAAGCATTTGAGAGTGAGAGGGGGACAGGTGGATACAGTTGAAGAGGCCACATCATTTGTAACCTTACAACCTTCATTTATAAGGAAAAGAGGGAAGAACAGTGGAAGAGGAGATTCTTCTTCTCTGAAAAAACTTCATCTCACTGTAAACACCATAGTTCTTGTATTTCTTTGATTTTTTTGAAAGGTCTGATATTCTGTTATTTGGATTTGTAAGACTGAACAAATCTGATTTGCTCCATTGAGCTTGAAGAATATGTTAGGAAAGTTATCAAATATAAGGTATTGTTGCTCCATTATAGATTTAGTTTGATTTCCTTGTTCTACATAGTAATAATCTTCTGTATTGTATTTGGGTGTTTTCGTATATGTAGGAGCAGGACCAAACTTTTATCTTTTTAGGGAAGGGAGGAACAAGATCCCAATGATCAGAAAGGAATCTAAACACAGGGATGATGGCAATATGAATCTCATATTGTTTTGAGCTTGTCTACGGGGGGATTCAAAGAACTTTAATGGGTGCTTCAAAGTTGAAGTAGTGTTCTTCATCTTTTGCTTTAAAGATTGTGGAGATTGTAAATATTTTTTAAAGAAATGATCAAATTGTATTTTTTTTTCCTTTTATGTAAAAGTGTAATTTCTTTAAGAAATGACATAAATTGAATTATGTGATACAATAAAACTTAATTTTGTTTTTAATTTTGTTTTTAATTTGGTTCATAAATTGTTCTGTATTAATTTTTGATTTTAGTTATAATTTGGGATTATCTAAATCATAATACATGAAGTAATTCGTTTAGCGAGCACAAAAATTTGGCAGCTTGAAAACTTAAGCAACCAACTTCATGCTAGCTTAAAAACTCAAGCACAAAATTTTGGCAGCTTAAAAACATAAGCAACCAACTTCAGGCCAGCTTAAAAAATCAAGCAACCAACTTCAGGCCATCACCTAGGTATTTTACTTGCTCTAGGATGGTTGGTCTAGATCTGAAGCGATGGAAATTTTACTTGCTCTAGGTTGGTTGGTCTAGCTCTTAAGCGATGGCAATTTTACTTGCTCCATAGTGGTTTGTCTAGCTCTTAAGCGATGAGAAGAATACTCGTTTTAGGATAGTTGGTTGATTACTAGAGCGACTAGCTGCTCTACACCTTAACAAATCCCACCTTTTACAACTGCAGAGCGAGTGCCACTTTTAATCGCCATAAGGGTTAGGCGACTCAGTACGGGCTTTTGCAACCCAAACTATTTGGTTGCTTAAGCCAGTTTTTCTTATAGTGAATTATTTACACAAATTTCATTGAGAAACCCTGCTAGTTCAGTAGCTTCGCTAATTGACAATCCATAAGATTTAGCGGTTGATCGTGCAAAAAGTTCAATTTGAGAAATCTACTATTTCTTTTTCTCCACAAGTTTGATGAAATTCGAGCTGTGAATTGTAATGATTGACGTATCAGAAATTAGTTAGGTACGAATTTGAATTTTGTAGTTTGTGTAACGAAATCTTGTAGTATCTTTACTCATGAAAATTGAGAACGTAACAAAGAACTTTCTAAATTTTAAAAGATTGCCCAAGAAATTGATGTTTTAACACGCATGGTATGAGTAGGTACACTAACAGATTCCTCGTATGTAAATTAAATGGAATTTATTGCAAGGAAATTAAGGTTTGCTAGATGTAGATTGTCCTCTGTACAACCAGCGAACATTATATTAAGGGATTACCGTGTGGATTCCGATTTCACTATTTCAGCTTACTTAATTAGTTACAAAGAAATAGTACGTTTTTGTTGTGAATCCAAATCTAGTCTCACACCAGTTTCACACGACTGTCGAACTACCAATGAATACGTACAACTTTATATAACGAGAGATCTTCTAGTACAATTGTTCACGTGGTTCTGAGAAAAAAGTGATGGCACATCCGCATCAATTCATAGGAAAAATGCTAGTACTTAATATCTATACTACTAGTAGTAGGAAGCTACAGGATATGGAAGTTGGTGCTGGACATGACATGTATATATGCTGACTGCTTTCACAAGTACTTCCAGGGAATTGAAAGGAGTAGTAGTGAAGTTAGTCCGCTTTCTCTTCTTGGGGTTTTATTTTGTAATTGTTATCCAACGCAAGAAAGCTAAATGGATTTAAATTAATTTTAGTTCTTTTACTTCGATGTTACCCTTCTACGTCACTTTGGGAGAAATGATTTTGGGGTTTAGTAACTCCTGATGTAGATCAGAGGTAAATCAGTAGGTGGAGGGAACTGCTTAGTTACCACATTATGTAGATAGTTTTAATTACAGAAGGCTGGGAATTTACCAAAAGTCTAACAAGAGTAATAAACTAGGTTTAAGGGAGTGACTCAAGTGTGACCGATGGTTTACCTCTAAAAGTATACGAAATGGAGTAAGCAATTACCTCATCTAGTTATGCACTTCCAAGTATCATGCATATCGTTCACATCCTACTTCTTCGTCTCATTCTATTTTGATTTCTATAAATTCATCTATTCGTTTAACTCTCCAACAAAGAAAAAAACAACACACAAACACAACTTGTTGTAGAGAGAAACAAGAAAGAAAAAGAGAAAAACTCTAACCATGGCTTCTACAATAACAAGTCTTTCATGGAGGTTGTCAAAGAAACACATATCAACTGCTTGTATTAGTACGTTTCAAAACCTGCTAAAGAAATCATCATCATCTTCTTCTTCTTCTCCTGAACCCTTAATAAAGGTATCACCACAATCTTTAGAATACGAAACTGGCTTTCTTGGAAGTTTTCCTTCCAGAAGAGTTGGTAGTACTCCAAATTGTTTACAATATTTAACAAAAATACTTTCTTCGAAAGTATATGATGTTGCAATTGAAACACCTCTGCAACTATCAAAAAATATTTCCGAAAGACTTGGTGTCAATCTCTGGCTTAAAAGAGAAGACCTCCAACCTGTAAGTCTTAATCTTTTTCTTTGCTTTTAACTAGTTTTAAGTTTACTGGAAAAATTGTTATATTTTTGTTTACAAGCCACTAACCCATTTTCTTAAGCATTTTTGAAATATAGCATCCCAGTTACAAACGCCTTTAAAAGACACTAATGGCGTCGATATAATTACGTAGTTTTGTGCGTTCAGTTTCAAAAAATCATATAAAGGTGCAACGGTGAGGGTTTGGTAGCAATTAATTGTGTTATGGTTGATTTCGTATAGGTTTTTGCATTCAAGCTCAGGGGAGCTTACAACATGATGGCAAATCTTTCTGAGGACGAATTGGGCCGTGGTGTGATTTGCTCATCTTCTGGGAACCACGCCCTAGGTGTTGCACTGGCTGCTCAGAGATTGGCCTGTGATGCTGTGGTTGTCATGCCATCTACAGCACCAGAAATCAAGGTTCAATCATTTAACTTAATTATTGGTTTCTTGAGACCAATGATTTTTTCCAATCTAGGCCGTGACCGTGTCGCAATGGGATTTACATGTGGGAGGAGGTCATCCTTCTCTTTCATTAGTTTGCAATATAGCTTTTATACTTGTAATATTGCTAAAGTACAAAATTTCTTTATCTAAAGCTACGTGTTTTTTACAGTGGAAATCTGTGGAGAGGCTAGGTGGAAAAGCTGTTCTTTTTGGTGCCTCATTTCATGAGGCACAATTATACGCCAAAGACCGGGCCCAAGTAGAAGGCCGGACATTTGTACCGTCTTTTGATCACCCTGATGTCATTACTGGACAAGGAACGATTGGGATGGAGATTTTGCGTCAAGCAAAAGAACCATTGCATGCAATATTTGCACCAATCGGTGGTGGTGGCCTAATCGCTGGAGTGGCCACCTATGTAAAGATGATCTGTCCTCAGGTTAGTCAGTCACTTAGCAGATCTTAACCTCTATATATAGTTCTAGCATTCCAGGTTCATGTGTGGTTTAATCTCTAAAACATGTTCTCATACCATGAACTTTGGTTATTCTAGTTTACCTGCACGTATACTTACACGTTGTGGGTATTCTTGTATTGGTACGGCTGCTAGAGTCTTAAGAATCCAGTTTGAGGAAGAGCTTGTAGAGATTTTTAATGCCATTATGAAATGTATTTATCTATTACTGGCAACTAGTTCAACGGTTTATCCAGACTCGATATGAAAAGAACTTACGCTTTTCTCTTTTTTGTGAAACATTGAAGATGCATATATGCTTTTTTATGTCTATGCAGGTAAAGATCATTGGGGTGGAACCCTATGATTCAAATGCTATGGCATTGTCTTTACATCATGGACATAGAATCATGTTGGACCAAGTTGGTGGTTTTGTCGATGGTGTAGCTATAAAAGTGGTCGGGGAAGAAACTTTTCGCTTATGCGAGGAGTTAATAGATGGTATCGTTCTTGTTAGCCATGATGCAATTTGTGCATCAATAAAGGTGGGTCTGTTTATGTATGTATTCTTTATAATTAACGAGTTCATTTGATTCTTTCTTTTCTTCCCTGAGATACAGGAAGTAGGAAATAAATTTAGGGTGAATCTAGGATGAGAATGTCAATCATATAGTTATGCTACTTATTCTTATAGACGTTCTATCAAGAATCTAACTTGAGTGTTATTAAAATAAAAGTCGATGTCTTGTACGTATTCAATTATTCTTTGGAAAATGGTGCCTAAAGGGTGTGAGAATTTATCATGGAGAAAGGATGGTTGTGAGATATTTGATAGTAATGCTCTGGTGCAGGACACAATTGAGGAGAAAAAGAGCATTCTGGAACCAGCAGGAGCTCTTGCGCTAGCTGGTGCAGAAGCCTACTGCAAGTATTATGGCCTCAAGGGTGAAAACGTTGTGGCAATAACAAGTGGTGCAAACATGAATATTGAAAAACTAGGCCAGGTAACTGAACTTTCCGATGTTCCAAATTAACATCTATCTGAACTGGTATTAAGGCAATTAAGACCATAATTGTGATTCAGTCAAGACCTGGCTAATTTCTTGGTTTAGCAATTTTAGCAATATACATTCTGGAGAACAAAATAAATGGAGAACTACAATCATGGTAGGCTGCTGAAAGTTGTGAATGCATCTTTTAAGGGAAATCTCCTAACCCTATTACTATTGCATCCAGGGATTAAATTTTATCTTGCCTAATTTCATTACGTCTGAACAGATATTTCCAGCATCTAAAATAGATGTTACTAAAATCAATGTGGATGCCTCTTTTGATTACAATACTAACAGATTGGGCACCGTTATGGCAATTCGCAATTGTGCAGGTGATTGCAAAGGAATCAAAGGAAACTACATAGAAGAAATTCTAGACCCGGAAGTGGGGAGTGCATAGCAGTAATGGAAGAAGTTCTGTGGGCGATATATCTAAAGCTAGACAAAATTCACATGGAGCCCGATGCTGAAGTGGTGGTCAAGTACTTTACTGCTGCCTCTCCTTTGGTTCGATGGGAGAGTAATCATTGATTCATTATATTAGGGAAACAAAACAATTGCTAGGGAAGTGTCTTTATAGCCATAGGACTTGGCATTTGGGAGGGAGCTTGTCGAGAACCACACCCCACATAAAGAAGGCAATCTTAGGGGGATAATTCCAAATGAACTCAAATTAGTGGTGCTGATGACGGGGAGAGGACATATTAGGAGCAAGTCTGGAATAACAAATAGCTGACAGAAAAAAGCTTGCTGGAAATGGGAGCCCAATGCACAACATCTTCCTCATCCCAATTGAAGTAAACCTTGTGGAGTTTATCTTGAATTCATCATATCTGCTTGCTGTCCCTCGATAGGACTAAGTCTTCCCTGAATTTGTGCCACACAGTTTCTTCAACATTTACTACCCCAACATCTCCAACTAACTTACCCTTAGATCTAGCTGTGAGAAATATATTAGGAAAGAGCTGTTGAAGAGATTCATTGAAAAGCCAGGGGTCTTCCCAAAAACGAACAGAAGCCCTTATTAACTTAGAGCACAATCTTGGATTTAAAACCACCTGCTCTTTTCATGATGCCTCTCTACACTGATGACCCATAAGCACCTTTCGGATAGTTGGAAAACCAAATACATCTTTGAGAGCCATACTTTTGGAGTTGAGAGGAAGGAGGTGGATAAGACGTTTAGGGTTTTACTTTGAATTTGGGGAAAGTAGTAGTAGGAAACAGAATCAGAAAAGAAAAGAAAAAGTGAAAGATTATCATCCTCTTCAATGGTTCTTCTCTCAGATTCTATGGATTCAACAGCAGCAGCAGTACATAATGTACAACCTATGGCAACAAGCACATCCTTCACCACACTCATGAATCTGATAGGACTCTTGATAGGTGCGTGCTTTCTCAACACATATTTGCTTGATCTTGCTTATTATTATTAGAAACAGTTAATAAATTATTAATAATTTGTTCATATTTTATATATAGGGTTAGGGCAGTTATCGACTGCCTATGCACTACAAACTGGTGGGTGGGCTTCTGTTTTCGTCCTATTTGGTTTGTTCCAGTGAGAACAAATTGTTTTATTGATAATTATGTTGCTGAAGATTACAGACATATATATATATATATATATGGAGGATTACAAGATAAATATGTTATCAATGCATATGCCATAGTATCTGGCAAAATAATATCAATAGATATATCACAGAATTTATTACTTAATAGAAGATAATATCATGTAGGATATGCTTATAATATCATATAATATTATAGAAGGATATGCACATAATACCATATAGGATATGCACATAATATCATATAATATTATAGAAGGATATGCTCATAATATCGTCTAATATCATAGAAGATTACGGTGGACTTGTTGATGTGGCAGGTTGTACTGTTGGCATAACACTTTCCCTCAAGTTGAAGGGGAGCTTGTCGACATTCAACTTGCTTCTTAAGTATTGAAATCTGTTTGACACTAAACCCTTTGTGAATATGTCTGCTATTTGATCCTTTGAAGATATGAATCGTACTTGCAACTCTTTGTTGGCCACTCTTTCCCTGAAAAAGTGGTAATCAATCTCAATATGTTTGGTGTATGCATGGAACACAGGATTAGCAGTTAAATATGTTGCCCCTAAGTTGTCACACCATAGGACTGGTGGTGCTGTAGTGATTCCCAGTTCCTTGAGTAATGACTGTATCCAAATGAGCTCTGAAGTTGCAATTGCCAGACCTCTATATCTGCTTCTGTACTGGATTTTGAAATTGTTTTCTGCTTTTTTGCACTCCAGGAGATGAGATTACCTCCAAAGTAGATGCAGTAACCACTTGTTGATCTTCTGTCATCAAGATTTCCTGCCAATCAGCATCTGAATAGGCTTGAATGGAGAAGTTTGAAGTTATGTTGATGTGTAAGCTGTATGTGATTATGTGTTTTAGATACCTTACTATTCTTTTGGTGAGTTTCCAATGCTCATTGTAAGGATCCTGCATATACTGGCAAGCTTTGTTAACTGCAACAGAGATATCTAGTCTTGTCAGATGGAGGTATTTGTAAAGCTCCAACAACGCTTCTATATAGTGACGGATCACTAAATTTTGATGTGCCTTGCTTCTGTAGCTTCATCTGTGGACAAAGTGGTGTGGTCATTGGTTTGATGCCATCAAGCTTTGTGCGTTGTAGTAGATCTGCAATGTATTTCTGTTGACTCAGAATTAGTGATTTGTTTTTATGTAATACTTCAATGCCAAGGAAGTAAGACAAGTTGCACATGCCCTTTACTGCAAAAACTTCACTTAAATCACTTATTAACTGATTGAGAGCACCTGCATCAGAGCCTGTTACAATTATATCATCCACATAAATTAAGATGTATAATGTGTGAGTAGTTGTTTTCCTGACAAAAAGAGAGTTGTCAGCTATTGAAGCCTTGAAGTTTTTGCTTAAAAGATATGCACTGAGTTTAGAGAACCAAACTCTAGGTGCCTCTTTTAAGCCATAAAGAGCTTTATGTAGCCTGCAAACATGGTTAGGAAAGGCCTTGTCTGTGTAACCTGGAGGTTGTTTCATGTACACCTCTTCTTCCAGCTCCCCATGCAAAAACGCATTTTGAACATCCAATTGACGCAATTGGCAGTTGTGCATAGTGGAAATAGACATCACCATCCTTATTATGCACGACTTTACCACTGGGTTGTATGTCTCTCCATAGTCGACGCCTTCTTGTTGTCTGGGTTGAAATCTGGAGTTTGTATGTGTTGTAAAATTTGCCAATGGCTCCTGCAATAGAGCTAGTTGTTAACAGATGCGCATAGAATGTTTTGGCACTTTGGTTATCAATGGTGCTTAGTGAAGTCACTATTTGATCATATGCCTGATTCAATCCATTCATAGTGGCTTGTTTCTTGTCATCTTCAGTGATCAACACTCCTAATGCAATTAAAGAGTTGAACAATGTTTTTGCTTTAGATATGTAATCATGCATAGAAAGGTTACTTTTGCGCAAATTGTGTAGTTCTCTTTTTAGGTGCATTTGATGTGCCTGATTGTTTGGAGCAAACCTTTCTTCTAAAGCTTCCCAGACTTCCTAAGATATATTAAGACCAACAACCCCAGCCATAACTCCCTCAGTTAGTGATGATAGGAGCCATCCCATTAATCTCCTTACGCTTCATATAGCTTAGAATGTATACTGAAACTACCAAGTCTGGTGGGACATTTTGTTTTAGATTGGTTCAGTACGCATGAGTAAGTTTCATCCTCCGTCTGATTTTGAGTTTGTTGCCATTAAATACTCTATTTTATTAACCATTATATATGGGGTATAATATTTTGACTTTACGTGTACACTGATTGTAAACATCATCAATCTACTGTCTAGGCGATCAGTTGTAAATACTTAAGTGGGTAGGGGAGTTCTGTGATAGTATCTTATGGGTTATTCTCGAATCTTGCAGGGCATGACTGGATTCAATTAGTATTTAGCCTTCTGTACCAAAGTCTGGTTTCTTATGGTTCTGATTTTTCAAAGGTTAAGCATCTGGAATGCAATTAAATCTTATACAGTTTACAGATGGTTCATGGTGATGTAATGTTCCTCATGGAACTGGAAAGGTAGTATTTCTCTTTTGTTTGTATGCGCATGTGGTCCTGAGATAGAGATTCAAGAACTAATGTTATTCCTAGGTTATTTAACAAGACATTGATGTATCCCAGACTGTCAGCCTAGCACACTTTCCTGAAGGGTCAAAGAGGATATCAACTTATTGCTAAAATTTGGAAAGGTATACAACAGTGAAAACCTTTTGATGTTTGTTTCGTTTACTACCTGCAAAAATAACGCATGTATCAAAATGAGATTCTCAGTAGCTAGAGACAACAGATTTGATCTCCTGATTCTCTAATTAGTAAGTATTGTAAGTCTTTTCTGTTCATAATATCAGGCTTCATATGATAATTTTTTGGTTTGAATTTTAACATGCCTCATTTTGCGCAGATTCCGAGTTTGTTGGGGTGTGTGAAGGGCTTCTCATTGTGCTTCCTGATAAGCTGATCATAGATTACCTGCTAAGCATTCTGAATGTTAGCTTAAATTACATACATTAGCTGCATATTATATGTTAGCAATCAGATCTTCCACATTCAACTATGCCAACAATTTGAGGATAATGTAGTAGGCATTCAAGGTCTTAGCATACAATTTTTCATTTTAATCTCCTGAGGTCCAGCTCCTGTTTCTTGCAATACCACTTACTTGATATTTCATTGAGCCCAAAGAAACTTGTGTGGTTATAATTTAGGTACCTTATTGATATCACTCCATTTCCAGTTAATTTTGGCCACTTTGGCGCATCAAATATTGTTGAGAGGTTTTAATGAGTTAGGTGGAATACCTTGGAGTAGAATAGTTGCTTCACGAATTAATGCCATCTGGTATAGTAGGATCTTTTTGTTGGAGAAAATTCTTGTAACAGTGAACAAACTAAACAAAAGCTTGAAAATAGTTAAGGGTTAGAACAGATAGCACACTTCAGACAATCACACAAGCACAGAGAGATGGAGTCGCATGTTCAACAGACTGCCCTTAACTCGATATTTTTCAGGTACACCTTTAGAAAAGTGTTGTTATACCATTAGAGATGACAAATCGAATCCAGGATAAAACCACCTGATACCAACCCAGTTAGCAAAACTCGTTGGCCCGTTGTGAACTTAACAATAGAAGAAGATGAAAAATAAACTAGTGCGCATACAAAGCAGGAAGAGGGGAAAAGTCGTCAGGTCAGTGGCTGCGACTGGGGTCAGGAAAAAATTAAAACCTTTTCTGCTTTTATAGGAGAAGAAATTCGTTTTGAATTTAAAACCATTAATGAAAAGATTTTTTATTTAATTCTAATAAATATCATTAATATTGAAATAGATTTTAATATCAATAAATTCCCATAAATAATAAAACGGTAAAATATTTATTATAGGAATATAAAAATAAAAAACCATTAAGTCTTGATAGGCACACGCTGCGCACACGTCGATCTCACGCTGGACACTCGTCGGGCACAAGCCACCTCACGCAAAAACACACGCAAGCTCCGCAAGTCAGCGGCCCGCGTGCTTCGGTGCGAAGCACCCCACATGTGTGAGTTTGCCCACTAGCCCATTCCCTTAGTCCATATTCAATACACAAGTTCTTTCCCCTAGGTGCAACCTTTGTGGTAATATGGATAGACTTCATCCTTCGTTTGTCCAATGTGGGACAAACCAAAGGTTTCTCATTCACATAGAAGTGAAAAGTGGATTTGTTATTTCCACCCCCAATATAGGCTAGTGACCCTTTGGTCCTATCAAGATAAATTAGGTAACAAAACAATTTTTGGTAATAAATCACTTTTTAATTCTAACAATCCCCCACATGAATGAAAAAAGCGATAAATCAGAAAACCGGAAAACGAGAAATACCTCTTAAGCAATAGGTGTCCACATGGAATGAACCTTTGCTTAGTGAGAAGTACCGGAACTACTTGATGGACAGTGAACGCAATGTCTTGAACTGCCATCGTTTGGTGTAATTCATCAATAGCTCCTTACGCGAGATATCTCTTGAGAGTGCTGTTAAGTTCACGCTGTTGTGTCCGTTTTGGCCCTGGACATATCCCGTTTCTCAGAATGCTCTAGAGAATCAGGTCAGTTCTCATAGGAAGCGACCCACTTCCCCATTCAGATAGGTGAGTTCTATCAAGAGTGTTAACTGCTACACCCCATTTAAATCTTAAATTGAAACTATATAACTCATTAAGACTTTACTATAAGTCATCCTCACATGCAGTCACACTATCACGTCTACATCATAGGGAAGGGACAGAGAAAATAATTCTCTGATAGTGTTTCAATTTTTTTTAACCCGCCACAAATTAGTTGTCTCATTCAAAACCTTGATCTTGGGATCTCCAGTCAGCAAGGTTGAGTATCCTTCATGGCAAGTTTTAATTGATGAGCTTAAGTCCCATCCCCCTCGATGCATTACTAACTATCTCCTTGGACAAGCCTTTCGTCAAAGGGTCTGCGATATTCTCCTTAGACCTCACAAAGTCAACAGAAATAACACCATTCGAGATTAGTTGTTTTAGAGAATTGTGTCTTCTCCGAATAGGAATGGATTTTCCATTATAATTGTTATTTTTAGCATTAGCTATTGCAGCTTGACAATCGCAATGTATAGATATAGCTGGCACAGGCCTATGCCAGAGAGGAATGTCTTCTAAAAAGCATCTTAGCCAAGCGGCTTCCTCTCCTGCTTTATCTAACGCAATAAACTCGGATTCCATAGTGGACCGAGCGATACAGGTCTGTTTGGAACTCTTCCAAGACACTGATCCACATCTTAGAGTGAAAACGTATCCACTCGTAGATTTAGACTCCTTTGAGTATGTTATCCAGTTTGCATTACAATGTCCTTCAAGGACTGCAGAGTACCTCTTATAACTCAAACAAAGTTTAAAGTGTATTTTCGATACCTTAACACTTTAAAAAGTGCATCCTAATACTCCTATCAAACTGGTAAAATTTTCTAAGTACAGATTCAATATAATGAGATTGACTAAGACTATATCTATTAGACTCTCTTCATCCCTAAGATTACATCTGAGGGACCTAAGCCTTTCATCTCAAGGTCTCATTCAACATGTTCTTAGTGGAATAAAATACACTGGTTGTATCCATTATAATCAGATTACCAACATACAAACATACAATCACACAGGTATCATGCACAAGTTTAGTGTAAACACACTTGTCATATTCATTTATTTTAAAATCCACTAGAGAACATTACATGATCAAAATTTTCATGCTCTAAAAGATTTTTTCTATTCTAAATCGTTTGCCTCTTCTAGGCTCAACTTCATCTTCCTATAGAAGTATTGTCTGACAAGTAGAAAGGATATCTAGGGGATCAATACATATCATGCGAGATTAAGATTTCAAAGGAAAATAATTTTTCCAATGAACATAACATCCCTAGATTCCGTATTGGTATTCAGACCAATTTCTAAAATATCAGAACTCACAACCCTAACCTTATGTAGTGTGTTCAGGATATCCTATGAAGACACAATCAACAGTTTTGGGGTCATATCTATGTCCTCTTAGGTGGGGGAATATTAACTTTAGTCAAGCACCCCCATATTTTTGAAGTAAGCAAAATAGGTTTGTCTGCCTTTCTATAATTCATTTGGAGATATATCTGATCCTTTAATAAGTACTTTGTTCAGGACATGGCAAGCTGAGAGGACGGCCTCCCCCCACAAGTTCGCAGGTATTCCTGAACTAATTCATGGTTCTATCATCTCCTTAAGGTATTATAATTTTACCTCTAGTTTGAACCGAGTTCAAGTCAACTAGGTCTGGGGAATTAATTCCAAGGGTTTAGAATTTTTCCTTAACATTTTTCTTATAAGACAATTTAGCATATTTTAATTTATGCATATTTAACCTTTATGTTTACTTTCCAAATTAAATTAGGGAATGCAGCCTATGCTCGCCAGATTAATCATTGAAAAACATGACCAAGTCTGTTATGCAAACATTCAATAACACACAACAATAAAAGGAATCAATTTTCTTTATTTAAATTGAGGTTACATTTAATTTGTAAAAAACCATCTGTCTTATATATCTTTTCTATATAGTCTTTACACTGAGTTACACTATTTTTCCCAGATTCATGAAAACCCTTATCATCTAATATACTACAAGATACAAGAATTTTACAGATGTCCGGAACATGAACAATTTCTTCAATGTGAGAGTTTTGCCAAAAAAATGAGCTTTATCCCAACTTTGCCTTTTTCCGCAACATGTGTTACGGACGAGTTACCCATATAGAGATTTTCTCCTTCCCCTACCTTCTGATAGGAGGTGAACACATCTTTGTTTCCGTGGATATGCTTGGTAGCACCAGAGTCTACCCACCAGTCTCTCACATTGGTTACCAATTTGACTTCAGACACTGTACCAAAAAACTTGTTCTTTTGATTTTTCATAATAATTTAGCATTTATTTTATTTTATTTCTCTATAAATAAAATCCTTACGATTTCTACAAAATATTACCTAATTATATTATGAATATGATTTATTTATAATGAACACCCACGTATGCTTTATGTAAAATCATTTCAGAGCATGATAACAACGTTCTATTATGTGTCCTTATTCTAGTGCATTAAATTTAGTGTATAAAATCTTTGTGCATCTCAACGTTTCATACGGTTGTTAAATTTAGTGTTTTAACCGTTTTAATAATTCAAGACAGCATGCGTACGATTCACATATAAAATTATATTATGATTATAATTAATAAAGCATACCTGTATATTTTGATTATCGTTACAGTCGCTACCACCATTTGAGCAATAATAGTTGTCCCTAAAGCCATGGGCTCTCCATCAAATCTTTGCCGAAGAATGCAATTGGCCCAGACCCATATCATCAGCTAGAATGTACCCAAAATCACCTCTAGGACTTAACTCAAGCCCAACCCAAATTGAGTGCCCAAGTCTATTTAGTCATTCCTTATAACTTTATTGAGCACAAATAGTAGAGATGAAAGAAAACTCTAGAAATCATGCGTGCCACATGTGTGTCATATGAAGGAGGGGCGAAATGATCTTTTTTCTCATTCTTCTTTTACCGATCTTCTTTGTCCATTCTCTTCATTTCTCGGTTATAGGTTTCCTCAAGTGTCAATAAAAATGGCTGCTCCCAGTGTCTTCTCAAGACAAAAGACCATGACTCCTCAGCGGCGACAAATCATCTCAATCATCAATAACCCGACATCAAAAGATAGCTCCTGGACATTAACACGTCCATGAGAATCCAGTTGATAAAGGCTGTGAAGGCATCAGGATCCAGTAAAGGTTTATTGATTTGAAAAAAGAGGATTTAAAATGAATGGATGAATTAGCGGGAAAAACAAACGTGAATGGTGATGATTGTTTGGAAATCAACATTAATTCACTTACTGTTAACCTATTAATCCATTACCATACGTTTTATTGTGTTAAATTCATTTTAACCCTTTTTATTATTTCATTTAATTTTGTAACCGACTACAGAATTCGTGGTGGAGTATTACTTCATAATTCACGATTGGTTCTCAGCAACAACTTTACTGCTCCTTTGCTTCTTCAAAGTCCCCTCCTAATTGATATTAAGAATGCTTCACTTTCACCATAACGATAGGCATGATTCAAATTTTCACATTTACAGTATCATCACCACAATAATTTTTACTGTTCAAATTCCTCAATCTAACAAGACCCGTCAGCAGAACCCGAAATTCTTTCACTCAATTGACTGATTAAGTGACGGCGTCCAACAATGTTCTGATTCCCTTTCGCACCAAACAGAAAGATACATGTTGCTCTAGTCTTCACAATTAATTAGAGTCTCGCTTAACCCCAAAATCGGAAGGAGTACAGGTGGAGGCAGAAGCTTCATGATCAGAACGCTTAAATTCCTGCAACTCCTTGAAATTCATCCATGGCTTCACCCAAATCTTGGCTTCGTAAAATTTCTTCAAAACTAAAAACTTGTGGAACAAGATATACAGAACAATGCCTATGAAGAAACACAGATGTTGGATCTTCTTCAACTACCATTGATTGCATTCATTTACACCGAATTACCAACATTCTAGCAAGAACAGCAAGTATTAAACATGAAACAATTGTGATAGTACATAGCAGAACGATTCGATTCGTTTTGTCTCTATAGATCCAAGGTGAGATTTGAGATTTACAGAGAAAAGACTTAGTAAAATCAGTTGAATTGAACCCACACATTCCATTTCTAGCTTGGAAGATTTTCCAGTGGCTAAAGTAAGGATGTTGACGATTTTCATTCCATTCAATCTGAATTACTGATTTAAATGGAGGACATTCCCAACAGTATCAATTTCATTAACAATAAAATCTGCAAATCTTGTTTAAGGACCCACTATGGAATCCAGAGTTGAGAGATGTAACAATGGATGCCAACATCTGAGAGAGAACATCTAGCCAACCCCAGAAATTATTTCTCGTTTTCATTGTTATAGAAAAATAAGATATCGAGTTAAGATTGTTGGAGAAATTTCCTGTAACAGTGAACAAACCAAACAAAAGCTTGAAAATAGTTAAGGGTTAGAACGGATAGCACACTTCAGACGATCACACAAGCACAGAGAGATGGAGTCGCATGTTCAACAGACTACCCTTAACTCGATATTTGTCAGGTACACCTTTAGAAAAGTGTTGCTATACCTTTAGAGATGACAAATCGAATCCAGGATAAAACCACCTGATACCAACCCAGTTAGCAAAACTCGTTGGCCCGTTGTGAACTTAACAGTAGAAGAAGATGAAAAATAAACTAGTGCGCATACAAAGCAGGAAGAGGGGAAAAGTCGTCAGGTCAGTGGCTGCGATTGGGGTGAGGAAAAAATTAAAACCTTTTCTGTTTTTATAGGAGAAGAAATTCGTTTTGAATTTAAAACCATTAATGAAAAGATTTTTTATTTAATTCTAAAAAATATCATTAATATTGAAATAGATTTTAATATCAATAAATTCCCATAAATAATAAAACGGTAAAATATTTATTATAAGAATTTAAAAATAAAAAACCATTAAGTCTTGATAGGCACACGATGCGCACACGTCGAGCACACGTCGGGCACAAGCTACCTCACGCAAAAACACACGCAAGCATACGCAAGTCAGTGGCCCGCGTGCTTCGGTGCGAAGCACCGCACTTGTGTGAGTTTGCCCACTAGCCCATTTCCTTAGTCCATATTCAATACACAAGTTCTTTCCCTTAGGTGCAACCTTTGTGGTAATATGGATAGACTTCATCCTTGGTTTGTCCAATGTGGGACAAACCAAAGGTTTCTCATTCACATAGAAGTGAAAAGTGAATTTTTATTTCCACTCCCAATATAGGCTAGTGACTCTTTGGTCTCATCAAGATAAATTAGGTAACAAAACAATTTTTGGTAATAAATCACTTTTTAATTCTAACACTTTAAAACGAATTTTGTGTTCTTAGCTCATGAGCAAATCACGGATTTTGATTTTCCTAAAGTAGAATGGAATCACCTCTTCTGGCAGAGACCTATGCATGTACTTGATCTATTTGTTTCCTAATTGCCTAATCTATTTGATCAATTGTATGTGATAGTGGAAGCGCATGATTGTTATTGGAAGAGTGGGCATAACTTTCTGCCATCCCAAACGATTGTGCAGCCTGGTAGTCATCTTTTTCCGTCAATGTGTCCTTCTCATGGTCGTTAATGAAGTTAATTATTTCAAACTACTGATGATGAATAATATTTATCTTTTTACCGATTTTCTATTTCGCCCAGGAAGCTTGCGTAAGGCATGTATCTGATTCTATCGGGCATTGATCTATGAGTTGATTTTAAAGAAAAATATGAAGAAAATCTTTTTATTTCTTGTCCCCAATTGATTACAATATATGTATTTATATACAAGAAAAAGAATTAAATTAGGAAACCTTAATTACTAGGAAATTACAACAAAGTTAGGAAACAATATATTGGTACATTATTGTAATGTAATGCCCAAGTTAGGAAACTAGGGTCACAATACTCCCCCTCAAGTTGGAGTGTGCAAGTTACGAACACCCAACTTGTCAAGGAGATAGTCAAATTGTTTTCATCCAAGCGCCTTAGTAAAAATATCAGCTAGCTGATCTCCTGTACGAACATAGTGGGTAGAAATAAGGCCATCTGTAATAGCATCCCGAATAAAATGGCAGTCCACTTCAATGTGCTTAGTACGCTCATGAAACACTGGGTTTGCGGCAATATGAAGCGCAGCCTGACTGTCACAGTAAAGTCGCATGGGAGAAGAATGCGTAACATCGAAAGATCGTAACAAACCTTTTAACCACTTAAGCTCACAAGTTGCTGACGCCATGGATCGATACTCGGCTTCCACAGAGGACCGAGATACGGTCACTTGTTTCTTAGTTTTCCACGAGACCGGCGAAGAAACAAGAAACATAAAGTAACCAGTAAGTCAACGACGAGTTAAAGGACAACTCGCCCAATCAGAATCACAGAAACCTGTCACACGCAGATCCGAATCTGTACGAAGTAAAATTCCCTGTCCAGGTTGATCTTTCAAATAACGAACAACACGTAAAGCAGCTTCCCAATGACGTACTCGAGGAGACTGCATAAACTGAGCCAAAATATGCACTGAATAACAAAGTTCAGGACGTGTAATAGTTAAATAAATAAGACGTCCAATCAATCTTCTATACTGTTCAGGATCACTCATAAATGCACTGTCATCAACTGCCAGTCCATGGTTCTGTTCTAAAGGAAAAGAAACTGGTTTGGCTCCTAATAAACCGGTTTCTGCAATAATATCAAGTGAATATTTGCGTTGAGATAAGAAAATTCCTTGTGAGCCACGCGCCACCTCCAAGCCCAGAAAATACTTCAATTTTCCAAGATCTTTCATGTGAAAACAAGTATGCAAATAGCTTTTAAAAGACGAAATCTTATCAGAGTGAGTGCCAGCAATAATCAAGTCATCAACATAAACCAGAACTGCTAAGAAAATGTCATGTCGCTTATAGGTAAAAAGCGAATAATCAGAATATGACTGAGTAAACCCATACAAAATTAAGGAAGATCGAAGCTTTGCAAACCAATTTTTAGGTGCTTGACGAAGGCCATACAGAGACTTACGCAGCCGACATACCATACCCGGAGAAGCACCTGCAAATCCTAGCGGAGGACTCATGTAAACCTCTTCAGTGAGGTCACCATGAAGAAAAGCGTTACGCACATCCATTTGATGAAGTTCCCATTGTTTAGCTGCAGCAAGTGCCAAAAGAACTCGAACAGTCACCATTTTAGCAACCGGAGCAAACGTCTCTTTATAATCAATCCCTTCCTTTTGGTTATTTCCCAAAACGACTAACCGAGCCTTGTGTCTCTCAATAGAACCATCTGAATTATATTTGATTTTATAAACCCATTTACATCCAATTGCCTTCTTTCCGAGAGGCAACTTCACCATGCTCCATGTCCCATTAGTTTCTAAAGTATGTATTTCTTCTTGCATACCCATCCGCCATTTCGGATTTTTCATGGCTTCAGAAAAACTAGTTGGTTCCGTTTCTGCAGTAATAGCAGCCAAAAAACGTTTGTGCGGCAAAGAGAATTTATCACAACTAACATAATGAGCTAAGGGATACGGAGTACCTGAGGACTTTGGAGGAGTGAGTGAAGTTGAAATGGGATCATAACACGACGTAGTGTAACAGCGGGCAGTGTGACAGACATAATCCTTTAAGTGAACTGGTGGACGTCGAATACGCGAAGACTGTACAGTATCGTGAAAAACAAAAGACTCTGAACTACCAACGCCCGAACTATCCGTGTTGACGATACCAGAATCATTTTTTGCTGGACTGTCCATTTGATCGCTTGTTCTCGACGAATTCCCACCGAAATTGTCCTCATTTCTTGCTGAAAACCTCTTCCTAGTGTTCCTGTCCACGTTCTCACCGTGAATCCAGGAGTCCGGCTGCTGTGCTGCTTCCGAAGTGTCCAGGAGATCAGGCAGCATCTCCGACTGCTGTGCTCCAGGACCCCAGTCAAGATGCTGACGTTGAGGTGCTTCAGAATTGTCTCCAGGCAGCTGCTGACTTTGTCCTGCTTCGGAGTTCACGAGCTCTTCATTTTCTCCTGATACAACCTGTGATAATATGTCTTGTCTGCTCAAATGCCTTTTGTTAACTGCCTTTTGTCTACTGTTGACTCCAAGTGAAACATCATTTAATTATTTCATGTTAACTACATGATCACTTAAGTAGACATTAGCCTTTTGTCTACTGTTGACTCCAAGTGAAACATCACTTAATTGTTTCCTGTTAACTACATGATCACTTAAGTAGATATTATTTTCTACAAGCAATTCATCGTTCTCTGAACGCTGATCACGGTTCTCAATTTGTTGCACGGAATACGCACCAAACGAAAACTCCCCCTCACTAAAAACAACATCACGACACACAAAAAAAATATTTTTCTCGAGATCATATAGTCGCCAACCCTTTTTACCAAACGGATATCCGACAAAGATACACTTTCTACTTCGAGGAGCGAATTTATCATTTTCTTTGACCCGAGCAAAACATAAACACCCAAAAACACGAATCGCATCCAAACTGGGACTTCGATGTAGCAACAAATCATACGGAGTCTTTCCTCCTAATACCGATGAGGGTGTCCGATTAATCAGATAACCAGCAGCCAACACACACTCTCCCCAAAAACGACGAGGTAGGTTTTCCTGGAACCGTAACGCTCGTACAACATTCAAAATATGACGATGCTTTCGTTCTACACGCCCATTCTGCTGAGGTGTACCTACACAAGAAGTCTGAAACGCTATACCATTTTCACGAAAATAAGGTTTCAAACATGTAAATTCGGTTCCATTATCACTACGCAAAGCTCTAATACGCGCATCAAATTGACGATCGACCATTGAACAAAAATCTTTGAACACCCCTGCAACCTCAGATTTCTCAGCAAGCAAATAAATCCACACAGCTCTAGAATAATCATCAACGATAGTTAAGAAATACACCGCACCACAAGAGGATGGCACACGATATGGACCCCATAAATCACAATGTATTAAATCAAAAATTGCACCAGCTTTATTAGTACTTAAAGGAAACACATCTCTAGTTTGTTTAGCCCGAAGACAAATCTCACATGGTGTTTTATTCTCCTTACTAACATCTGATTTTAACAAAGTCCCTACTACTCCATACGAGGGATGACCCAACCGCCGATGCCATATTTCTACACTGTCCTTTCGCTCCACCTTGTGTATCTGCACCACTGTCACACCCCGCAATATATAGATCCCATTCCGATATTCACCCGCTCCAATCATCGTCCTCGAGATGCAATCCTGTATGACACATAACTTATCAGTTAAGGTGATAAAATATTTAGAAGTAGTAAGAAGTTTTCCGACAGATAATAAATTGCAATTTAACTTCGGAACGAACAAAACATTCGTCAACGTAAAACGACTTCCGAAGTTTACAGTTCCTTCTTTGGTAGCCATCGTAGTATCTCCATTTGGTAATCCCACAGGACACGCCTCAATATCTCGCACATTAGTCAATAATTCTAAACTACCTGTCATATGATGTGATGCACCAGAATCAACTATCCAATCAATATTTATCATACCGCTAACTCTTTCGCTGGAACTCTCCACCTGTTTTTGAGTATTCAGCATCTTCATCAACGTACTCCATTGTGCATCAGTAAGAGAGGGAAGTGAAGCTCTGTCTTCCTCATTCACCCTAATCTCTGTCTTTGGTTCACTTATTCCTTGTATCGCATTTGCCCTAGCATATCCACGTCCTCTACCAGACCCACGACCGGAAGTAAATCCAGTTCCACGTCCGCGTCCTCTACCAGCATTCCACCTTTCCGGGTATCCGATAATTTTATAACAGTTTTGGATATTGTGTCCAGTTTTTCCACAGTGCTTACACTGTTCAACCACTTCTGTACGGTCACCACCGATTTCTTTAGCTTTTGACTGTGTAAAGAAAGCCATAGCCTCTCTTCTTTCTTCATAACTCCTCGCGACTTCGCGATGTTTTTCTTCACTAATAACCATTGCGTATACTCGATTAAGATTGGTCAATGATTCCACATTCAATATTGTGGAACAAACTGTTCCAAATCTCGAATCATCAAGTCCCATCAAGAACTGATGCACTTGCTCGTCTTCACGTCTTTTCACCAACTGCTCTGTGATCTTACACTCGCAACCTTTACAGTCACAAGTCAATATTGGTTCATAATTATTGATGTCTTCCCATAACATCTTTAGTCGTCCGAAAAATTCGGCTACAGTCTGTCCCTGTTGTTTGCAGTTTGCTAACTCTCGCTTCAGTTGCTGAATACGTGGCACATTTGCTATCGCGAATCTCTCTTTCAAATCCGCCCAAAGCTCTTTTGCATTCTCCCGATATGTAACGGTTGAACGCAAAGAGGGTTCAATTGTGTTGAAAATCCATGCTATCAACATGGAATTAATCATCCACCAATCTTCAATATTCGGACTTTCATCTGCCGGTTTCACGATGGTTCCATTCACGAAACCCATCTTTCTCTTTGCCCGCAATGCAACTCGCATCGCTTTAGCCCATTCCTCGTAATTTGTTCCCTTCAATTGTACATGAGTAACAATACTTCCAGGATGATCTGCAGACGTCAACGTGTAAGGTGTAATGGATAAATTCGATTTACCCTTCTCAACATCTGCACCACCAGCCATTGTCAAAGATGATAACTCTAAGAACCTGGCTCTGATACCATAAAGAAAAATATGAAGAAAATCTTTTTATTATTTCTTGTCCCCAATTGATTACAATATATGTATTTATATACAAGAAAAAGAATTAAATTAGGAAACCTTAATTACTAGGAAATTACAACAAAGTTAGGAAACAATATATTGGTACATTATTGTAATGTAATGCCCAAGTTAGGAAACTAGGGTCACAATAGATTTCGTTTTTGACGATTAAGTTTCCTCCTTCACCTTCTTTTTAACTTGCAGCTATCATCAAATACTTTTTTCTATATTTGTAACTTTCAGCTAACAAATACTTTTCTTTTCAACTGTTATTCATTGGGTTTAAAATTTCAATTTTTACATGCAGGTTGACTGGATATGTCATCAACCTACTGTCAAGGCGCCTTCATAAGTAAAGAGTTGAAGAGCGAAAGGGTTATGCTGTTAGTTGTATCTCATTTTTGCATTTGATTAAAGTATCGATATGATTTCAGAAATGACATTTTCTTGGAGGTTAATCTGGATTTTGCAAAGCATCATTAGACTCCAGTAATACTTAGCCTTCTATAATAAGGGTACTTGTTATGATGAAGGGGCACTTTTATTTTAATTCATGTTGCTTACTATGATAATATGTTGTTTGATTAATATCAATTTTAACTATTCTGTAGAAATATGAGTTTATGCATTTTCGTAAGATAGATTTTGTCCATGAGGCACGAGGGAGGTTTTCTGAACTCAGACTAGAATGCGTACTGAAACAACTAAGTCTGGTGGGACATTTTCTTTTAGATTAGTTCAGTGCATGTAAGTGACATGTCCATGGTGTACTCAGATACGAGAGCTTCCCTTTAAGTTTCTCCCTGATTTTTATTTTTACTTTGGTTTAGTTACCTTTGACTACCTTATCTTACCTGCATGTTCAGTCATTTTTGTTGGGAAATAAAAAATGTATGTTACTAAAATTAATGTTTTACTA
>JAJJMC010015656.1:20000-40619 GCA_023531435.1 Papaver californicum | reverse complement strand
TCCTCTTGATAGTACGGTAGTAGCATCTAAATGTGCAAATGTCGTGGCAGGGGCAGGGTCGGTCAAATCGTCCGCAGGTACATAAACTGCTTGAATAGAAGTTATAGACCCCTCTTTGGTAGAAGTAATTCTTTCTTGCAAAGTACCCATTTCTGTACTAAGGGTAGGTTGATAACCCACAGCAGAAGGCATTCTGCCTAATAAAGCAGATACTTCGGATCCTGCTTGGACAAATCGGAAAATATTGTCGATAAATAGAAGGACATCTTGTTCATTAACATCCCGGAAATATTCTGCCATGGTTAGGGCAGTCAAACCAACTCTCATACGAGCTCCCGGCGGTTCATTCATCTGACCATAGACTAGAGCTACTTTTGATTCTGCAAGATTTTGTTCATTAATTACTCCAGACTCTTTCATTTCCATGTAAAGATCATTCCCCTCACGAGTACGCTCGCCCACTCCGCCAAATACGGATACGCCTCCATGAGCTTTGGCAATGTTGTTGATCAATTCCATGATAAGGACTGTTTTACCCACTCCAGCCCCCCCGAATAGTCCTATTTTACCCCCACGTCGATAAGGAGCTAAAAGATCAACTACTTTGATCCCTGTTTCAAAAATAGATAATTTTGTATCTAATTGTATAAAGGCAGGCGCAGATCTATGAATAGGAGATGTTGTGCGAGTATCTACAGGACCTAAATTATCAACAGGCTCTCCAAGAACGTTGAAAATTCGTCCGAGAGTCGCCCCACCAACTGGAACACTTAGAGCAGCTCCCGTGTCAATAACCTCCATTCCTCTCTTCAGACCATCTGTAGCACTCATAGCTACAGCTCTCACTCGATTATTTCCTAATAATTGCTGTACCTCACAAGTAACATTAATTAGCTCGCCGTCAGTATTTCGGCCCTTAACTACCAAAGCGTTATAAATATTAGGCATCTTACCCGGGGGAAAGGATACATCTAGCACCGGACCAATGATTTGAGCGACACGCCCCAGGTTTTTTTCTTCAAGTGCGGAAACCCCGAGACCCGAAGGGGTAGGATTTGTTTTCATAATGATAATAAAGTGAAATATGTAGAAATTCTTTGCATTTTGTAAACCGAAGAAAAAATGTCCGATAGCAAGCAGGTTGATCGGTTAATTCAATAATAAATAGGAGTTAGCACTTGATTTCGTTGGTACCATTCAAGCGACTCCAATTCGATTGTTTACTCGTTCAATGAGTGAATTTTCCAATTTCACAACCTAAAAAAAAGGTAGATGGATAAAAACCATGAGGGAGCGTTTCAGTTCTCTAGCATTATAGACAATCCCACCCATATTTTCTATGGAATTCGAACCTGAACTCTATTTATGATTCATTTTTTTTTTTCACATTGGCCATTGTTTCTTATTTCAGCATATAGTTTTCCGCCTCTTCTCTACCTTTTCAGGGACGAATTCCAGATAGTTTTACATCTAGGATTTACATATACAACATATAGCACTGTCAAGAGTGAATTTCCTTTTTTTTCTAAATTTAGATTAAAAAAAGTACGGGATTAGAAACTTGAAAAACAGGGATTGGGTTGCGCCATACATATGAAAGAGTATACAATAATGATGTTGATGTATTTGGCGAATCAAATACCGTAGTCTAACAACCAACCATTCTGATTAGTTGATAATATTTGTTGAGAGTTTTGTGAAAGATTCCTGTGAAAGGTTTCATTAACGGCTAATTCATGTCGAGTAGACCTTGTCGTTGTGAGAATTCTTAATTCATGCGTTGTAGGGAGGGACTTATGTCACCACAAACAGAGACTAAAGCAGGTGTTGGATTCAAAGCTGGTGTTAAAGATTACAAATTGACTTATTATACTCCTGACTATGAAACCAAGGATACTGATATCTTGGCAGCATTCCGAGTTACTCCTCAACCTGGAGTTCCACCTGAGGAAGCAGGGGCCGCGGTAGCTGCCGAATCTTCTACTGGTACATGGACAACTGTGTGGACCGATGGACTTACCAGCCTTGATCGTTACAAAGGAAGATGCTACGACATCGAGCCCGTTGCTGGAGAAGAAAATCAATATATTTGTTATGTAGCTTATCCTTTAGATCTTTTTGAAGAAGGTTCTGTTACTAACATGTTTACTTCCATCGTGGGTAATGTATTTGGGTTCAAAGCGCTTCGCGCTCTACGTCTGGAGGATCTGCGAATTCCTGTTGCTTATGTTAAAACTTTCCAAGGCCCACCTCACGGTATCCAAGTTGAAAGAGATAAATTGAATAAGTATGGTCGTCCCCTATTGGGATGTACTATTAAACCAAAATTGGGGTTATCTGCTAAGAACTATGGTAGGGCGGTTTATGAATGTCTCCGCGGTGGACTTGATTTTACCAAGGATGATGAAAACGTGAACTCACAACCCTTTATGCGTTGGAGAGACCGTTTCTTATTTTGTGCCGAAGCAATTTATAAAGCACAGGCCGAAACAGGTGAAATCAAAGGACATTACTTGAATGCTACTGCAGGTACATGTGAAGAGATGATGAAAAGGGCTGTATTTGCCAGAGAATTGGGAGTTCCTATCGTAATGCATGACTATTTAACGGGGGGATTCACTGCAAATACTAGCTTGGCTCATTATTGCCGAGATAATGGCTTACTTCTTCACATCCACCGCGCAATGCATGCAGTTATTGATAGACAGAAGAATCATGGTATCCACTTCCGTGTACTAGCGAAAGCATTACGTATGTCTGGTGGAGATCATATTCACTCTGGTACCGTAGTAGGTAAACTGGAAGGGGAAAGGGAAATAACCTTGGGCTTTGTTGATTTACTACGTGATGATTATATTGAAAAAGACCGAAGTCGTGGTATTTATTTCACCCAAGATTGGGTTTCTCTACCGGGTGTTCTGCCTGTGGCTTCAGGTGGTATTCACGTTTGGCATATGCCTGCTCTGACCGAGATCTTTGGAGATGACTCTGTACTACAGTTCGGTGGAGGAACTTTAGGACACCCTTGGGGTAATGCACCGGGTGCCGTAGCAAATCGAGTAGCCCTAGAAGCGTGTGTACAAGCGCGTAATGAGGGACGTGATCTTGCTCGTCAAGGTAATGACATTATCCGTGAAGCTTGCAAATGGAGCCCTGAGCTAGCAGCTGCTTGTGAAGTATGGAAGGAAATCAAATTCGAATTTGAAGCAATGGATACTTTGTAATCCAGTAATTACCATTCGTTCCTTTAATTAAATTGCAATTAAACTCGGCCCAATCTTTTACTAAAAAAGGATTGAGCCGAATAATGAATAAGGTTCCTATTTCATTTTCCAGGCATATATACATACTGGATTTCGGTATACAAAATCTTAAATACAAGATCTAAGACTCAACAATGAAAATCCTTCAGTTGTTGGATCCATAATTAATCCTATGGATCCTTGAGATGGGATTAGTAGAATATTTTCTATACCCCTAAATTCCGGACTATGGTCGAATCGAGCCAATGGTCACAACGCTTTATCCCCGTCCCGTATATTGTCCTTTTCCTTCCGCATTGCAATAGAAACTTATTATTCTCCAAAGTTCTCCAAAAATGAATTCTTCCTAGGAGAGAACAAATTTTTTTGATTCGAATTTGTACATGGCACGGGATAACCCTCTCTTTCTATTCTAATTGAAGAAAGGGTTCCATCATATAGATTGATAGTGAAGTGATATCCAGATTCCCACAAAAAAAGATTTTTTTTCAAGACTCATCCGTGATTAGTTAATTATTCTATTGGATCTATATGCTTATTCCGAGAGGATATATTCAAATGATTATTCATCGAATGACTATTCATCTATTGTATTTACATTCAAATAGGGGGGCAGGCAAGCTCTATGGAAAAAAGGTGGTTCCATTCGATGTTGTTTAACGAGGAATTAAAACATAGGTCTGGGCTAAGTAAATCAATGGATAGTCTTGGTCCTATTGAAAATACCAGTGGAAGTGAAGATCCCGTTATATATGATAGGGATAAAAAAATTGATAGTTGGGACGATAGTGATAATTCCAGTTCTAATAATATGGATACTTTTTTCGATGTCAGGGACATTCGGAGTTTGATCTCTGATGACCTCTTTTTAGTTAGGGATCGTAATGGTAACAGTTATTCGATATATTTAAATATTGAAAATTTTCTTTTCGAGATTGATAACGATCGCTCTTTTATGAATGAACTAGAAAGTGCCTTTTTTAGTTATCTGAATAATGGTTCTCAAAGTAACAATCACAACTACGATCGTTATATGTATGATACTCAATATAGTTGGAATAATCACATTTTTCATTGCATTGATAGTTATCTTCGTTCTGAAATCAGTATTGATAATTACATTTCAGCCGGTAGTTACAATTACAGCGACAGTTACATGTATAGTTACATTTGTAATGAAAGTGTAAATAGTAGTGACAACGAGAGTTCCAGTATACAAATTAGCACAAATAGAAGCGATTTCAATATGAGAAGAAGATATAATGATCTCGATATAAATAAAAAATACAGACATTTGTGGGTTCAATGCGAAAGTTGTTATGGGTTAAATTATAAGAAATTTTTTAAGTCAAAACTAAATGTTTGTGAACAATGCGGATATCATTTGAAAATGAGCAGTTCAGATAGAATCGAGCTTTCGGTTGATCCGGGCACTTGGGATCCTATGAATGAAGACATGGTTTCTATCGACCCCATTGAATTTCATTCAGAAGAGGAACCTTATAAAGATCGTATCGATTCTTATCAAAGAAAAACAGGGTTAACCGAGGCTATTCAAACAGGCATAGGTCAACTAAATGGTATTCCCATAGCTATTGGGGTTATGGATTTTCAGTTCATGGGGGGCAGTATGGGATCCGTAGTAGGCGAGAAAATTACCCGTTTGATCGAGCATGCGACTCGTAAAGCTCTCCCTCTTATTATAGTTTGTGCTTCGGGAGGAGCGCGCATGCAAGAAGGAAGTTTGAGCTTGATGCAAATGGCTAAAATATCTTCCGCTTCATATAATTATCAATCAAATAAAAAGTTATTCTATGTATCAATCCTTACATCTCCTACAACCGGTGGGGTGACTGCAAGTTTTGGTATGTTGGGAGATATCATTATTGCCGAGCCTAATGCCTACATTGCATTTGCGGGTAAAAGAGTAATTGAACAAACATTGAATAAGACAGTACCTGATGGTTCCCAGGCGGCTGAGTATTTATTCCACAAGGGCTTATTGGACTCAATCGTACCACGTAATCCTTTAAAAAGTGTTCTGAATGAGTTATTTCAGCTTCACGGTTTCTTTCCCTTAAATCAAAATTCAATCAAGTAGAGCATTCAATTCCGTTTTTTTATTTGCGGAAAAGAAGTTTTTTAGTTATCGGTAAAGAAAAAAAAGAAGAGTTCGTTTTCATTACGGGCATAAGATCCATTTATATTGTAAGAAGAATCAAAAGTTTCGGATACTTACTTTAAAATTTTTCCTCTAGAGCTGTATTTTATACCTATAATTGGTGCTATATTCATGATTAGTAATCAGGAAGTTTCGATCAACAGGATAAAAGAATGCATTCTTCTTTTGTTTTGGCAAAATTTTATGAAGAAAAAGAATTTCATCTTATCCTCTTACGTATTATAGATATAGAAAAATTCAAATATATAAAATAATAGAATTGAAATCGTGCCTATTTCAATATCTCCCGTGAGAACTCATATTTAGTTCTACATTCCTTGCACTTATTATTCTATACTTATAATAAATAGATATACTTATCATAAGATATCTTTATAACAGGTACAAATTTTAAATCGAGGTATCCATTCTATGACAACTTTTGATTTACCCTCTATTTTTGTGCCTTTAGTGGGCCTAGTTTTCCCGGCAATTGCAATGGCTTCTTTATTTCTTCATGTTCAAAAAAATAAGATTGTCTAGATCCCTATGAAGCAGACGCTTTTATATCTAACCAATTTGATGAATTATTTCTAATGGTTCACATCGTAATAGTGCTAGTTGATGAGAGTTACTTCGGGAACAAAAAAAGTAAAGTAAAATTCATTTGGGTTATTCTCTCAATTCCAAAAAAATGCAACTTGATCTAGTATGAACTGGCGCTCAGAACGTATATGGATAGAACTTATAACGGGGTCTCGAAAAACAAGTAATTTCTGCTGGGCCTGTATCCTTCTTTTAGGTTCACTAGGGTTCTTATTGGTTGGAACTTCTAGTTATCTTGGTAGGAATCTAATATCCTTATTCCCGTCTCAGGAAATCCTCTTTTTTCCACAAGGCATCGTTATGTCTTTCTATGGGATCGCGGGTCTGTTCATTAGCTCCTATTTGTGGTGCACAATTTCGTGGAATGTAGGTAGTGGTTATGACCGATTCGATCGAAAAGAAGGAATAGTGTGTATTTTTCGTTGGGGATTTCCTGGAATAAATCGTCGTATCTTCCTTCGATTCCTTATGAGAGATGTCCAGTCGATTAGAATCGAAATTAAAGAGGGTCTTTTTCCGCGTCGTGTCCTTTATATGGAAATCAGAGGTCAGGGAGCCATTCCCTTGACTCGTACTGATGAGAACCTGACTCCACGAGAAATTGAACAAAAAGCGGCGGAATTGGCCTATTTCTTGCGCGTACCAATTGAAGTATTTTGAAATGAACTGCGAAGAATTAATGTTTTGTTAGCATGGGGAAAGAAACAGAACTAATGAATCTTCATTTTATAGAACTTAACTTAAGTTTTTTCAGAACGTTCATTCGAGCAAAAGTGGATGTATATGGAATAAACAGAAAACGAAACTTTTTTTGTGGAAACAAAAAAAACGCAATTCTTTCAGACTATAATTTTTCTTTTTTGGGGGTCTACTATTTTGAATTGTTACGTTAGATACAGATGGATTCTATATTGTAAATAACTCCTCTTTTTTTTTGTCAAGCGATTTTTCTTTTTCTACGCCTTTTTCCTGCTTGATCATCAATGATTAGATCCCTTAATAACTATAAATATCCAAACTTTCTCAGGTTTTGCCACTCATTTTTGATTTCACCATTATCTCAATATTTTTCAAAATTTCCCTCCATTATTCCTGGGCTGTAGGTAGCCCTTCGCAATAATTGATCTAACAAAGGCGGCTCTTTCGGACATTAATCGAAAAGATGCAATTGTTTCTAATTTGACTAATGTTTCTAATTTGACTAATTGAAAGACCCGGAAACTTTTTTCTTCATTCGAAGCGAAGCAAACCCTTACTCTTATTTCTATGTTCTTTCTTGATCCAAGGACTAACTAAAAAAAAAAGGAGGCGTAGATCCATAGGTTCGATACCTTGTTATCGAACTCATGCTTCATAGAAATATTCGATCGGATAGAGTCGACGAAAGAGGTAGTTTCATTAGTAATTTACAGATTAAAAATGCCACAAAAGAAAACATTCACTACCCTCACATATCTTGCATCTATTATATTTTTACCCTGGTGGGTTTCTCTCTCATTTAATAAAAATATGGAATCCTGGGTTACAAATTGGTGGAATACTAGGCAATCCGAAATGTTTTTGACTGATATTAAAGAAAAGAATCTTCTAGAAAAATTCATAGAATTAGAAGAACTTTTCTTTTTGGACGAAATGATAAAGGAGTACCCGGAGACACATATACAAAAACTACGTATAGAAATCCACAAGGAAACGCTACAATTGGTCAAGATGCACAATGAGGGTCATATTCATAGCATTTTGCACTTCTCGACAAATATAATCTGTTTCGCTATTCTAAGTGGTTATTCTATTCTAGGTAATGAAGAACTTCTCGTTCTTAATTCTTGGGTGAAAGAATTCCTCTATAACTTAAGTGACACAATAAAAGCTTTTTCTATTCTTTTATTAACTGATTTATGTATCGGATTCCATTCGCCTCATGGTTGGGAACTAATGATTGGCTCTATCTCCAAGGATTTTGGATTTTATCATAATGATCAAATTATATCTGGTCTTGTTTCCACTTTCCCAGTAATTCTAGATACACTTTTAAAATATTGGATTTTCCGTTATTTAAATCGCGTATCTCCGTCACTTGTAGTGATTTATCATTCAATGAATGACTAAAGGCTGATTCACCGATATTAATCAAATCATAATGTTTGTTACTTTGTTTGTACATACATAAACAAAGCATTCCAAATCTTACTTACCTTTTCTATTTATACCCATCCCAGAGATTCTTCCTGTATTCCATTCCAGTAAAATTATTCCATTACAATAGCAGAATCGTGGATAGGGAACTATACTAGTAACCTACCTAATTTATTGTAGAAATTCTCGGGATCAACGATTGGACCATGCAAAAAAGAAATATCTTTTCTCGGATAAAGGAGCAGATGGCTCGATCCATTTCTGTATCGATCATGCTATATGTAATAACTTGGCCATCTACTTCATATGCATATCCCATTTTTGCGCAGCAAGGTTATGAAAATCCACGAGAGGCGACTGGGCGTATTGTCTGTGCCAATTGCCATTTAGCTAATAAGCCTGTGGATATTGAGGTTCCACAAGCGATACTTCCTGATACTGTATTTGAAGCAGTTGTAAGAATCCCTTATGATATGCAACTGAAACAGGTTCTTGCTAATGGGAAAAAGGGGGCTTTGAATGTAGGGGCTGTTCTTATTTTGCCTGAGGGATTCGAATTAGCCCCCCCCGATCGTATTTCTCCCGAAATGAAAGAAAAGATGGGCAATCTTTCTTTTCAGAGTTATCGTCCCACAAAAAAAAATATTCTTGTGATAGGTCCTGTTCCAGGTCAGAAATATAGTGAAATCACCTTTCCAATTCTTTCCCCAGACCCCGCTATTAACAAAGACGTTCACTTCTTAAAATATCCTATATATGTAGGTGGGAACAGAGGTAGGGGTCAGATTTATCCCGATGGGAGTAAGAGTAACAATACAGTCTATAATGCTACATCAGCAGGTATAGTAAGTAAAATTGTACGTAAAGAAAAAGGGGGATATGAAATAAGCATAGCAGATACGTCAGACGGTCACCAAGTGGTCGATATTATACCTCGAGGACCGGAACTTCTTGTGTCAGAAGGCGAATCTATCAAGCTTGATCAACCACTAACAAGTAATCCCAACGTGGGTGGATTTGGTCAGGGAGACGCAGAAATAGTACTTCAAGATCCATCACGTGTCCAAGGCCTTTTGTTCTTCTTGGCATCTGTTATTCTGGCACAAATATTTTTGGTTTTGAAAAAGAAACAATTCGAGAAGGTTCAATTGTCTGAAATGAATTTTTAGGTCCACGGATTTATTAACATAAAGTTCATAAAAACCAAATTCTTCTTGATCGATGTAATTATGTATGGTTAAAAATAGGATTTAGTTTACTTGCTTTGTTGCTACTGTTTGTTTTTATACAAGATATTGGAAAGTACTTAGCTTTGACTTTTACTGCTAGTAATAGACTAGTATTATATTGTGAAGAACGCGTTATTTGACGTGAATCCAACTCCCTTTTTCAATCCAAAAAGGAGTGGCGTTACTATCTCACTATTGTCAAATTTGAAATGCCACGAAATACATGAAATCAAAAGTATCCTATTCTATATAGAAAAAGGGAATCAAATTCGAATAGGAGTAGATAATCGACATAAGTGGTAGGAGAATATAAAGCAAGGAATAAATGAAAGGAACAACCTATTATAGGAGGGATTTTTTCTCTTTCTAATCTTCGACACAAGAAAAGGGTGAAATTTTCTTTTCTTGTGTCAAAAGAATAATGATTCTTAATCCCCTTACGCCTAAAAAGTACTATTCCCTTTTTTTAGGTTTATCGGAACCTCGCCTCTTTGGATTTATAAAAAGTAGTGGACAATAAAAAAGGGGGGTGGATTCGCTCGTTGAGTAACTCGAACTTCTTCGATGAACTAAAAAAAAAAAGGAAAACTTTGATGAGATAATAAAATAAATGGAGTAAGCTTCTATTAGTATAGAAATTCTTTGGATGATGTCTCATATACAGGAATCCACATTATGTATGTCATTCAGAAAATAGATTAATTCCCGCCCTTTTTTTCGATTTCGGACGAATACCTACTATGTAGGAACAGGTATTATGAATCCAATCAATAGAGTTAATTCTCCAAAAGCAAGCATCATCTTAAAAAAGAGCTATTTGAAACATCGGAGCAAAAGGCCCACTTTTTTTTTACGAATAGAATAGTGTGCTTGTATTAACTGGATTATCTGCAAACTTTTTTTATGGAATGAAAAAAAATTTCGTTGAAAAAGTAAGAGCTCAACGGGACCTTACCCCTCGAATTAAACAAAAGGGGTAAGGTCCCGTTGAGCTCTTACTTTTTCCTGTCTACAACTCAGTTCATATTATTATTACAGGGATGAGCCCAACCCGGAATATGAACCGTAAAAGAAAACACCTATTGAACCGATCACAGGAATACCGGCTACAGTACCTATCAACCAAAGAGGAATCCTTCCAGTAGTATCGGCCATTTACCCCACTTCCCTCCACATTTCATCAAGTGGTCATGCTAGAGACATAAACAGCCATGGATAATTTTGAGATGAGATCCTTCCGAGTGGGATATAGAGAATTCGCACTATTCTCTCCCTTTTTCTTAATTGAAGAAATAATTGGAAAATAAAACAGCAAGTACAAAAATGAGTAATAACCCCCAGTAAAGACTGGTACGATTCAATTCAACATTTTGTTCGTTCGGGTTTGATTGTGTCATAGCTCTATAATTCAATTCGGGTTAGGTTTATCGTTGGATGAACTGCATTGCTGATATTGACCCCAAAAAAGAAACGGTAGGTACAGCTAGTCCGTGAATAGCTAACCATCGCACTGTAAAAATTGGATAGGTTCGATCTATAGTCATTGGGGCCTCCTAAAAGGATCTACTAAATTCATCGAGTTGTGCCAAAGGATCAAAACGGCCAGTTATTAATGGAATTCCTTGTCGACTCTCTGTAAAATACTCGTTTGGCCGAGGGCTTCCAAACACATCGTAAGCTAAACCCGTGCTGACGAATAACCAACCCGCAATGAATAGGGAAGGTATAGTAATGCTATGAATGACCCAGTATCGAATACTGGTAATAATATCACCAAAAGCGCGTTCTCCCGTGCTTCCAGACATGCTGAGCTCCACATATTCTTGTACAGTCAAAGGGGATCGATTCCGTGAAAGATGGGATCAGTAAGTGGAAACCCACGGATCCTTAATCTTTGTTAGATCGTCAATAGTGTACCGAAGGCGTCTTTAGAGTATACCGAATCAGTATAGCTACCCTTCTTCTGACACAGCAACGCAATTTAAATCAGTATCCAAAAGAAGTGTTACATAAACTCTTTCTTCCTTTTTTGTTCCTTATATATAAGGATGATGTGCTATTCAACCCAAAATTTCTGTACTGTAGTAGTATAGGGTTCTTTTCATTACTCGCTTTGGGCTAGAAACTGAAGATCTGGTAAAGCTTGAGTTCGCCGGGTTGGGTTCTAATAATTAATGAAAGATGTTATCATATTCACACAATTCTATTAGATACGAAATCTAGAAACCTCTTTTCTTGGTTGTATATAACGGGTTTTTCTTCGGATCCTTTGAGTTCAAGGAATGGATTAGTAGTACAATAATAGGAGTAGATAGTATTTGACCAAAGAAAAAAAGGAAGAATCAATCAATATTCGTGATGCAACCATTGTCGTATTACAGCCAAAGGTTCTTTTCCTTCTTGACCTAGATACAAGAGAGGGATTCCCTAATATGGAAAGGCGGCATGTAGAACCTAAAAGGAAAAGATAATAGAATGACTAGTTTTAGAATTGAGTTGTCCCGAAATAAAGCTTTTATTTCGTCCAGCGATCGTGCGATACTTTTTTCTTAGCATTTGTGAGATATTATGTACAATTAAAGAGCCTACGACTTTTTTTATGAGGTTAAAGGTGTTGTGATAAGGTCCTTTGCTCCAAAAAGGAAACTTGATTATATACAATTGAAAAAGAAATGATCAAAATAGAAAAGATTTTCTATTTGATTCCATAGTGATTAAAAAAGAGTTTACTTTATGAAATGAATGAAATTCCACTACAAAGTTTTTTCTTTTTACTTGACTCAATAGTTGCTCAACGAATCTGTTGATTCAAAATAACGGAATCGGTAGATGTTAGAGATGATGGATCACTAGATCAATCTTTTTTCTACTTCTGTCACCCTATCTTTGTTAGTGCCGTCTATAATGATTGATGAATCAAAAACTTTTCATTGGAGCAGATTTTGTCAGTTTTTTTTTTTTATGTAAACTTAGGTAAATGTTTTATCACCATATGTATAAAAAGACCGTATCTTATTTAGCTCCTTTATGCCTACTCTAACTAGTTATTTCGGTTTTCTACTGGCGGCTTCAACTATAACTCCCGCTCTTTTTATTGGTCTGAGCAAGATACGACTTATTTGAAATGAATTGAATGAACAATTAATAAAAAAACCTTTTTCTGTGAGATTCTAGGTATTCTATAGTGACTTCCCGCGTCAATTGTCAATTCTTGATCATTGAGATTCATTATTGCTTCGGATTTATATTTAAGAATAGATATTACCTCTCTTTTTCCTCTTTCAAACAAACCGAAATGATTGAAGTTTTACTATTTGGAATCGTGTTAGGTCTAATTCCTATTACTTTGGCTGGATTATTCGTAACTGCATATTTACAATACAGACGCGGTGATCAGTTGGACCTTTGATTAAGTAACATCTCGTTTTTGATTGACCTCCTCCTTTTTTAATTCAAGGAGGCCAAATTAAGGTTGCTGTTTAAGTTGGTGGAGTTATTTCATTGTAATTCGAGAACAGAATCACGCTCTGTAGGATTTGAACCTACGACATCGGGTTTTGGAGACCCACGTTCTACCGAACTGAACTAAGAGCGCCTTCTTATCACAATAGATAAGACCATAAAAAAGTATTATCTTTGTAGGCCTAATATACTTTGTATGTCTATAGTATCATAATGTATGTACAATTAGGATCGATCTCAATTACTGTCCACGGGAAAAGTAATAGGTAGGGATGACAGGATTTGAACCCGTGACATTTTGTACCCAAAACAAACGCGCTACCAAGCTGCGCTACATCCCTTTCAATTGGTATACAGTGTCATTGTAGAGAATCCCTGTCTTGTTTTCCACATCATTATTTCCCCCCTATAATAAAAAATTTCGCTTGCAATTTGTTCTTTTTGGTCTCATATAACATATAATAAAAGAATTATTTACATATGAAATCCGTCGGATAGAGAAATGAATATTTGTCGGTAATACTCAGGAAGAGGGGGGCGTCTTTTTCTGTTTTAAGGAAAGGGAAATCTTATCTACCGGGTCGTTGTATATATCTATTTTTGTTAGGGATTTCACTTACTAATACAAGTGATCCTTAACCACATATGCATCTGATCATATATGTATTACAATAAAGAAGGAGAGTTTGCAATGCGAGATATAAAAACATATCTCTCTGTGGCACCTGTGCTAAGTACTCTATGGTTTGGGTCTTTAGCAGGGCTATTGATAGAGATTAATCATTTATTCCCAGATGCGTTGACATTCCCGTTTTTTTCATTCTAGTTATTGACATGGGAAGGGATGAAGAAGATTAGTGAGATAATAAATTATCTGTGACTAATCCTTCTTCCTCTCTTTGTTTTATTCTTTTTTCCTATTTTCAAAATATAGAAGGACAGAAAAGGAAAAAACAAAAGTGGATTCAATCTCAGTGAAACTTGGGTTAGACTCAAAGGGCCTAAGAAAATAGAAATAAATGGGATCTAGGGAAACTAAAGAAATCATACAAGATATTTAAATGAAATACTGTATGTACTAGGATTCAAAATAATTGATAGTTATAAATTGTTGTATTACTTATTCTTTATATTACTCTATTGATTGCAACAAAATCTTTTGAAATTTGATTTCGGGTCGAAAATCAAAGAGTTGGGTAAATCCAAAATTCAAGGGAGGTTCATGGGCAAGGGTAAAGATGTTAGAGTCAGAGTTATTTTGGAATGTACCAGTTGTATACGAAACCGTGTTAATAAGGAATCATCGGGCGTTTCCAGATATATTACTCAAAAGAATCGACACAATACGCCTAGTCGATTGGAATTGAGAAAATTCTGTCCCTATTGTTGCAAACATACAATTCATGGGGAGATAAAGAAATAGACCGAACCAGAGGTAGAGGGTGTGTGTGCTACCCTTCGAAGTAACAAGAATAAATTACATATAATATATAGAAACAAATCAAATCCTATTTCAGTCGGATCAAAAAAGAATTCGAATTCAGAAATAGGATTTTCGGGATAAGGAATAAACAATGGAAAAACCCAAGCGACCTTTTCTTAAATCCAAGCGATCTTTTCGTAGGCGTTTGCCCCCAATTGGATCGGGGGATCGAATTGATTATAGAAACATGAGTTT
Organism: Papaver californicum; assembly: GCA_023531435.1. NCBI lineage: Eukaryota > Viridiplantae > Streptophyta > Magnoliopsida > Ranunculales > Papaveraceae > Papaver > Papaver californicum. Next base: position 26,084 of record JAJJMC010015656.1, on the reverse strand, counting down.
AATTAGTCGATTTATTAGTGAACAAGGAAAAATATTATCTAGACGAGTGAATAGATTAACCTTGAAACAACAACGATTAATTACTATTGCTATAAAACAAGCCCGTATTTTATCTTCGTTACCTTTTCTTAATAATGAGAAACAATTTGAGAGAACCGAGTCGACCCCTAGAACTACTGGTCCTAGAACCAGAAATAAATAGGCCGCCCATGCCTCAATTGAATAAAAATTCCAACCCGAACCCCAACTCTGGTTGGTGTTTTGTTCAAAAATTCGAGAATCTAGATTGTATTGTCATGTCATAAGAAAAAAAGAATTGGGGAAGAAAAAGAGAAAGTCCTTAATTATTATTATGGAAACGTGTTAATTTCTTTTTACTACTTTATTATAGTAATTTATACCCTACCCTCCCGGAGTTCATTCTCCGGGGAACTCCGTTTAGATCATTCTGGTGGATTCCTTACAATCCCCTTATTTAATGATCTCGTTGGAAATCATGTAAAGACAATTCCTATTTGATATAGCTATTTGTGCAAGTATTTTACGATTAAGAAGTAACTGCCCCTTGCGCAGATCATGTATTAATCGACTATAACTATAAGATATCCTATTCTCACGAATTACTGCATTTATACGAGTGATCCACAAACGACGAAAATCTCTCTTTTGCCTGCCCCTATCCCGATGAGCCGAAACTAAAGCTCTCATTTTCTGTTGAGTCATAGTTCGAGTAAGTCTTGAATGCGCCCCTCGAAAGGTTGATGCAAATAAACGCATTTTTGTTCTACGTCTCCGAGCTATATATCCTCGTTTAATTCTGGTCATTGAATCAAATGAAACTTTGATGAATAACTAATTGATTTCTTTTCTTTCAGTCATTCTTTCCCCCCCTAGTCTATTAATAACAAAACTGATTCTTCCGATGTATAAAAAAAAAATTCCAATGGCTTTTGCTACTATGACCTTCCCAACCACGATTTTTTTGAGGCATTTCATTTCACCTCGAAATAAGAAATTGTATTGATACTTGGTATCAAAAAAAAAGTAAATAAAAAACGAAAAATTGTGGGTTCCATCGTTTCTATGGTTACGGTTTAAACGGTGAGGTCCTTTCTATACACCGGAGCCTCTTACCTATTTAGTAACTTGTACAGTTCACACTCTTTGGCTCTACCCATGAATTATCCAGTAATAGGTCTTTTCACAACTAGATCTACCCATACAGTAACGGCATTTCATTATGAAGGTTGGTTAGGTAGCTGACCCTGTTAGTCCGTTTTTGCAAGAATGGGAGCATAATCTTTCTGCTTCTAAAATACCATTCCATTCCCCCGCTTAATGGATAACCATTTGCTACCAATGGGGAGTTGCTTCTCATCTCCAGTTGAGATGATTGGATTTATACCAAAGGAAACCATAAATTTCATACACAATAGAGGTCCTTTTTTCGATAGTGATATGGGGTTTTTCCATTCCTATTCATTGGTACCGATCATTGATACTGTCAAAAAAATCTCCTTTCTTTTGTTCCAGTTCATGATCTGAACGAGTCGCACATACACCCTAGTACATGTTCCTCGACGCTGAGGACATCCCCGAAGGGCGGGGGATTTTGTGACATTTCTGATTGGCTGTCTTGTATTTCTAATAAGTTGTTTAATAGTTGGCATGCTGGATCGTATACAGAATGGGCTGGTTTAGATCGATCCTAACCGGATGATTATGAATTCCTCTCGTTTCATTGAATATTTTCCCACTACCACTTTTAACCTCGGTAAGAAAATAAAATAGGAAATAACATAGCTCAGTCAATTATGGTTCGAAACGGAATGGAATCACAGATTTACGTGAAGTCCCCGGTATTTTCGACCGCTACAAGATCAACAATTCCATGAGCTTGGGCTTCTGTTGCTGACATAAAAACGTCCCTTTCCATGTCTTCGGATACAACCCATAATGGATTGCCCGTTCTTTGTACATAAACCCTTGTGAGGGTTTCGCGAAGTTTCAGCAGTTCTTCCGCTTCCAGGACAAATTCTCCTGTTTGTGCCTCGTAAAAAGAGCTAGCAGGTTGGTGGATCATTACCCTGATGATATAACATAATGAATGCTTCCTCTGTCTCAATGATAGAAAGAGACAAGAAAAAATCGAATTGAAGAACCGTACAGGCATTTTTTGCGCATTGCATACGGCTCTAGAATGGAATCTACTTTTACCTAAAGTGGAGGATCTATCAAACCCAGATCGGTAAATAATCCATTTACCACCCTTTCTTTCGGGAGAGTTAAAAAATACTATGATGGTTCCGTTGCTTTATATATTTATCTCGTCTGTAATTCAGCAATCCCAAAGTTTCTTTTTGATCCGATCAAATAGGGAAAGGATAATCTTGTGTATGTTTTTTCATTTTAATACTATTTCGTAACAGAAATATAGGAAAGAGCCCTCTGATGTGTGATGTGAAAACAAAAAAGTTTGTGACGCTGAAATCGAACCCCGATAGATAAAATCAAATCAGAAATTCCTTTTGTCTCATACTACTCTCTCGATACGGAATCTCATGTTATAAAAGAACAATGATGGTTTGCTCATATCGAACTCGAAGTGCCATGCTATTATTACTTTATTTTTCATATTTTATCTGGCGAAGGCATAGTCTTCTTTTTTCTCTCAAATAAAAAACTCATTGGCGCCAAGCGTGAGGGAATGCTAGACGTTTGGTAATTTCTCCTCCGACCAGGACGAAAGACCCCATTGAAGCGGCTAATCCCATGCATATTGTATGTACATCTGGTTGCACAAATTGCATAGTATCATACATAGCTATTCCGGGTGTTACCCACCCACCGGGGGAGTTTATAAACAAATAAACATCTTTTGTATCATCCTCTATAGTGAGATATATCATGAGACCCATAAGTTGATTTGCGATCTCGCTATCGACTTGTTGGCCTAAAAAAAGTATTCTTTCTCGATGAAGTCGGTTGATTAGGACAAAATTGTATCCCTTAGGGACCGTACACGCACCTTTAGATGCATACGGTTCAAAAAAAAAGAATCAATGTGTCGATTCCAGCCCTCTTTATTTTCCCCTTTTTTCATAGGAGGATTTTTCTAACTCCTAATGAATGAAGGGCCTTTAGTCTTCTATTTTTCAAGAAAGCAGAGCAGGGTTTTGACTCACTTACCCCTAAAAAGAGCTCACTAAATTTACCCTCATTGATATATTGTTTCATCGAAATCCAATTCCGATTACGATGTCATTTTCTTGTTCCGGAATGGGCCTCTTCAATTCGTTTAGGTTTATGCTCTACTCCGGGGAAAGATTTACCCGACCTCTATTTGCACATATAGGACAAATGATCCCAATACCGCTTCTTTTGTTTGCTAATACTTTTTTTATTCATTTTATGTCTTCCGCTTCCGCCAATCACTGGAAAAGTATGATGACTCACTCCGTCGATTGATTGGCGGTTTGAGGTCGCTGGTATAATATAGGAATTCTTTATGATACAAAAGGTAATCATACATATTTTACCGATTGGGTTTTTTTGAACGGAGCCTGGATACTTCATTTTTTTGGTCCAACCAAGCCAACCATAAATTCTTCTAATTGAAAAATGCATATTGATCCCCCAAATAAATTGCTCTAATTGCACTTCACGCTTCAAATTATTGATGGTTCAATCAATCTTTCTTGGGTGAAACAGAGGATATCTCGATCGGGGGAGAAAACGGGGAAATCCCATATGACCCAATATGTCTGACAAGTCGCACTATACGTCAACCCAAACCGAATCTTCCTCTCCAGGAATCCGAAAAGGTACTTTTGGAACACCAATAGGCATTAAATGAAAGAAAAAGGTTTTTAAGTACTAAAATTTCACTTTGATGTGGAAACGTAACAACGGGTTTTCTTTTTTTCATAATATTTATGTTTTCGGGTTTTATCCATAGATTGTAAAGTTCATCGAAGAAGATGGAATGAATAAAAAAAATTATTATGAATGAGCTGCGATGTTCAAATGATGAACAAGCATCTCTAATTCACTCATCTAAAATGGGACCCATCCCCCCATTGCGTATTGGTACTTATCGGGTATAGAATAGATTTGCTTCTCTTTGTTCCTACGAACAGAATTTTTCTGTTATTACCAACGGAATGCAATATAAATGCACCCTTGCTCCGAGATAATCCATTGAAAAGGAGAAGTCCATAGCATAAGCAGAGTCTTTTCCAATGCGATAAAGTAACATAGTATCTATTTTTCTTTGATAAAGGGGTATTTCCATGGGTTTGCCTTGGTATCGTGTTCATACCGTTGTATTGAATGATCCCGGCCGGTTACTTTCTGTCCATATAATGCATACAGCTCTAGTTTCTGGTTGGGCCGGTTCGATGGCTCTATACGAATTAGCTGTTTTTGATCCCTCTGACCCAGTTCTTGATCCAATGTGGAGACAAGGTATGTTCGTTATACCTTTCATGACTCGTTTAGGAATAACGAATTCCTGGGGTGGTTGGAGTATCACAGGAGGGACTATAACGAATCCGGGTATTTGGAGTTACGAAGGTGTGGCCGGGGCACATATTTTGTTTTCTGGCTTGTGCTTCTTGGCAGCTATCTGGCATTGGGTATATTGGGATCTAGAAATTTTCTGTGATGAACGTACAGGAAAACCTTCTTTGGATTTGCCCAAGATCTTTGGAATTCATTTATTTCTATCAGGGGTCGCTTGCTTTGGGTTTGGCGCATTTCATGTAACAGGCTTGTATGGTCCTGGAATATGGGTGTCCGATCCTTATGGACTGACTGGAAAAGTACAATCTGTAAATCCTGCGTGGGGTGTAGAAGGTTTTGATCCTTTTGTTCCGGGAGGAATAGCCTCTCATCATATTGCAGCAGGTACCTTAGGCATATTAGCGGGCCTCTTCCATCTTAGTGTCCGCCCGCCTCAACGTCTATACAAAGGATTACGTATGGGTAATATTGAAACTGTCCTTTCCAGTAGTATCGCTGCTGTCTTTTTTGCAGCTTTCGTTGTTGCTGGAACTATGTGGTATGGTTCAGCAACAACCCCGATCGAATTATTTGGTCCTACTCGTTATCAATGGGACCAAGGATATTTCCAGCAAGAAATATATCGCAGGGTTAGCGCTGGGCTAGCCGAAAATCAGAGTGTATCAGAAGCTTGGTCTAAAATTCCCGAAAAATTGGCTTTTTATGATTACATTGGTAATAATCCAGCCAAAGGGGGATTATTCCGAGCGGGTTCAATGGACAGCGGGGATGGAATAGCCGTTGGGTGGTTAGGACATCCTATCTTTAGAGATAAGGAAGGCCATGAGCTTTTTGTACGTCGCATGCCTACTTTTTTTGAAACATTTCCAGTAGTTTTGGTAGACGGAGACGGAATTGTGAGAGCCGATGTTCCTTTTCGAAGGGCAGAATCCAAGTATAGTGTCGAACAGGTAGGTGTAACTGTTGAGTTCTATGGCGGTGAACTGAATGGAGTCAGTTATAGCGATCCTGCTACCGTGAAAAAATATGCTAGACGTGCTCAATTGGGCGAGATTTTTGAATTAGATCGTGCTACTTTGAAATCCGATGGTGTTTTTCGTAGCAGTCCAAGGGGTTGGTTCACTTTTGGGCATGCCTCATTTGCTTTGCTCTTCTTTTTCGGACACATCTGGCATGGTGCTAGAACTTTGTTCAGAGATGTTTTTGCTGGTATTGACCCAGATTTGGATTCTCAAGTGGAATTTGGAGCATTCCAAAAACTTGGAGATCCAACTACAAGGAGACAGGTAGTCTGAGACAACATTGCTCCGGTTTCTTTCGACTCTATTTTCTTTTTGTGATTTAACATAACATAAGGTACTGGAGAAATCTTGATTTGAATCACCTTTTTTTCTTTGATTCTTGTCCTTTCTTTATCTTATCTGGGAGCTGATCCCAAATGAACAGGTGTGGAAGCTATAATTGTAAACCACGATCGAATCTATGGAAGCATTGGTTTATACATTCCTCTTAGTCTCGACTCTAGGGATTATTTTTTTCGCTATCTTTTTTCGAGAACCA
>JAJJMC010015656.1:0-15000 GCA_023531435.1 Papaver californicum | reverse complement strand
AACTCCTTTTGGTATTCTACGTCCAGTCTTACGTGAACTAATACGTCCATTCCTACGTGAACCAACTCTTGGTATAGGTTTTGCCATCTTTTATCATCTCATCAATATGAGTCAGAGATATACGGATATATCCATTTCAGGTTAAAACAGATCCTTCATTTTATTTGTACGTTGGGTCCTTTTTCGAAGGATTATCCTTGTCTCTGTTTATGTCTCGGGTTGGAACAAATTACTATAATTCGTCCCCGACGGCGAATCAGTCGACATTTTTCACAAATTTTACGAACAGAGGCCCTTATTTTCATATTTGTCATTCCTTACCTTAATTCCGAATCTACTCCTTGGAAGAAAATAAGTCTCTTGGAATTTTGAACCTCGAGTTGTATCCCCACGAAAATAATGTCGAAAAAAATACACCTAATCGTTCGAATCTTTATTGCGGAGTCTATAAATTATACGTCCCCTTGTTGAATCATAACGACTTACTTCTATTTTGACTTTATCTCCTGGTAGTATCCGTATAAAACTACGTCGGATCCTTCCTGAAACATAACCTAGAATCAGATCTTCATTATCTAAGCGAACCCGGAACATGCCATTGGGAAGTGATTCAGTAATTAAACCTTCATGAATCCATTTTTGTTCTTTCATTTCAGGTAACCCCCTTGAAGTATCAACTAATGGAGGAGGAGTGATATTAGGCAACCAGTCCTTCCTCTTTTTTTTTTTTTTCGCAATATAGGAAGTTACCAATTCAATTCAGATATCAGAAAGATCACCATATATAACACAAAATTTCTCCTCCGATTCCTTCTAGCCGAGCTTCTCGGTCTGTCATTATACCTCGAGAAGTAGAAAGAATAACAATCCCCATTCCTCCTAAAATCCTAGGAATTCGTTGAGAGTTGGAATAGATTCGTAGACCGGGCCGGCTGATACGTTTTAAAATTGTTCTATATGGCCCTTTCCTATTCCTTCTATGTCGAAGGGTTGAAACCAAGAAATTTTTGTTGCTTTCTCGATGTTTTCTCACGTTTTCGATAAAGCCTTCTCGTAGAAGGATTTTCACAATGTTTTCGGTAATATTCGTAGATGCTATTCGAACCGTTCCTTTTTTATCCATGTCAGCATTTCGTATCGAAGTTATTATGTCAGCAATTGTGTCCCTACCCATGATGAACTATAATTATTGGTGCCTCCGAGTTTTAATATAATCAACATGCTCGTTATTTTTTTTATTATAAAGTTAAGGGATATACGTGATACATAATCTACAAAATTAATTTAATTCATTCCCAAGACCCTACTCTATCATATCACGGGCTTGTCTATTAGTCTTTATTCTAGATAGTATTTATAATACCTCAGGAGCTAATGATACTATTTTAGTAAAATTCAACTGTCTCAATTCCCGAGCGATCGCACCAAAAACCCGAGTTCCTTTTGGATTTCCTTCTTGATCAATGACAACTGCGGCATTGTCATCATATCGTATTATCATACCGTTGTCACGTTTAAGTTCTTTACATGTACGTACAATTACAGCTCTGATCACCTCTGATCTTTCTAGAGGCATATTGGGCACTGCTTCTTTGATTACAGCAACAATAACGTCACCAATATGAGCATATCGACGATTACTAGCTCCTATGATTCGAATACACATCAATTTTCGAGCCCCACTGTTGTCCGCTACATTTAAAAGGGTTTGAGGTTGAATCATATCATTATTTTTTATCGTTTCTTTCAATGCAAAGAAAGGGCAAAAGAAAAAAGAAATATTTTTTGTCCAGAAAAAAAGGCCTGCGGTTGTTTGTTTTTTCATCACAAAGACTCCTTTCCTTTGGTTGCACATCCCTATTCTGCAATAAGGAATTGAGTTCGTATAGGCATTTTGGACGCAGCGATTGAAATAGCTTCTCTGGCTACAATTTCTGATACTCCACCCATTTCATAAAGTATTCGACCCGGTTTAACGACAGATACCCAATATTCGGGAGATCCCTTCCCCGAGCCCATACGCGTTTCTGTAGGTCTTAATGTAACAGGTTTGTCTGGAAATATACGTACCCATATTTTTCCACCACGACGCGCATATCGTGTCATTGCTCGTCGCCCTGCTTCTATTTGTCTAGATGTGATCCAGGCCGGTTCAAGTGCCTGAAGAGCATATCTACCGAAACTAATATGATTGCCTCGGTAAGATATTCCCTTCATTCTTCCTCTATGTTGTTTACGGAATTTGGTTCTTTTGGGGTTATAGTTGATGGTTGTTTGTTATTCTCAATTCCATCTCTACTGCAGAACCGGACATGAGAGTTTCTTCTCATCCAGCTCCTCGCGAATGAAATGATTCCATAATATTACGAATATGTATTGAATTTCTAATAGACTGAATCATAGGTTTTTTGAGATCTAATCTGTCACGTAAAAATTTATATATCTTGGGTTTTATATACAACCGGAAATATACCTCTAGAATATAGAATTTTTTTTACGAATCTTTATTTTGACCTTTATTGAATCCAAAAAACTTAGCAATCCAATAAGGCCTTCGCGGGCGAATATTGACTCTTTCAATATCTGTTTAATTCGTAGGGTCAGTCCTTGACCTCTCAGAATAAATGAATAGGTTTCCTGGTTCTTTCCGCCATCCCACCTAATGAATCATTAGGATTCGTTTTCAATGGAATCTTCTGCAGTCATAGGTTCCGTCGTTCCCATCACTTCTTGGTTAATGGCTAGGCCTGAACTCTGCAACGGAGCTCCTAATTCAATTTGTTGTTCCTGAGTCAATCTACTCAGTCTTTATTGACTCGAAGCTCTCTTTTATTTGTATTTCTTTTTCCTATGAACCGGATTCATTTAATGATTAATTATGATTATGGCCGAATCCATATTGATGCTTTATTACACTGCCTTTGTATGAGATTATTCATAGACCATACATATTGGAATCATATATCATTGATATTCTCCTTCTCTCTTTCTCTCCCCCTTCCATTTATCCACATCCTTTTTTTTGTTTCACATCACAATCCACGATCAGATTGGTTTTTCTTTTATGTATATGTAATATAAAAAAGATTTCAGTTGCTACAACGATATGATCAATACATCATATAGTGACTGTTTCTTTGGATCCCGATAATACGAAGCAATGAGCTGGTTATTAGTTACATAGTTCTTAGTTCAGACTTTGGGGCCGTCCTTTCCTTTTTTAATCTAATCTAAACTAAAAAAACCGACGAGTCACACACTAAGCATAGCAATTATACCAAAGGGTCAATCTAATTTTTATTTAACCCTATAGAATTAGAAGATTTGAAATTAATCATTTTAGATTAAAGAGAAAAAAATGAAAGGTTTTTTTTGTCCAGTGCTAGATAGAAAAGTAAAAGAAGAGATCTTTGATTATTTCTCGTCTGCAAATATCCAAATTTTTATGCCTAATACCCCATAAATAGTCCGAACTGTATACGAACAATAATCAATTTTAGCTCGAATGGTTTGTAGGGGAACCCTGCCTTCTCTGATCCATTCGACACGCGCAATTTCTTTTCCGTCGATACGTCCTGCAATTTGTACTTGAATTCCTTTTGTATCTGCTTGCTCAGTTAATTCAATAGCTTTTTTCATTGCCTTTCGAAATGAAACTCTATTTTTTAATTGCCCAGCTATAAATTCGGCAAGAATATTAGGGTCTCCATAGGGTTTTGCAATTCTTGTAATAGCAATGTTGAGTTTTCGGTTCACAGAATTAAAACCTTTTTGTACATTGATCTGTAATTCTTCAATTCCTCTCGGTTTACCCTCTATTAACCATTTTGGAAATCCCATATAGATTATGACCTGGACCAGGTCGATTCTTTTTTGAATCTCTATACGCGCAATTCCCTCTACACCCGAAGATATTCTCATATTTTTTTGTACATAATTCTTGATACAATCCCGTATTTTTTGATCTTCCTGTAGACCCTCAGAATAACTTTTTGGTTGTGCAAACCAAAGGGAATGGTGCTTTTGGGTTGTACCAAGTCTAAAACCAAGTGGATTTATTTTTTGTCCCATACACCCTCGCTTTCTTCATTAGCCCATTTTAGTCTTTCGTGCTCTACCATACATAGATACCTCTCTCTAACATCCGTATATTTATCTATATATACATATCCCGTTTTTCTTAACCATATGAAATAGTCTTGATCTTTAGATATATCTTTCAATACAATAGTTATATGACAGGTGGGTCTTTTGATCGGATAACTACGTCCTCGAGCTCGAGGCTTTAACTTTTTCACAATAGTACCCTCGTTGACTTCGGCTTGACTAATGATTAAATCTGTTTCCTTGAAACCCATATTGTGACTAGCATTTGCTGCTGCTGAATAAACCAATTTAAAAATAGGATAACATGCTCGATAAGGCATGAGTTCTAGTATCATAAGTGTTTCCTCGTAGGAACGCCCACGAATCTGATCGATTACTCTTCGTGCTTTGTGAGCAGACATACATATATGTTGACCTAAAGCGGATACTTCCACATCTGGGTCCCTCTTTATCATAAGGTTAACCTCCCACTAATGAACGACGAGCACCCATATTAACTTTATTATTATTAACATTAACGACGAGATTTATTATCGCTTCTCGCATGTCCCCGGAAATTTAGAGTAGGTGCAAATTCTCCCAATTTGTGACCCACCATACGATCTGTTATATAAATAGGCAGATGGTCTTTTCCATTATGAATAGCAATTGTATGGCCGATCATTGTGGGTATAATGGTAGATGCCCGGGACCAAGTTACTATTATTTCTTTTTCCCCCCTGATGTTGAGCTTTTCAATTTTTGCTAATAAATGATTAGCAACAAAAGGATTTTTTTTTAGTGAACGTGTCACAGCTAATTACTCCTATCTTTTTTTCTTTTGTAAAGACGAAGAAACATATTCTCGATTTTCTCTCCTATTTAGTACGTCGACGAAGAATCAAACTATCACTATATTTATTCCTTTTTCTACTTCTTCTTCCAAGCGCAGGATAACCCCAAGGGGTTGTGGGTTGTTTTCTACCAATTGGGGCCCTTCCTTCACCACCCCCATGGGGATGGTCTACAGGGTTCATAACTACCCCTCTTACTACAGGACGCTTACCTAGCCAACGCTTAGATCCGGCTCTACCCAACTTTTCTGGTTCACCCCAACATTACCCACTTGTCCGACTGTTGCTGAGCAGTTTTTGGATATCAAACGGACCTCCCCAGACGGTAATTTTAATGTGGCCGATTTACCCTCTTTTGCAATCAGTTTCGCTACAGCACCCGCTGCTCTAGCTAATTGTCCACCCTTTCCAAGTGTGATTTCTATGTTATGTATGGCCGTGCCTAAGGGCATATCGGTTGAAGTAGATTCTTCTTTTTGATCAATCAAAACCCCTTCCCAAACTGTACAAGCTTCTTCCAAAGCATACGGCTTTCTGGATGTATATAATGATATCTAGACAGATGGATCTTATATGAATCGTATGATGAAGTACCACATGAGTGGATATATTGGAATCCAAATCTGCCGAATCACTCATGTTATGATCTTCTACATCCTAGGTCTCCCCGTTCCATCATCTGGCTTATGTTCTTCATGTAGCATTCAGACCGAATGACTCTATGAAATTACGTCGATATTTCCACATATTACGGGTAACGTAGGAGACATCTCTATTTTTCCCCGGGGGTAGAATTACCACTGCTTAGCTTTCAATTCGCCTCTGACCATCAAATGAAATGTGAATAACCCGTCCTCCTCTCTTTGAAACAAGGGGCGCTTCCGGTTCTGTCGGTGCTTCAAACAATTTTGTCTTCTCCATATTACCATATCTCTAGAGTCAATAATTTTATATGAGGAACTACTGAACTCAATCACTTGCTGCCGTTACTCTTCAGTTTTCTGTTGAGGTCTATCCCGTAGAGGTACTCAAATTGGATCAGTGATTGATTTCTAGGTTTCGTCGTAAACCTAATTGGTTACTTCCAATTACGTAAATCAATGGTTCAAACCGCACTCAAAGGTAGGGCATTTCCCATTGAGATAGGAACTTCTGTACCAGAAACAATGGTATCTCCAATTATAGCCCCTCTGGGATGTAAAATATATCTCTTCTCACCATCCCCATAGTGTATGAGACAAATGTATGCATTTCGGTTGGGGTCGTATTCTATGGTTACGATTCTACCAGATATGTCTTTTTCATTCCGTCGAAAATCTATTTTACGGTATAGACGCTTATGACCTCCCCCTCTATGCCTTGCGGTAATGATGCCTCTGGCATTACGACCTTTACCACAATGACGCTGTCCAGAGATCAAATTATTTCGTGAATTGGATTTCACTTGACTGTCTACGGCCCCATTGCGTGTGCTCGGAGTAGAAGTTTTGTATAAATGTATCGCCGTGTTATTAAGTATTTTTTTTTAAGTTCTTTTCTTTCTAAGAGGTGGAATAGAATAACCCGGTTGAAGCGTAATGATCATACGTTTGTAATGCATTGTATGTCCCATAGGTCCCATTCTTCTACCCTTTCCCGGGAGTCGATGACTATTCATAGCTATTACCTTGACACCAAAGAAGAGTTCGACCCAATGCTTTATTTCTGTCCTAGTTGATCCTGATTCGACATTAGAAGTATATTGATTGTTCCCCAATAACCGAATACTTTTGTCTGTAAATACTGCATATTTGATTCCATCCATAAATCCATTTTCTTCCCTATGAGTTCCAGTATTGATAAGAATTCTAGTTCTTACTGTTCATATGTTATGGTATGAATATACCATACCAATTCGTTATGTATGGATGATGAGATTCCATTGATACAGAGCCAATTCCAATAGACTTATTGAACGTTCCCATTGGCGTGCATCCAGCAGGAATTGAACCTACGAATTTGCCAATTATGAGTTGGGCGCTTTAACCATTCAGCCATGGATGCTTAACAGGGATCATCGTACATCGTGAATAACCAAATTCCAATTGAAATGAAATCTTTAGGAGGAATCAATGAAACAGGAATCAATGAAACGACATCAATTCAAATCCTGGATCTTCGAATTGAGAGAGATATTGAGAGAGATCAAGAATTCTCACTATTTCTTAGATTCATGGACCAAATTCGATTCAGTGGGATCTTTCACTCACATTTTTTTCCACCAAGAACGTTTTATGAAACTCTTTGACCCCCGAATTTGGAGTATCCTCCTTTCACGCGATTCACAGGGTTCAACAAGCAATCGATATTTCACGATCAAAGGTGTAGTACTGCTTGTAGTAGCGGTCCTTATATATCGTATTAACAATCGAAATATGGTCGAAAGAAAAAATCTCTATTTGATGGGGCTTCTTCCTATACCTATGAATTCCATTGGACCCAGAAATGATACATCGGAAGAATCTTTTTGGTCTTCCAATATTAATAGGTTGATTGTTTCGCTCCTCTATCTTCCAAAAGGGAAAAAGATCTCTGAGAGTTGTTTCATGGATCCGAAAGAGAGTACTTGGGTTCTCCCAATAACGAAAAAGTGTATCATGCCTGACTCTAACTGGGGTTCGCGGTGGTGGAGGAACCGGATCGGAAAAAGGTGGAATTCTAGTTGTAAGATATCTAAGGAAACCGTAGCTGGAATTGAGATCTCATTTAAAGAGAAAGATATCAAATATCTGGAGTTTCTTTTTGTATCCTATACGGATGATCCGATCCGCAAGGACCATGATTGGGAATTGTTTGATCGTCTTTCTCTGAGGAAGAAGCGAAACATAATCAACTTGAATTCGGGCCAGCTATTCGAAATCTTAGTGAAACACTGGATTTGTTATCTCATGTCTGCTTTTCGTGAAAAAAGACCAATTGAAGTGGAGGGTTTCTTCAAACAACAAGGAGCTGAGTCAACTATTCAATCAAATGAGATTGAACATGTTTCCCATCTCTTCTCGAGAAACAAGTGGGGTATTTCTTTGCAAAATTGTGCTCAATTTCATATGTGGCAATTCCGCCAAGATATCTTCGTTAGTTGGGGGAAGAATCTGCACGAGTCGGATTTTTTGAGGAACGTATCGAGAGAGAGTTGGATTTGGTTAGACAATGTGTGGTTGGTAAGCAAGGATCGGTTTTTTAGCAAGGTACGGAATGTATCGTCAAATATTCAATATGATTCCACAAGATCTATTTTCGTTCAAGTAACGAATTCTAGCCAATTGAAAGGATCTTCTGATCAATCCAGAGACCCTTTCGATTCGATTAGTAATGAGGATTCGGAATATCACACATTGATCAATCAAAGAGAGATTCAACAACTAAAAGAAAGATCGATTCTTTGGGATCCTTCCTTTCTTCAAACGGAACGAACAGAGAGAAAATCAGACCGATTCCCGAAATGCCTTTCTGGATATTCCTCAATGTCCCGGCTATTCACGGAACGTGAGAAGCAGATGAATAATCATCTGCTTCCGGAAGAAATCGAAGCAATTCTTGGGAATTCTACAAAATCAATTCGTTCCTTTTTCTCTGACAGATGGTCAGAACTTCATCTGGGTTCGAATCCTACTGAGAGGTCCACTAGAGATCATAAATTGTTGAAGAAAGAACAAGATGTTTCTTTTGTCCCTTCCAGACGATCGGAAAATAAAGAAATGGTTGATATATTCAAGATAATTACGTATTTACAAAATACCGTCTCAATTCATCCTATTTCATCAGATCCGGGATGTGATATGGTTCCGAAGGATGAACCGGATATGGCCAGTTCCAATAAGATTTCATTCTTGAACCAAAATCCATTTTTTTCTTTCTTTCATCTATTCCATGACCGAAACAGGGGGGGGTACACGTTACACCGCGATTTTGAATCAGAAGAGAGATTTCAAGAAATGGCAGATCTATTCACTCTATCAATAACCGAGCCGGATCTGGTGTATCATAAGGGATTTTCCTTTTCTATTGATTCCTACGGGTTGGATAAAAAAAAATTATTGAATGAGGTATTCAACTCCAGGGATGAATCGAAAAAGAAATCTTTCTTGGTTCTACCTCCTATTTTTTATGAAGAGAATGAATCTTTTTATCGAAGGATCAGAAAAAAATCGGTCCGGATCTCCTGCGGGAATGACTTGGAAGATCCAAAACCAAAAAGAGTGGTATTTGCTAGCAACAACATAATGGAGGCAGTCAATCAATATAGATTGATCCGAAATCTGATTCAAATCCAATATAGCACCTATGGGTACATAAGAAATGTATCGAATCGATTCTTTTATGGAATTCAAAGGGATCAAATAGGAAATGATACTCTGAATCATAGAACTATAATGAAATATACGATCAACCAACATTTATCGAATTTGAAAAAGAGTCAGAAGAAATGGTTCGATCCTCTTATTTCTCGAACCGAGAGATCCATGAATCGGGATCCTAATGCATATAGATACAAATGGCCCAACGGGAGCAATAATTTCCAGGAACATTTGGAACATTTCGTTTCTGAGCAGAAGAGCCGTTTTCAAGTAGTGTTCGGTCGATTACGTATTAATCAATATTCGATTGATTGGTCCGAGGTTATCGACAAACAAGATTTGTCCAAGTCACTTCTCTTTTTGTCCAAGTCACTTCTCTTTTTGTCTAAGTCACTTCCTTTTTTCTTTGTGAGTATCGGGAATATCCCCATTCATAGGTCCGAGATCCACATCTATGAATTGAAAGGGCCGAATGATCAACTCTGCAATCAGTTGTTAGAATCAATAGGTGTTCAAATCGTTCATTTGAATAAATTGAAACCCTTCTTATTGGATAATCGTGATACTTCCCAAAAATCGAAATTCTTGATCAATGGAGGAACAATATCACCGTTTTTATTCAATAAGATACCAAAGTGGATGATTGACTCATTTCATACTAGAAATAATCGCAGGAAAGACTTTGATAACACCGATTCCTATTTCTCAATGATATCCCACGATCGAGACAATTGGCTGAATCCCGTGAAACCATTTCATAGAAGTTCATTGATCTCTTCTTTTTATAAAGCAAATCGACTTCGATTCTTGAATAATCCACATCACTTCTGGTTCGATTGTAACAAAAGATTCCCTTTTTATGTGGAAAAGGCCCGTATCAATAATTATGATCTTACGTATGGACAATTCCTCAATATCTTGTTCATTCGCAACAACATTTTTTCTTTGTGCGTCGGTCCAAAAAAACATGTTTTTTTGGAGAGAGATACTATTTCATCAATCGAGTCACAGGTATCTAACATATTCATACCTAACGATTTTCCACAAAGTGGTGACGAAAGGTATAACTTGTACAAATCTTTCCATTTTCCAATTCGATCCGATCCATTCGTTCGTAGAGCTATTTACTCGATCCCAGACATTTCTGGAACACCTCTAACAGAGGGACAAATAGTCAATTTTGAAAGAACTTATTGTCAACCTCTTTCAGATATGAATCTCTCTGATTCAGAAGGGAAGAACTTGCATCAGTATCTCAATTTCAATTCAAACATGGGTTTGATTCACACTCCATGTTCTGAGAAATATTTACCATCCGAAAAGAGGAAAAAACAGAGTCTTTGTCTAAAGAAATGCGTTGAGAAATGGCAGATGTATAGAACCCTTCAACGAGATAGTGCTTTTTCAAATCTCTCAAAATGGAATCTGTTACAAACATATATGCCATGGTTCCTTACTTCGGCAGGGTGCAAATATCTAAATTTCACCCTTTTAGATACTTTTTCAGACCTATTGCCGATACTAAGTAGCAGTCAAAAATTTGTATCCGTTTTTCATGATATTATGCATGGATCAGATACATCATGGCCAATTCCTCAGAAAAAATTGTGGGCGATTCTTCCACAATGGAATCCGATAAGTGAGATTTCGAGTAAGTGTTTACATAATCTTCTTCTGTCCGAAGAAATGATTCATCGAAATAATGAGTCACCCGTTCCATTGATATGGATACATCTGAGATCACCAAATGCTCGGGAGTTCCTCTATTCAATCCTTTTCCTTCTTCTTGTTGCTGGATATCTCGTTCGTACACATCTTCTCTTTGTTTCCCGGGCCTCTAGTGAGTTACAGACAGAGTTCGAAAAGATCAAATCTTTGATGATTCCATCATACATGATTGAGTTGCGAAAACTTCTGGATAGGTATCCTACATCTGAACTGAACTCTTTCTGGTTAAAGAATCTCTTTCTAGTTGCTCTGGAACAATTAGGAGATTCTCTAGAAGAAATACGGGGTTCTGCTTCTGGTGGCAACATGCTATTGGGTGGTGGTCCCACTTATGGGGTCAAATCAATACGTTCTAAGAAGAAATATTTGAATATCAATCTCATCGATATCATAAGTATCATACCAAATCCCATCAATCGAATCACTTTTTCGAGAAATACGAGATATCTAAGTCATACAAGTAAAGAGATCTATTCATTGATAAGAAAAAGAAAAAACGTGAACGTTGATTGGATTGATGATAAAATAGAATCCTGGGTCGCGAACAGTGATTCGATTGATGATGAAGAAAGAGAATTCTTGGTTCAGTTCTCCACCTTAACGACAAAAAAAAGGATTGATCAAATTCTATTGAGTCTGACTCATAGTGATCATTTATCAAAGAATGACTCTGGTTATCAAATGGTTGAACAACCGGGATCAATTTACTTACGATACTTAGTTGACATTCATAAAAAAGATCTAATGAATTATGAGTTCAATAGATCCTGTTTAGCAGAAAGACGGATATTCCTTGCTCATTATCAGACAATCACTTATTCACAAACCTCGTGTGGGGCTAATAGTTTTCATTTCCCATCTCATGGAAAACCCTTTTCGCTCCGCTTAGCCCTATCCCCGTCTAGGGGTATTTTAGTGATAGGTTCTATAGGAACTGGACGATCCTATTTGGTCAATACCTAGCGACAAACTCTTATGTTCCTTTCATTACGGTATTTCCGAACAAGTTCCTGGATGACAAGCCTAAAGGTTATCTTATTGATGATATTGATGGTAGTGACAATATCGAGATTGATGCTAGTGACGATATCGATGATGACCTTGATACAGAGCTGCTAACTATGACGAATGCGCTAACTATGTATATGACGCCGAAAAAAGACCGATTTGATATCACCCTTCAATTCGAATTAGCAAAAGCAATGTCTCCTTGCATAATATGGATTCCAAACATTCATGATCTGTATGTGAATGAGTCGAATTACTTATCCCTCGGTCTATTAGTGAACTATCTCTCCAGGGATTGTGAAAGATGCTCCACTAGAAATCTCCTTGTTATTGCTTCGACTCATATTCCCCAAAAAGTAGATCCCGCTCTAATAGCTCCGAATAAATTAAATACATGCATTAAGATACGGAGGCTTCTTATTCCACAACAACGAAAGCACTTTTTCACTCTTTCATATACTAGGGGATTTCACTTGGAAAAGAAAATGTTCCATACTAATGGATTCGGGGCCATAACCATGGGCTCCAATGCACGAGATCTTGTAGCACTTACCAATGAGGCCCTATCCATTAGTATTACACAGAAGAAATCCATTCTAGACACTAATACAATTAGATCCGCTCTTCATAGACAAACTTGGGATTTGCGATCCCAGGTAAGATCGGTTCAGGATCATGGGATCCTTTTCTATCTGATAGGAAGGGCTGTGGCACAAAATATACTTCTAAGTAATTGCCCCATAGATCCTATATCTATCTATATGAAGAAGAAATCATGTAAGGAAGGGGATTCTTTTTTGTACAAATGGTACTTCGAGCTTGGAACGAGCATGAAGAAATTAACGATACTTCTTTATCTTTTGAGTTGTTCTGCCGGATCGGTCGCTCAAGATCTTTGGTCTCTACCCGGACCCGATGAAAAAAATGGGATCACTTCTTATGGATTCGTTGAGAATGATTCTGATCTAGTTCATGGCCTATTAGAAGTAGAAGGCGCTCTGGTGGGATCCTCACGGACAGAAAAAGATTGCAGTCAGTTTGATAATGATCGAGTGACATTGCTTCTTCGGTCCGAACCAAGAAATCCCTTAGATATGATGCAAAATGGATCTTGTTCTTTTGTTGATCAGAGATTTCTATATGAAAAAAACGAGTCGGAGTTTGAAGAAGGAGCCCTCGACCCGGAACAGATAGAGGAGGATTTATTCAATCACATAGTTTGGGCTCCTAGAATATGGCGCCCTTGTGGCAATCTATTTGATTGTATCGAAAGGTCCAATGAATTGGGATTTCCCTATTGGGCCAGGTCATTTCGGGGCAAGCGTATCATTTATCATAAAGGGCTGATCTTTGAATAGGAAAAAGAATGGATCTGCAGGGTCCCAAATGTATTGGCTTATTCGAAAAAAACCTTGTTCTTTGGAGGATCTATCTCGTGTCTGGTACTGCATGGTTCCACTCTGCAGATCCATTCTTTTTCCTATTCAAAGATCAGCCCTTTATCTCTGTGTTTTCACGTCGAGAATTCTTTGCAGATCAAGAGATGTCAAAGGGGCTTCTTACTTCCCAAACAAAGCCTCCTACATCTATATATAAACGCTGGTT
Source organism: Papaver californicum (assembly GCA_023531435.1). Classification (NCBI taxonomy): domain Eukaryota; kingdom Viridiplantae; phylum Streptophyta; class Magnoliopsida; order Ranunculales; family Papaveraceae; genus Papaver; species Papaver californicum. The sequence goes on along the minus strand of JAJJMC010015656.1, from coordinate 1,382 downwards.
CATCAAGAATACGCAAGAAAAGCACTTCGAATTGTTGATTCATCGCCAGAGATGGCTTAGAACCAATAGTTTATTCTCTAATGGATCTTTCCGTTCTAATACTCCATCCGAGAGTTATCAGTATTTATCAAATCTGTTCCTATCTAATGGAACGCTATTGGATCAAATGACAAAGAAATTGTTGAGAAAGAGGTGGCTTTTCCCGGATGAAATGAAACATTTGATTCATGTAAGAGAAGAGGAGAAAGATTTCCCATTCCTTAGCCGGAAAGATATGTGGCCATGAAAGAGGGATTAAGTGGAACAGAATTGACCGGGTGGTAGAGTCATGGAAAGACTTGTTTCTTCCATATTTTTGACCTTAGCTACATGGAACAATATGCTACTGCTGAAAGATAGAAGAATTGAAATCTTAGATCAAAACACTACGTATGAATGGTATGAACTGCCTAAAAAAGAATTGTTGAACGGCGAACAACCAGAGCCTATTACTCACTACATCAAAAAATTTCCATTAATGAAACATGTAAATCCATTGGAAAAGAAAAAATACGCATGTCCGATGAAATGGTTCTTGCTATCTGCTCCAATAATGAATCATTTCATTGGTTTAACTGAATAACTAACTAAAATAGATAGACCTTTCTCTTCATCTCAAGTCGATGGATCTTCTCAATTGAAAGATCTCCTATATGGCTAATACACATTCCAGTTGACTGAGCCTAATTCTAATTGTTTTTTCCGTAGCAAAGATATCTACGAGGCCGGTTCGGTTTATCCTATTCAGATATTCACACGACCAAGAGGTACCAGATTTTCTTTCGCTGAAAGGGGAATGAAGGATGGAATACGAACATACGTCTATTATCGAATTCACCCGACATGATAGTACCCATTTTGGGAGCGTCCAGTTCCAAAATCACTGAATGGGTAAGTCGCCAATCCCTAAAACGAAATATGTAATGTACTTTATCTGCTGGGTTACGAGAGGGCATTTTATCAGAGGTTTCTACTGTATCAATTTACCCCTGTGTGATTCCTGTTGAAGCATATACTCGGGGGTGGTGCAATACGGACGATTTCAAAGTGGACTCCCCATTCATTAGATAGAGAAGATTTCCAAAATTTAGTGATTTGCTGCGAACTTATTCCAATTCCAATAGCGCAGACTCGGCTCGTAGGGATCACCAGACTACTTCGTATCAACAGAGACTCGGTCTATTAATATCGATTCGATTCGAGATCTCTTATTGAATTGCTCATTCAATGAGCATTCTCAATATTATGCCTTGAAAAGGACTCGAACCTCCAAGCTATTCAACACGAGATTTTGAATCTCGCGTGTCTACCATTTCACCATCAAGGCATCTTGAAAGTGAATC
>JAJJMC010015654.1:0-10195 GCA_023531435.1 Papaver californicum | reverse complement strand
AGTTCGAGAATCGAACCTCTTTTTACCACTATATAAAATCACATCAACCATGCCTTGGACAATTAACTAGGCTATTTCAAGCCTAAGCTCTCGTTTCCTCAATTCTACTTCGACCATCCGCTGGATCTTGCACTTACCTTATTCTTTCCAAGGGTGCAACATCCAGGCGCATGTCATTCTACTTCGCAACGGTTGCTAGGAAGTATGAATAATCCATCCCATGGTATTGCAACTACCTCATCAAATTTAGCAACAATCATCTCTTGCTTAGATTTGCCAAGCCAGATGATATGAGACCATAATGTTGCAATCATCTCCCAAATTAGATGATATGAGCGACAAGGTGTTGCACCTCAATGCATTGCATTGCGGCTGCCTACGTACCCAACCCGTACCTTGATGGGATCAAGCATGATCGTAGTTCATCAAAAGGTTATTCGAAATAGACTAGCAACTTAAGCCTATTAAGGTAAAGCCAATTTCGGTTCCAACTTCATTCGCAAGGCCAAAGGCCAAGCAAAGCCAACTTCGCTTATCTATATGTGCATTACCCCTCATGCACATTCAATCTTCATTGGTAAAGCTACAAGCATATTGATGCTTAGGTATCAAGTATGCTCCAACGTATAGGCTACATCGCTTATATGTGGATTACTGCTCATGCACATTCATCCAACGTCCCCTCCCTATATATGTTCTATTCGCATTTCTACAAATAAACATTAGAAAGGTAGATGTCATCGATCGACTCCCAAGGCCGAAATGAAGATTTCTTGCCAAAAACGTTATGGATAAACACAGTGATGCATCACGGTGATGCGTTCTTGGCTCAGTGATGCATTCTTGGCTCAGTGATGCATTGCATAATGCATCACGGTATAATAGTTCCTTAACACTATCATGCATTCTTCGTATGCAACTTTGGCTCGGTGATGCATTGAATAATACATCACGACATATAGCGCCTTTGCACTATCATGCATTCTTCGTATGCCACTTTTTCTCGGTGATGCATTGAATAATGCATCACGGGATATAGTGCCTTTGCACTATCATGCATTCTTCGTATGCAACTTTGGCTCGGTGATGCATTGAATAATGCATCACAGCATATAATGTCTTTGCACTATCATGCATTCTTCGTCTGCGACTTTGGCTCGGTGATGCATTGAATAATGCTTCACGGAATATAGTGCCATTTCACTATCATGCATTCTTCATATACCACTTTGGCTCAGTGATGCATTGAATAATGCATCACGGCATATAGTGCCTTTGCACTATCATGCATTATGCGTATGCAACTTTGGCTCGGTGATGCATTGAATAATGCATCACGGCATATAGTGCCTTTGCACTATCATGCATTCTTCGTATGCCATTTTGGCTCGATAATGCATTGAATAATGCATCACGGCATATAGTGCATTTACACTATCATGCTTCCTCGAATATTCAAGGTCAAGGCATACACCCCCTAACGCTTATCTGAGTAAGCTTTATAAGCTTAGGATGAAGCTTCAACCCAGGCTATGACGCGTCCTTGATAAATTTCATGCGAAAATTGTGGGTCTTACAAAACATTTTTCAGTGTAGAAAATAATCCCAGAAGCGGTTACTATCCCGTCTTTTTTTCATCTTCTCGCTTTGTTTTGCGCATTGAGTGTTTATTTGTTTTCCTTCCTTGTTGCTAAGTTCAAGAGTTTGCAGTTTGTATTGTGTTAATACAAACTATATCTTGCAGTCTTATTCCGCACACATCTTCACTTGTTGGGGTTTAGCATTGCTCTTCTCTAGTATACTTGCGAACTAATGTGTTAAGAAAAACTTGTGACTCTGTCCTCGTAGTTGTTCGTGGTAGAGTTGCTTTTGATTCAGTTTTTTATATATGTTACTTTGATATATCTATTCTTATTGTTCATTCTTGAAAGCTTCCAACATGGCATAATACATGAGAGGATAACATCTTATTCACCTCAATCCAATGGTGTAGCTAAACGTAAGAATCGTACCCTTAATGGTATGATGAATGACATGTTAATTAGTTCAGGATTACCTGCAAACTTGTGGGGGGAGGCCATCTTCTCATCTTGCAATACCCTGAATAGAGTACCCTTTAAAGGATCAAATAAAACTCCATACGAGCTATGGCCATCCCTACATCTAAGAGAACTAAGATAGGGCCCAAAACTTTTGATTGTGTTTCCATAAGGTATCTTGAGCATAGTAGTTTCTATAGGTCTATGGTTGTGAGTTCTAAAATTTTTGACATTGGGTTGCATACTATTATGGAGTCTAGGGATGCAGAGTTCTTTGAGAATGTTTTTCCTTTGAAACTTGGTTCTTAAAAGATATGTTTATATGAAACCCTAGATGTGTGTTAAACCAGTCAGTCATTACCTTTAAAGGAAGATGAACCAGGTGTTGAACCTAGAATTTGTAAAAGGGTTAGAACTGAGAAAACCTATCCTGGTTGCATTACAGACCTAGCGGAGTCTGAGCCACAAACTTATATATAATCCATGAATTTTTCGTAAGCTCCATTGTGGAAAGAAACCTCTATTAGTGAGATGGATTCCATCCAACAAAACGGTACTTGGGAGATGGTAGATTTATCTCCGGAGTTAACGCCATAGGTTGTAACTGGATTTCCAAGAGAAAACGAATTATAGATGGAACTGTTGATAAGTACAAGGCTAGGTTGGTAGCTAAATGCTACAAGCAGAAAGAAGGTATATATTCTTTGATACTTATTTCCCTGTGACTATAATTACTTCCATTAGGGTGTTAATTTATATAGCCTATGTTTATAACCTAGAGATACAAATGGATGTAAAAAAAAACCTTTTCTAAATGGTGAATTAGATGGGGAAATTTACATGGAACAACCCGAGGGCTTTGTAGTGAAAGGTTTTGAAAAGAAAGTATTTAAACTGAATAAATCTTTGTATGTTTTAAAACGAGCACCTAAACAATGGCATGAAAATTTTAATTATGTGATAATTTCCAGTGGTTTGAAGATTGATGAATCTGACAAGTGTGTTTACACTAAACTTGTTAAGGATGCTTGTGTGATTATATGCTTGTATGTTGATGATATGTATACTACGTACAAACATTGATGTTATTAATTCCACTAAGAAATTGTTGAATGAGAACTTTGACACGAAAGACTTAGGCCCCGTTGATGTAATATTACGAACATGCACCGAGCTTCTCTTCTTGCGCACATATCAACCGAGATCTAGTATTTTAATAAAACTTATTTTGATATTTATTTCCAAAATAAAATATTTTCTTGGAGGTTTATTTTTGGTAAAATTCCTTTATGCTTATCCTTGGAAAAACTTGGTTTACGAGAAACCCGAAACCTTAGATGTTTCTTTTAACTATAAATACAAAACGCTTCTTTGTATTGAAAATAATCCCAGAAGCAGCTATTATCCCGTCTTCTTTTTCACCATCTTCTCGCTTTGTTTTTTGCATTGAGTGTTTATTTATTTTCCATCCATGTTGCTAAGTTCAAGAGTTGGTAGTTTGTATTTTGCTAATACAAACTATATCGGGCAGTCTTATCCTAGACACATCTTCGCACATTGGGGTTTAGCATTGCTCTTCTTGAATATACCTGTAAACTAATGTGTAAGGACAACTTGTAGAACCTGTGATTCTACTCTCATAGTTTTTTTCGTGGTAGAGTTATTTTTTATTCAGTTCTTTATATATATTATTTTGATACATTTAACGTTATTGTTCATTAATGCAAGTTTCCAACATCTTGAAAAGGTCAAAAGGATGCCTATATCCATAAATGACTCTTCTCTTTTTTTATATCCAGAATATTTTTCTTTCGGACGTTGTTCAATTGTTGTTCATCTAATCCAATTGTTGTTCATCTAGTAACATCACAACCAATTATTAAATATGTCTGGACTTTTTGTGATCTGATTCGGAGAAGTTTTTTTTCTTTCCCAAGGGTATTTTGTTTTTGTTCTGTTTAATAAAGATAACTCATGTATGATATGGATATCATGGTTGGACTTCTATAAAGCGACAGCATCATTTTGTATTCTCTATATTCATCTAACACATTTAATTGAAAGTGCTAAAAAGCACAAAAAGGAACAAAAGTCAGAAAGGAAAGGAAAGGAGCACAACAGGTGCAACACTGGTTAAAGAAGACACAAAGGTTAAACCAAACACAGAACGAAAGGGACAGACCATAACTCTTGGCAGAGCCTAAACAACCCAAATAAAGAAGCATCGAACTTCCACATTCCACTTTTATCCTTGAGGGTTGCTTCTCGGTTTTATTTCGTCTATTTTGCCCCTCAACAATTCCACCAAAAATAGTTTTCATTTCATTTTCTTACACATTAGACTTTATATACTAACTAACAAAAATTGCAACCCACACCGCAACCCAACCAACGTTTTCGTAAACCAGATCTGGATACATAAATTACAGAATCATCGAGGCATGTACATCTGGACTATGGTATCTGTATCCAAACTATATACTGCAGAATCACCAGCTGCTGAGTTGGTTACAGGTACACTATAGAGGTCTGCGGGTTCAAACTGTAAGCTCGATTTCTTTTCGTGGTTTGGTTGAAGAAACCAAGTTTGTTTGTCTGTCCTTCTCAAACTTTCTAGCTCTGTTGTTACTTGTCTCATCGACGGCCTCTCTTCACCCTTCAAGCTAAGGCATCTTTCTGCAAGCTTTGCAACTGCGATGACTTGTTTTGGAGTCCCCTCGTTGAGTACTCGAGCATCAAGAAGTTCAAACAATTTATTTTCCTCCACAAATGAAATGAAGTAGGGAGCAAGACATTTTTGCTTTTCAGATCTCTCTTGAGAAATGGGCATTTCTGCCGTCAAGAGCTCTACAAGAACTACGCCAAAGCTATAAACATCGCTCTTCTCTGTCAGTTGGCTTGTGTTGAAATATTCTGGATCCAGATAGCCCAAGGTCCCCAGTACCAGTGTGGACAATTCTGTTTTGTCCAAAGGAATCAACCTAGATGCTCCAAAGTCTGCTACTTTTGCGGTGTAATTTTCGTCTAGAAGTATGTTGGGAGACTTGACATCTCTATGAATAATGGGTATTGAAGCGGATGAGTGTAAATAAGTAAGTGCACTGGCTGTTTCAACAGCAATCCTCAGACGGCTTTCCCAAGAGATTGAAGGCACCCCACCGTTCGAGTGAATATGTTGAAAGAGGGTGCCATTAGGAACGTATTCATAGACAAGCAATGGAACTTCAGTTTCTAAACAACAACCTAGGAGTTTCACCACATTTCGATGGTTAATCTGAGTTAGAATAACAACTTCATTTATAAATTGCTCAATCTGACTCTGATCAACCATTTTAGACTTCTTAATGGCCACTATCCGGCCATCTGACAAGGTTCCTTTGTAAACGGTTCCATAGCCTCCTTTCCCCAGGATAAGACTCTCATCATAGTTATTGGTAGCTGTTTTTAGCTCATCTGCTGTAAAGATCTTTGAAGTCTCTACACCACCTTCATTTGACGATAGCTGTTGTCTTAATAGCAGCCCACCATTTTGTTGGAAAAATTTCTCTTTCAATTCGATTAACTTCTTTTTTCTTATAATCAAGTATATCCAGGAACTTGCAATAATTAGAAACAAAAGCCCCAGACCAATACCTATATCGGCAGTACAAGTAATTGTAGTAAGTATTTCGGACACGTAGAACATACTTTAGCTACTTAGATAACATTAAAGAAAGCAAAGAACCTATTGAAATGTAGCAGGCAGGGAAATTCCTCATTCTAATACCATTTTGTTATTAACAAGGAAGATGGTACCTAGAGTAACTTTTATTGTTGTAGGAAATTTTTCTCTCGGGACAGCATCGCTGCTGCAACCTCGTCCGTTTTTCCTTCCATCGCCATGGCTTCCAGCTGGACAAGTACAATTGAAGCTTCCGTTGGTATTGATGCAGATCCCCTCACAGGGATTTTCTGGATCCTCGCACTCATTCACGTCTGTTGGTCACGAGAAAAATTTAAAAAATCCCAACAGTTGAGACTCTCAATTTGAGAGCTCTTGCACAAAAAATATACTAGCAGCGGGTAGATTAATTTTGGCCTTATATACAAGATGGTACTTAAATAGACAATGAGACACAGTAATATACCTTCGCATCCTGGACTAAGATAAGCGTTCCCCTTGTAACCTTCAAAGCAAGTGCAGCGATACCCAGGAGTGTTGTCCGAATTGTAACAATGACTGTTTTGCTGGCACGCAAAAGTGGTCGGATCTTTCTGTGCTTCTTCACATGTCTTATTCCCTATAGCCCAATCAAGAACGACTGGGATATCTATAGCTTTAGTTACATTTAGAAGATCTGATGCTTGAAATGTGAACTGCTCATGGTCAGCTACGAACGCATAACTGCAAGGATCAAAGGAATATAAGGTGGTGTTAGTAGTGTTTTCATCCCTCATCAGAACCCTTGTCTTAATTCTTTTCAGCCCGTGTTGTATGGTACTCTGGCAGCACCCATTGCCATTGCAAGTCCCTTCACGCACATCTTCCCTACTATCACATAGGGAAATACACTGGCTTGTATACGACTTGTCAAGCAGATCGTACCCGAGGTTAAACCCTCCCGTGTTACAACCTATCACAAAAAACCTGTTTGATGTGTTTGAGAAAGTAAATGGGGTCTCAAACAGATTCGACGAGACTTCTGTTCGATTTAGCACTAAGTTGCCATCTATGTCGTAACATAATCTAGAGACCACAGCTGTTTTGCGAACTTGGGTTTCTGATATACTTAAAATTTGAAGGTTACTTGTGTCTAGAAAGGCCTTGGGAGGATCAAATGAAGTATTGCAGTTGATATTGTATCCCCACCCAACTCCATGAATGGAGCACCCTCCCGCTCCTCGACTATCATCCTCACCTCCAGGGGTTATACCAAAAGGGTAAGGAATGCTAATATTACCGCATTTGGCTTGGCAACCTGGCTTTATCTCCCCGAATGCAGCAACACATGATGCTAAAATTAACCAGCAAGATATCTTGACTAATAAGGAACGTTGTGGTACCATGATTTTAGATATGGAACTACTGATTAGTTTTGCTAACTCTAGAGCTAGGAAGAGATATATCAATGAATCGGTACTTGGCACATATATATATAACATCTAAATTGGTTTTTCTAAAAATATAATCTTCAATTATTTCTGGTTGGAAATAGAATAGTTCAATTGCAACCCCCATAGACTTTGAGATAGTCCATGCACCCTTATGACCAAGTACCTCCTTAACCCATCATTATTGTTTCAAAAAACCAAAAATATTCAGTCATGTTATCATGACAGATTCTTCTGATGCCTATGGATAAGAATAGATTGTGTTGCGTGTGTCCGTTACTAAGTTTTCATCGATAGAATGTGTCTTCAGCTGAAATGGTAATATATAGAGTAAGATCTCAACTAAGAAGCAATTAGACGTACTAGAATGTGACATCTTCCGCTCATTGTCAAACATAAATTGGAGAAAAGCAATTAAGTTACAATACTAATTAACATCAAGGGAATCATGAAACTGACATCAAACACTTAACTATATTGCATTAGAATCGGCCGACCAAAGGGAGGCCATCTATAGAATGAGAAAATGCTCTTTTGTCAGTCACAACAAATGTTCAAAGAAATCAAAATTAGTTTTCTTTTTTTAGAATTTCATGAAATTAACATACAAATTGACATAATCAAACAAGTTAGTAAACAATTTCCTTTCATTCTAATCAGGCAAACAAATTACCAGTTCAGACTCCACTGAAAACTCCATTAGACCGATCAGATTCGATCAATCAAGAAATTAAAATAAATTTTCTAGTATTTCCAATTTTACTAAATCAATCAAATTAGGATAATTAAAACGATTATACTTTAACTAATTTCGAACCCCACAATTAGGAGGGAAGTAATTATTGATTGGGATATTTCGTAAATGGTTGTAAATTTCGTGCCTCTAGGATCTGGGTCCTGAAATGCAGTTGATGCACTAAGAGTGAGAACAAAAGGTTTAATATGCTTTATTGCTTAGTTACTTTGTTATGAGATTACATTCTTTAAATACAAAACGCAATCAAATAAAGAATCATTAATTAGTGAAGATATGCTGATAAGGCTTTTGATAGCTTGTGCATAATCCTAACCGATCCTTAAGACTCGGACTTGATAAGTCTCTCAAATTATGTTACACTGGTAGTACTGGTGGGATGAGTTCCTGAGGCGGGCTTTACTCCTGAGCCTGCTGGCATAGCACTTCCCCTCAAGTTGAAGGGGAGTTTGTCGACATTTGTGATACCTTTGGTGAAAATGTCCGCTATCTGATCCTTGGAAGATATAAATTTTACCTGCAACTCCTTGTTGGCCACACGTTCTCTGACAAAATGGTAATCGATTTCTATGTGTTTGGTGCGTGCATGGAACACCGGATTGGCAGTTAAATACGTTGCACCCAAATTGTCACACTAAAGGACTGGTGGTGCTGTGATTATTCCCAGTTCCTTAAGCAATGATTGAATCCAAATGATCTCTGAATTTGCTATTGCCATCCCTCTGTATTCTGCTTCTTTACTTGATTTGGAAACCGTTTTTTGCTTTCTTGCACTCCAGGAAATGAGATTATCTCCAAAATAGATACAATATCCACTTGTCGATCATCTGTCATCCAGGTTTTCTTCCCAGTCAGCATCTGAATAGGCTTGAATGGAAAATTCTTAAGTTTTCCTGATGTGTAAGTTGTAAGTAATAGTATGCTTAAGATACCTCAGTATTCTTTTGATGAGTTCCCGATTCTCAACATAAGGTTCCTGCATGTATTGACATGCCTTGTTAACCGCAACAAAAATATCTGGTCTAGTCAGATGCAGGTACTGCAAGGCCCCAACAATACTCATGTAATGGATCACTAAACTTAGTTGTGCCTTGCTTGTGTAGTTTCATTTGTGGACAAAGTGGTGTGCTCATCGGTTTGATGTCATCAAGCTTTGTATGTTATAATAAATCTGTTATGTATTTTTTTTTTCTCAGAAACAATGCCTTGTCTTGATGTAATACTTCAATGCCTAGAAAATAAGATAAGGTACCCATGTCTTTTACTGCAAAAACATCACTTAGATCACTGATTACCTGATTGATAATCCCTGCATTAGAACCAGTTACAATGATATCATCTACATACATTAAGATGTATATTATGTAATAGATGTTTTTCTGAAAAACAATGAGCTGTCAGCTATTGAATCCTTGAAGTCTTTACTCACAAGATAGGAACTGAGCTTAGAGAATCACACTCTAGGTGCCTTGTTTAGTCCATAAAGGGATTTATGTAGCCTACAAACATGGTTCGGAAAGACATGATCAGTGTACCCGGGAGGTTGTCTCATGTACACCTCTTCTTCCAGCTCCCCATGCAAAAATGGATTTTGCACATCCAGTTGTCGCAAAAGCCAGTTGTGCATAGTAGCAATGGAAAACACTAGCCTGATTGTACATGATTTTACCACTGGGTTGTATGTCTCACCATAGTTGACCCCTTCTTGTTAGTGATAGCCTTTGGCAACCAACCTGGACTTATAACGATCTAATCACCCATTTGACGTCTATTTGACTCTGAACACCCATTTTGAACCCACCACATTCATGCCTTGTACAAAAGGAACCAAAGACCATGTGCCATTGCGCATTTTGAGCATTGTATTCCTCATCCATGGACTGTCTCCAGGCTTGATGCTGTCTTGTCTTGCTGAAGCATATGTAGGGTTCATAAACTCAGAAGTCACAAGTGGATGTTTTGTTGCATTAAGGAATAATTTTTGTATTGGTTTGGAGATGCCCCTTATTGCTCTAGTAACCATTGGGTGTGGTTGTGTTGTTGTGGATTGTTGTTCCCTAGGAATTGCATTATTGGTTTCTGTCTGTGGCAATGTTGCAGGAACAGTGGGTTCTGCATCTGTATTAGTTTATGTTCCAGCATGTGCAGGGAACACAGGGACTTGTTGTGTCTCAGGTGCCAAAGCATTGAACTGTCTATTTGTGAATGGAGGAGAAGACAAGATAGTGTTTGATTGGCTTACTAATGTGTTTTAGAAAGTGGTCAATAAAGATTCGATTCTCGAACTTGTGAAGGTGATGATTTTAGAAAA
>JAJJMC010015650.1:0-10862 GCA_023531435.1 Papaver californicum | reverse complement strand
AGCACAATATTGTTAATGGTTGAACAGCAATCATGACCAATGCGAGCGTCCAAGCTATGACTAGACCCATAATCATGGCTATAATCACAGCTGAAGAAGTTTGGACTAACAGAGAAACCCGATTGGCAACTAGTGATTTAACTAACGAAGCTTCATTGCTTAGACGAGAAGAGAGTACCCCACTAGAGTTTTGCTCTTGATCGAACCAAGCAGCTTCAAAGGTGAGGATCTTCTCTAACATTCTCAATCTTATTCTTCTAGTTAAGCGTTCACCCATATAGGCAAAATTATAGTGTTGGATGAGGTTTACAATGATGGAGACGACAGTGAGGGATGAGAAGATTAACGTATATGTACGTATACGAGATTTCATCTCGTCATGGTCTTGAAGGAAGAATGCAGAAATCATGCCACCAATTGTTAAAGCATATACAGGTTGCACTGCTCCAAAAACTACCGCTGAGATACTGCCAATTAGGCCTTGTTTCCATTCAGGAGAATTCAAAGATAAAAGCCGACGAAAAGACGGAGGAAGATAAAAGGGTGTGATGGGTGTGTTGTCAAAGGCTAATGGAGAAGCAAAGCAGGAAGAAGCAGGACTTGATCTCGTTAAGCTTAAGCGGTTTGCACTACTTCTAGTAATTGAAGAACGAAACTCAGATACCGCCATCTCGTGATCATCCACACTAAATTGCCTTTGTAGTTTTGCTAGTTTTGCATAATGGCCATTTTTCTTATTAATGAGATCACTGTGAGAACCATTTTCGATGATGCAACCTCCGCTAACAACTGCAATTTGATCTGCATTTTTTATAGTTGAAAGTTTGTGCGCAACAACCTGATAATTTAAGATAGAAAAATGTGAGAGTACATAGCTAAGGCGCAACTCCGATCATTAAAGACTATGAAAAAATATGTACATACCAACGTTGTTCTTCCCATGGAGGCCTGATCAAGGGCATTCTGGACTAGTGCTTCAGATTCTGAATCCAAGGCACTAGTTGCTTCATCTAGGAGAAGAATTGAGGGGTTCTTGATAATGGCTCTAGCGATGGCGATTCGTTGCTTTTGCCCACCAGATAAAAGAGCTCCACGTTCACCAACCTTAGTTTCATAACCTTGTGGTAACTGCCTTATGAAGTTATGAGCATTAGCTGCCATTGTTGCAGCTATAATCTCATCCATGGTTGCATCTGGTTTCCCGAACATAATATTCTCCTTTATCGATGTCCCAAATAATGCGTGGTCTTGACTAACAAGACCCATTTTCCCCCTTATGCATTTCAGTTGTAGCTTCTTTATATCTACGCCATCAATCTTTATTACTCCAGTATCTGAATCATAAAATCTTTGTAACAATGCGATTGCAGTTGACTTCCCACACCCGCTTGCCCCCACAAGTGCAACTGTCTGCCCTGCTTGAACCTTAAGATTGAAGTCTCTGAGAACGATTGAATCCGGCCGAGAAGGGTATGTGAACTCCACGTGCTCGAATTCAATTTCACCGTGTACTTGATCTAATACCAGACCCTTCATATCCTCCCCGTCAATTATAGGAACCCGGTCGATCCTCTTGAAAATTCTGGTTGCAGCAATTGAAGCTTCTGTGAAATACTTAAGATCTGGAAGAGCCACTCCAAGAGATCTGCATTACATTTTGCAATTCTACTAAATTACTTAAAACAATTTCTCTTGAAATAACACCATAATATGCATATAAATGATAGGTCGAAAACTACATACAATCCGCTTAAGACAAAAGTGATTCCTGCCGCGTAAATGTTTCCTCCACTCTCCCCTTGGTACATTACCAAATGACTACCATACCAGGCAAGAAAAGCCCATATCGAAAACGAAAGACCAGTGCTGCCAACAGCTAGCCCCTTGGCAATACCTTGTTTCATACCAAGTTTCACCGTCTTATCAAGAATCGTTGAATATCTCTCAACAATCCTCTTTTCAGCCGTGAACGAATAAACTGTCTTGATTGAGCTTAAAGCTTGCTCTACAATCATGTTTGCTGTACTGTATTCTTTGTGTGATTTCTTAGAAAGATGAAGAAGGTATTTCCCATATATGATTCCAGGGATAATTAGAAGGATTATTAAGGGAAAGGCTAACAAAGTGAGTCTCCACGAGAAGTACATTGCGAATGCAAGTCCAGAGATAAATGCCGATGTATGCATCAAGAATAGTGGCACCTGTACAAAATGTGAGATCAAGTTCAAGCACGAATTAGTTTTTGAATGTTTATTACAGTGGCCGCGCATTTGTGGAAACGAGGTTCAATCCATTGGTGATAATTATTTTGTTTGTAATGGATAGTTAACGGACAATATTCTAACTATTTGACTCCTGAGGTTAGAGGTTTGAATCCTTTTTGGGTGCCACCTCTCCAAAATCCTAGCCCCAAAAATATCAGGCTGTTATAGGGTACCAATTCTACAGGGGCATTTTAAGTTGGTACCCCTTCCAAATCCCTTACCATTATTTGCTAACTTCGCCGAGAAACTCAATGGCCAACCCCACTACTGCTGAAAAATTTGGACTTAGGCCTTCTTTTTGCAGCAGCCATGAAATAATAAAAATTAATTAAAAAAATAGAATAAAACAGCTGATGTATATTTAATTTGTAGATCCTGGCCACAATCAATAATAAAGACGTCAAGGGATAAGGGCGCTGTAGCTTTACTAAAAGAAGGATTGTCTTTTTAATTTTAATGGAAATGTAGCTTTCAGATTTTCTTTTTGAATATCTACTTTAGTTTTCTCTTTTTCTTTCTAATTGATAATTTAATAGTGTATTATTAGCTAGAAAGACTAATGATAGTACTATATTAGTTATCAATGCACACCAACACCGCTTTACTTTTTATCTTACATTCTAGGATGAATTTAGGGGATCTCCAGTGAAAAGGAGGTATATAGAAAAGTTTATACCATCCGGATTGTTTAATCCGATAAAAATGAGCCTTTTAGTATTTGTACATAAACAAAAACACGAGAGAAAATCAATTTAAATTTATTTTTTATATATATATTTTTATATTAAAATTTTAAATTAATATTTCTCACAAACTAGAATATAGATATTAATAATATATACCGTTTAAAAAAAATTAGCTATCGGTAAAAAAGTTTACTCCGTTGGGAGTACTATTTAGCTAGCAAAGCATGCATGTGTCAGCTCTCTCAACGTAAAGCGGTAATGTTCATGCTAAATTCTAAATATGTACACTAATTTAACAGGTTAAATATAGAAAAATTATTGACAGGCCGTTGTTTAGGAAGAATCCAAAACTGTCCTCTCGAATTAAATCTTTTTATTTCTGGTGGGTTTTATTCGTGTGTGGCATCTACCATTTCATCTCCAAAAAAAAAGCAAATGAAATCAAAAAAAAAGTTATAGTGCCCAAGTAAGATTTCATGATTTGAGGTCATCCAAAACAACGGTCTGTCAACAATTATCTCCTTAGGTGAATGGTTTTGAAGTTTTAAAATTTTTGGTATACCTTTTCACTAAGAACTTCTTGAATGAGAGAAGTATCTTTTGAAATGCTGTTAATAATCTCTGAAGTGGTTGCTTCTTGTGAATCAAAAAATCCAACTTCTTGTCTAAGAATCGCTTCCAAATACTTATACCGAATCCGCAGAACTTGTCGTTCACTTGTTCGGCTCCAACAATATCCTTCTGCATGATATATTTCAGCAAAAATGATCAATACTCTATGAAAAACATTTGAATTGTAATAAGTTATGGACGCTGAAAACTGAATACTTACCCATAAAACACACCACCAAAATTGCTAATCCCAAATAAACAAAGTGCAAACTGGCCTGTAAAAACTCAAAACCCAAAAATTATGAGAATTCAGAAATATATCTGAAGAAGGAAAAAAAAGAGTAAGGCTTTCTTTCTTACCTTTTCAACTTCAGTCATGAAATTTCCATTATTTTGCGTTGTTTTACCATACCCTAAGCTATTCATGAGACGACTAGCGAAAACTAGTAACCAGTTTGTCGACATGCCATCCCCTATTGCTCCAATAGTACCCAGCACCATTAACAAACCATCAATCCAATCAGCATACCTGAATATTACAGCTAGTGATTTACTCTCCTCTTTGGATGAAGAACTATTCATCATGATTATTTGTGATTACAAAGAATAGAATGTACGACGTTGAAGAGCGCGCGTCGGAATATTTGGTAGAGAAAACTGTTACTAGTAGTTCTTAATCAAAGTAGATTTGCATTCCCTAATCATGCATCAATTCGTATGATCGTATTGATTGTTCATAAGCTTTTTTTTATATGTAGTAGGGTTGGGTGCATATACTTTGTTATATTGCGTTTATTCTTTTTTGCGTTGCTTTGGAGAGACATCTATGCATGGGTTGGTCACTTCTCGAGATTGCTATTGATTACAACTCTAAATTGGGTCGTTTTGCTCTCTTAAAAGTTAATTTCTTAAGTTATAAAACTCTTTCGTGGTGTCATATTTGTCTAGCTAAGTAATTAATTATACTTTAGTTTGCATTGATATCTTGAGGTGATAGAAATATATATTTGTCTACCCCCACATGTCTATATTCATTACTTTCGAATATTTTTGATATATGGTTGGGTGGACAAAAAATTTGTAATGCTTTATGATCATGCCATTAGTTTTTGCAAAGCTAGCAGAATAAAGGCTATATCATTGCATTTGCATTGAGGAGATGTTAGCAGTGTAGCCATTAACACAAAACCCAATAGGATTGCAAAAGCCATACGTAAATATTTGAATCAAAAGCCAGATAAATTAACGGTTGAATTTCATTTTGTTTTGTATTAGAGTAGAATAGTGGACTCTATACTACATCTAAACTTTTTAATGGGAGTTTGATTTTGAAAATTTACTGGATTCAAATCTCTATCTCCCAGTGGGAGGGAGCATGAGAACCAAAAGATTAAAATTACTCGATTTCAGAATTGTGCGCATAGAAGATTTGTGGATTAAGTTGTCATAAACAGAAGATATTATACACTAATTAAGCTTGTTAATATCTAATTTGAATAGTAGTTGGAGTTAGTTTTGCAAATTGTGTTTTTCCATTTAGATTTGCAGATTTATCCTTACAAGTCGGTTTAGAGGTGATTGGAGTAGTTTTCAACTTTAATAAGTTGAAAGTTAAAAATTAGTTTGGAAATCAATTTTTAAAATAACTTATTTTTATGAAGTCAAAATTTTTATTTCAGACTTCTAAAAACTGTTTCTATTTTCGGTTGCCAAACATGCTCTTAGTAAGAAAAATAAATTTATTGTTTATTGAACAGATGAAATGGGACATAAATATTGTAGATATTATTCTCTAACATAGTTGTCTATCATCCATCCTACTATGAAAACATCTGCATAGGTTCATAGATTTCCGACAAATAGGATACCAGTATCACCGGCGGCCACCCTTGTCCATTCCAAACGTGTGTGACTCTCTCTAATGCCAGTCTCTTTGGTCATGTATCGTGGTTTTTTGCCACTCCGTTCTACCCTCTTGTATGTGGTCATAGGGCCTTGAACTTTATAGTTTTTCTATTTTTTTACTCGTACTTCTGAGTATTGTATTTTGTTTGGACTAATGCAACATTTGAAACTGCAACTTCAGAAGATGTTGCAAATGTCTCTGCCCAATTTCCATATTTTAATCCTTGAGGCCAAGCTCTATAGCGAGGTTTTTTTTACTTGGCTATAGTTTAATTATAGTCGAACAAAAGAAGGAGTTTAAAGTTACACTATGGTAAAAAGCTATCGCTTGGTTTATTGAGAAGGATACTGATTATCCGTCCAAATATTGCTAGACGGATATAGGTACTCTTCCTTTTTTTTTTTTTTCTTTTGTATTTTTTTAAAAATTGATAAAGAAAAATATATTAGAGAAATAATAGGAAAAAAAGAAATTTGAGTAAATAAAAAAGTTAAAAAGAGAAATATATTGGAGAAAGATTAGGAAAAAAATAAAGTAGAGTAAATAAAATGGTTAAAAGAGAAATATTAGAGTTAATATAAGTAAAAAACCGACTAATTAAGATAGAAAATTAGAGAAAAATAGGAAAAAAAATTTGGAGTAAATAAAATAGTTAAAAGAAAAATATTATGAGTTAATATAGGTAAAAACCGACTAACTAAGATAGAAAATTTGAAAAAAAATAGGAAAAAATATTTAAAGTAAATAAAATAGTTAAAAGATAAATATTAGGAGTTAATATAGGTAAAAAACAGACTAATTAAGATAGAAATTTGAAAAAATGATAGGAAAAAAAATTGGAGTCAATAAAATAGTTAAAAGGGAAATATATTGGAGAAATAATAGGAAAATGACAAATAAAATAGTTAAAATATAAATAATAGGAGTTAATATAGGTAAAAAACCAAATCCGGTTTTATTACTGAGACAAATACTAGGTTTCTGTAAAATGCATTTTTCTAACAGAAACCAGTATCCGTCTCTATGGCTTGGCTAGAGGAGGGATCAGATGTGATTCCTCCTCTAATCAAGCTAAAAGTTTTGACCAGATTATAGTCAAACGATGTCCCATAATAATTGCTTTTGGCTAGATTTAAGTTATAGCCCAGTAAAAAGCTCACCATAATACTTGGCCTGAGGATAAGAATTGTTTTAGCGGAGGTGGTAATGTCATATACATGGATGCCCTTATCAGTTTGGGTGCCCTTTCAATGGAATAAGCCGTTAGTTGTTAATGTGTGGTGGTTAGATGGATTCAATAAGATGTAACCATGTGTCAGGCAGAGAGAGGGTTATCCCGAGATAGGGTTTTGTAACTTTTGTTGCTATAAATGTGTAAGAAACCCAGGTGTTTTCCTATATATCCAATTGTAATCAATCCAATAGAACTTTGTTCTTTAAGGCTGTGTTCATTCGAACCAGAGGGTTCAATTCGTGAGAATTGAGAGTTCCTTTTTTCATTTAAGTTGTTTGATTGCTGTGGAAACGAAACAGTCTAGTCTGCTGCAAGGGAAGAAATGCAGAAGAGCTAGAACTTGATAGTCAGACGACAGTCATTAACTAGCTAGTGACAGTCTTACTGACATACTACCGAACAAAATTATTCGACTTCTCAAAAGTATTATCATCTATACACTAGAGTGCTTAGTGTATTTAGATAGTAAGATTTTGCCAATAACTCAAGGGTACTCGCAATTTCTCATAAATGTATATGTATTCAATTTTCAAATAGACAAGTTGAAAACCAGCACTTCAAAGTTCAAACTCTTTAGTTCCTGGCGCTATTAATCCTAGCATGGAGCGCCGAACAATTGAATGCCACTTAGAATGATCGTAAATGTTTCCAGAGCTCTCTGCTCTTTCAAAACAAATGAACACATACGACTTAATTAGTTTGATTAATCATAAATTTAATTTATCTTGACTTGATAATTTTGCAACTTACCAAGTTTGCACCCCTCTCATCACCAATGTTTATCTCTTTGCAAGCCAATCTGCATTAGAAACAGGTGCGAGAAACATTTAGATTGTTGTGATTTCATTATCTGTTCATGCCTATGCATTTGCAAATATACTGCTGCCAACAGTTCCCTTACCCCGTGGCTAGAAGAGTAAGAGAACAACTGACAATAGAAGTTCTAGACGCCGAATGTAACTTGGGCCTTGTTCATTGAAGAATGTTATTGATTCCAGATATCGAAGAAGCGATACACACAAGTCCAGTGATGAGTCAGATCATGAAGAACCCTATTGCCAGGTTTCCAATTGGAAAGTATATTGGAAATATGCGAGCCGGCTGAATGAAGTAGATGTTGCAGGTTCATCAGCAACCACTTTTAAGTACTATGAAAGTAGCTTTAAAAATTCTAATGTTGTTTGTCAAAAATAATTAGTAGTCCTTACCTTTTTTTTATGTTTTGTCAATCCCGTACCGAAGAGCCCATCCAGCAATGATCGAAACAATTACATTATTACATACATTACGATATAATAAAAAGGAAAAATGCTAGTGATTTAGATGCTCCAGCTAGGACTGTCAATGGGTACCCTAATACCCGGATCCGTTTCGAAACCGGATGGATTGGGTCCGGATCCTAAAACTGGACTCATTAGTGATTTTGGACTCTAATGGGTAGGATCCGGATAAACCCGATAGTAAACGGTTCTAATCGGGTTCTACCCGTCGGGTACCCGTGGATAATTAGATAAATACTATAAAAGGTTAATTTTATAAAATTTAATACCAAAATTAGGTCGTATAAATAGAAAAATCAGATCTCATTTACTTCTTGTGGTTTCTGTCTGAAAAGAAGACTATTTCGCTTCACCATCGGTCCATCGCTGTTATTAACTTATTCTCCTCGTTCGATTGTCTTGTATTCTTACTTGAAATTTTAACCAGGGTAGCTCCATCTTCTCTTCTTGGTGTTGTCTTGTTAGAATTTTGGTTAACATGTTGTGTAAATTCAGTCGGGGCATTTTGCTAATCAAGAACTTTTACTAGTTTTCAACTTATCCTTAGGATTTTAGGATTTTAGTTAGGATTTTACTTCCAAAAATTCATTTGCTCTCGTGAAACCTTATATCATTCTCTTTTAGAAGATTCGCCCCATTTTTTTGTTCTTCTTCAAACAAATAAAACTCCATTATTGTTCTTCTTCCCCATTCTATCAGAGGAGTTATGGACATGATTGAAGTTTCGTTTAATTGCATATTAAGAGTATTGTCAGGGTTTGTGTAGATTTAATTATTCTTCTGCCCTAATCATATGATTGAGATTCCTTTATTATTCTTCTGCTTTTGCAATTAAATTTTTGCCCTAATATCTATTTCAGTTTAAAGAAACATTTGGTCGAATTCAAAAGGACTTTGGTATATATCACGTCAGGTGAGCATCAGATAGCAGTACGTTTTTTTTGGTGTTGATTTATATAGAATAATTTAACCTGTTTTTGCACCAGTTGATAGATAAATTGCATCAAAGAAAAATAATTACATTATAAGAGATGTATTTTCTTAGTCAAACTATGATGTAGAAATGCTTATGTGTATTGTCTGGTTTGATATGAAAGTTGAGCATGGTTTCTGTTTCTCAAGTTCTGGAATGGGGGTAACACCATCACTAAGTACTCATTTACCAAAAGAATTATAAGAGCGTAATAATTTGTCTGGCTGCAAATAGAGGTAAAGATAGATTTCGTACCACCCAGGTTCATTGATTCTTGTTCTGAGAAGTTAGACAAGTTAGCAAAAGGGGGATTATATATACATTTTGTTATAAGTTTCTGTAGAGGTTGTCAACATGGGTTGTTGTAATGAAAAATGCAGGAGATAAGGGCAACTCCAGCGGCGCGATTAAAATCAAAGATTAAAGATCAAAAATTTTGATCTTTGATACGCTGCAAGAACAGCCATGAGTAGTCAAGCGAAAGGATGGGGTCACGTTTGTATTTGACGAAGTTCCAGCGCAACGCTTGAGAAGACGGACGAACTCCTGCTATCTTCTTGCTCCAGACGGTGTGATAGTGTACCGCCTGATGTGGAGCGAAATTCCAACTCTTCGCCCAAGTCGAGACGGTATCCTAGCTTTTCGCCCAAGTCGAGACGGTACCCTAGCTTTCCGCCCAATTCGAGACGGTACCCTAGTGTGACGGTACCCCAGCACTTCGCCCAAGTCAAGACGGTACCCCAACACTTCGCCCAAGTCGAGACAGTACCCCAGCACTTCGCCCAAGTCGAGACGGTACCCCAGCACTTTGCCAATGTCGAGACGGTACCCCAGTCGAGACGGTACCCCAGCACTTCGCCCAAGTAAACGACGGCCCATGTCGAGACGGTACCCTAACTCTTCGCCCAGTCGAGACGGTACCCCAGCACAACGCCCGTGTTTTTAAGCGAAATCTTGGGCCGTCGTTTATTCATAAGCGAGACGGTAGTGCTTCGCTCGACTATAAGTTTTACTCGTCGATCAGCGATTACTTTTAATTCTGAACAGTGGTTTTCGTCGATTAAATACTAAATCTGATCGCACTGCTGTGGGAGAAATTGAGCGATCAAAGATCAAATTTAATCTTTGATCGAGGTTTTGATCGATGACTGCAGTTGCTCTAAGGAAAGCATTTCAGCTATTTGATACAAATGACTCTTGTATGTGTGATTGATCCTGTAATAAGCTATGTGGTACTTTTAATTGGTAAACTAACACTGTTTTGTTTCACTTTTGCAAGGTACTATTGATGCCAAAGAATTAAAAACCGATGACTACCCGGACCCGACAATTACCCGATGTTTTAATAGGGTCCGGTCGGTCCATAGAATTAGGAACCGGGACCGAAAAAAATATCAGGGTCCAGGTCCGGGTCCTATGGTACTCGGGAGGACCCAAACCCATTGACATCCCTAGCTCCAGCAGCCATTACTTTGGAGCAGCAGACAGTGCTACATTGGGGAGTTGTGTACTTGTGTTTGAAAGATCTTCAGTTTCATACATAATTCGAAAATTTTAAAATATACAAATCATCAAGAAACCAAAACATTCCATTGTTTTTAAATTACAAGAGAAAATAACTATGGCTTAACCAAGAATAATCAACAGTGTTTTCGTCTCCGGACAACCCATGTTAAATGCTTAATTAACATTTTCACCAGCAAAATTTAGACCTTATCTCTTTCGTTTCTTCTTGCCCTGCAAACTCGGGGAAACAGGCGCCACCCATTTCGCAAAAGCATTGGGTCTGCTCTCTATTTCTTCACTGTCGTCATCATCACTAGCTTGTCCATTTGTAGCCTTCAATTCTTCTTCTAATATCCTAGCCTCGTTTCCAGTAGCTTTCAACTTGCTGTCCAAACTCCTCC
>JAJJMC010015647.1:0-18733 GCA_023531435.1 Papaver californicum | reverse complement strand
AAACCTTATTCGGTTTCATTGTTTTTTTATATGATGAGACATTTTTTCTACAGAAAAATGTATTTTAAACAGATGAAACCTTATTCGGTTTCATTGTTTTTTATATGCTGAGACATTTTTTCTTCAGAAAAATGTAATTGAAATGGATGAAACCTTATTCGGTTTCGTTGTTTTTTTATATGCTGAGACATTTTTTCTTCAGAAAAATGTAATTGAAATGGATGAAACTTTATTCGGTTTCATAGTGTTTTTTTCATCTGTTTTTTTTATTTGAATGAAAAAAGAAAAACTATAAAACCTTTTTTGGTTTCATAGTGTTTTTTTTATCTTTTTTTTTTATTTGAATGAAAAAAGAAAAACTATGAAACCTCAAAAGGTTTCATCGTTTTTTTTCATCTGAAATTTTATTGAATGAAAAAAAACGATGAAACCAAAATTGAACATAATTGAATCATAAATATAAGGGTGAAAAAAAATGGAATTGAAACTTTATATCTTTGAACCTAAGTATGAAAGATTGATTTCGAAACAGATGAAACCTAAACCTAACACATGATGAAACCATTTTTGATTTTGATCTATGATTTTGTTTTTATTTTAGGTTGAAAATGTTACTGATGATAATGAACAACCATGTCGTCAATATTTTAAAATTGGTTTGATTCTGATTCTAGTTGTAGATGATGCAGATGAGGATGATGAAGATGAAGACGAGGATGATGAAGATGAAGACGAGGATAATGAAGCTATGATGATGGAGATGAAGACGAGGATGATGAAGCTATCGATGATGAAGATGAAGACGAGGATGATGAAGCTACTGATGATGAAGATGAAGACGAGGAAAAAATTCCGTAAGGTGAAGGAGAAAAAAATTCTGTAAAGTTAAGATGAAATGGACGTGATGGACGTGAATAGTTTCTGAAGTTGGGCTGAATAATAAACAAGGGTAATATGGACAGTTGGTTTATAATGAATTTTTTATGTTAAATTTGTTTTGTTGAGTTTTATATAGTTGGATAGTGACACCTTTGGACTTATAACCCATAACCTATAAATATTATAACAAGTTTACCCTTCTCCGATATTATAGATCGTCATGAGAAAACATGTTGAATGAATGCTAGCATATTTATTTTTCCGGACGTGATGGTTCGTCTTAAAGGAAACATGTTGAATGAAAATTAATAATAGGTTTATTTTTATCCTGACACGATAGCCAGTCGCGGAGGAAGTATCCTGACACGATAGCCCGTTGCGGAGGAAGTATGCTGCATGAATATTAATAATAAGTTTGCGCTTCTCCGGATGTGATGGCTTGTCGTGGAGGAAACATGCTGAATGAATATTAATAATAAGTTTTTCCTTCTCCGGACGTGATGTTTCGTCGCGGAGAGAAAATGTTGAATAAATATTAACAATAAGTTTACCCTTATCCGGACATGATGGTCTCGCCAAAAAAGCATGTTGAATGAATAATAATAATAAGTTTACCCTTCTTTGGACGTGATAGATTGTCGCGAAGAAAACATGATGAACGAATATTAAAATAAGTTTATTCTTCTTTGGATACGTCACTTCTTGAACTTCTAACTACAACCTTAGACTTCGCGAACGAGGTTCTAACTACGATGAAAGTAATATCACGAGATTGACTGGTCAATAACTCGTCAGATGAGATATCATTTGTAATTAAAATGACTAAAATGCCCATAAAAGGCTATTAGGCATGTGAAATACCCGTGTGATGCTTTTAATCCACGTGTTAAGGCAGTACACGTGTTTATGCTAGAAAAACAAGGCTAGGGTTAATTATGCCCCTTCTTCAACAGACTCTACAGCCGCCCCGCCTCCCTCTACCTTCTCTTCTCTGTTGAAGAATCCTTTCTTCTCCCTTCTCTCCTAAAGCCTCACATCAACAACTGAAACCCTAGCCACATCCTTTTTCTTCTTCCATCTGTTCAATCCGCCACTCTATCCAAGTTTATTAACCATCAAAGAACAAAAACGCAAACCGTCACCGTGAACAAAAACGCAAGCCGCCGTTCTTCTTGTTCTTCAAATATGCGCCTGTAAAGGAATGAATTCAACTAAATCCTAGTAAGAAACATACAACCCTATGATTATATTGATTTGATTAGTATGTTAATTTGATTTTTATAGAAATTTGATTTTTAAGAAATTTAATTTTCTAGGGTTTTCATTTTTCTTTTTTTTCTGTTTTAGGAATCTTAATTGGGGGTTTTCAGTGGGGTTTTTCGATTACAATTTTTCTCTAAATTGGGGGTTTTCACTGACTATGTAAAGAAGGATTTGGTTTTTTTTTTTTCTGTTTTGGGAATCTGATTTGGGTTTTTTTTTTTTCTGTTTTGGGAATCTGATTTGGGTTTTTTTTTCTTCTGAATTTTACTTATTTGTACGGAGAAATTTGTTAGAGAGATTATGATAATTTAGCCATACTTTGTGTGTTTGCAGAATTTTGGCTCTTACAACATTTATATTTTTCGCATCAGCAATACCGGTTATTTCATTCGGTGAACAATTGGACAGGAGCACTGGTAAATCCAATCAAACTATCTTTTGATTTTTTGTTGTTGTTGTAACTTTTATGTTGGAGAGGATGCTTTGAATTCTTTGTTATTGAATGGCTAGCTTATATATGTAAGTTCATCTGTACAGGAAGCAATTAGAGTAAGAAAAATGAATCACATAGTTTGTTTTTGTCTAGAAAAGAATTGGGTCGATTGTTTTAACTGATCTCAATAACTTAATTTTCACTTGTAGTGATGTGTATTTTTGTTGTGTAGGGGATTATCGATGAATTTCGCGTACCAAAAAGAAAAAATCCAAACCTACCAGAGTTTAGTCCGTCATGGAGATTTTCAAATGGGATGTTTGCATTACTTATGTCATTTGGTTTGTTACTCACTGGATTGCAGAGTCGCAAAGCAAGATCATGGAGATATGGCTCTGGTAAGTGAATCTAGCTATGTTGGAGCATGCTATAAAGTCCAGTTCGCTCCTTCAATCTTGTTCACAAAAACAAACATTCATCTTCTATATGGAAAGCCTGACATTGGTTTGGTTTCACAGGATGGATTCGAGGTATCATTGCAGACTATGGTGTTCTTGCAACCGATGGAGTAAGTTAGAGTTCATTTTAACTGTTGAATTCAACTAACTATTGCATCTTGATTTTCTTTCCTTTTTGGTGAACTAACTTCGGCCTGTGGTTATGTGAAAAAATTCTTTGTAGGTGTGGGATGTCCTTACTAATGAGGAAGTTGCATCGATTGTATGGTCCATTGAGAACAAGGAAGTAGCTGCAAAAGCCGTTGTTAAAGCAGCCAATGCAGCATGGAAACATGATTACCCTTCTTCAAAAATGGACGACATCACAGTTGTGTGTTTGTTCTTGCAAGTACCGTTTTTATGTTCAAAAATGTACTTGAAGAGATTGTACAGTCGAAAACTAGAATAATAGAAATGTTTGAACACTACTCATAATCAGGCTTCTGGTCGATAACAACTGTTTCTGTATTTCATTTTATATATATATTGACTTCTGTAAATTTTGTATCTTTATATGTACAATAAAACACAATATTAGATAGTTAAGTTGTTCTCAATAATAATCTGAGGAACATTACCAGAGCTTCAATAACCTGTAATAAAAAGTCAGTCTTCCTGGGTAGCAGCACTTTGGAGTAGATTAAAATTGGAGTCATTAAAAAAGTTGCAAGAGAGATTTGCAATGGAAGTCATAAAGCCAGCTACCCTTCCATTTTTGGTGTCAAAATCGTGATTTTGTGCAATGTGAAACTGCCACGTGTCAAGCTGTCACGTGGCGAAATATCGGTGTTAAACTGCCACATGTCAAAAAGTTAAACTGCCATGTCAAATTCTTGATTGGGTCAAACTGCCACGTGTCAAATTCTTCAATCAAACTGCCACGTGTCAAAATCCTGTGAAATTAGAGGACATGTTAGGTATTTTTACAAAAGATGTGGATATATTTATACAACTTTAATGAACACCGTTCATTCATGGAGGCTGCCACGTGTCGAAATCAGGAATAAAGGGTAATTTTGTCAAAAGATTCACATGTGTAAACACACATGTGTGTCTAGTTTGACCACTTAACACCTTATGGATGGAAAATGCGACGGCATTTTCTCATAATTTTAATTTTGCAGGGTATTTTCCCAACAGGACATGTATTTTTGGGACATTTTCCCAATTATCCCTTCTTTAGAACGATATTTTGCATATTACTTAAAATATTGTGCAAATAAATATATATCATAAAATTGTATGAGTTTAGAATGTCGTTATCTAGTGTGCTTTCTTGTTGGTTCTATTTTTATTTCTTCGATCAATATCTTGGTGGTTATTACTTGTTCCACGACTAGGTAAGTCATCTCTATCAATCGGCTAAGGATGGCGTCTATTTTAATTTCAGTCTGTTGCTCCACCATTACTTCTTCGTTTGATTATGTTTTCCGGAATTTTTTGGATTCTGATTTTTTACGTTCGGCCTTCTTGCTTGTTTGTTTAATTTTGGTGTTATTTCTTATCTCCGTGTAGTATCCCCTTGGTTTATTGATTGGATCCTTTTGGTCCCACAATGATAACGTGATTTTTGTTTCATGGTACGGGTATTTCCATGGACATGATGTGGTTCCCAATGACTAGCTTAGTGAAAAGTGATGAGTGCTAAGATTTCAAGGAACTGTCTTCGGTGGGTTTTCACCGGGTGACGTTATTTTGAGGTTATGAGATGATTTTAAGCTGATGCGAGGGTTTTGATTATTTTTCTCTAGAATTAAAGGGACATGCAACAAATGACAAAATATACGTTCCGGATATGGACGATGTTCTTTCTTATCAGGTTTGTATGCCCTGGTGACTTATGAGAAAACTGCGAATGCGGAAATGAAATTTACTTGCGGTTTACATTGTCTCCAGAAATGAAACTACAAGCACTAAATATTGCTTTTCGAAATTGTGTCAGGATAATATCTTTTTCTGACCATACTTGCGTCGATTTGGGGGCGAATATCTATTTGGAAAAGTTGTTAAAACAGTGTTTCAAAAACGGGTTCTTTCTTGCACAAAGTATATAGTAACAAAACAACCGGTGGGTTTTTTTGTCCGAAAACTTAACTAAGCTAGATATTAGAGATTTTAATGCAATATGTGGGTGAGTTTTCATATATATATATATATATGTATTCTTCATACAGAGAACTCATAAGACAACTTATCTTGTCATAATTTCTAAATGGAAATACAAAGCTCTAACATAAAGCAGAGTTGGTTGCTTGACTGAAAGTAGATGAAAGCTCGTAATGACTGAAAGTAAATGAGTTGTAAACTATTAAGAAAATAAGCTTGTGAGTGCTGAAAGTAAAGACTGAATTTAAATTAACTATAAGTAAAGGTGATGAATGTAAAGAAAGCAGTAAAGGTGCAGAATGTAAATACTATGAATAAATAATTACTATTTTCCTAAAAATTATCAACAAAATATAACTGCTAGAAATACTATACAACACACCCAAGTATAAATACTCAAAACTAATAAGCTAAACACAGGAAGTAGAAAAAAACTGCATTCTTATTAAAAGAAACAACTTCGGATCCATCCTCCTTAGCTTGGAAGCCAAGACCTTCATTTATAGAGATCAAGGGACAAACCTTATTGATCCTATACTTCTCATGAAGCATGAAAACTAAGTTACACTAAGGCATTCTTAATAGCAGGGTCGGGCTTGGATCCTTATAACATAAACCGTGGGTTTATGGGATAACATGAAATATGGTATCCACTATCCACAAAAATGTTATAACAGTCTTAAATTGCAACAAATTTTACATTAAATTTTATAATTTCTAAAAATTACCAATGAGGGGTTTAAATTGTATAAGATTTCTTATAAATATCAAAAATATTATAAATTAAAACTTAACTAAAGTATTTTACAATTTGCATTACGTTTTTTGGAATAAAAAATACGTAAAAATCGGAGGGCCGTCGCTTTGTATAGCGGTGCTATCTTTTACTTATATAATTGTCATACAATTATCCGTGGGAGTTTCTCTAACAATCCCTGAATTCATATCTCAGAACACACCTTTGAAATATGCTTTGCGTACAATATTTTATGGTCATCATGTACAATTTGTGAATAGATGTGGAACCCATTTATAAAAAAAGAAGAAGTGAAAGTTTAGATATTGACATTCTCTATAGAGTTGTGACTAAACAGATAAGGTCATGAAGATTTTAAAGAGTCATTTTAAGTTGTGACAAATTTGTTGATAAGTTTATCCCCATTATATATATGCTCAACAACAAATCCTAGCAAGTTAAAGGTGAGTATAAGCGTGTTGCCAGGACCATTCAAAAAAAAAAAGTAACAAGCTTAAACATATGATTTTGAATTTCCTGATGATTTAAATGTACCGGCATAAACAAATTGTGTCCGTGGGAAACATAATGCAACAGTTGGTGCTAGCAACGGATTTTACTTGGTTAAAGGTGCTAAAGGGAAACGCCTTAAAGAAAAAAATTATTGCCATCTTTATATATATGTAATTGAAATTGAAACCAAATATTCTTACAGTATTCATTCTGATCCCACAATATGTTGATGTGGATTAATATGGTGAGAATATTAGGAATTAGAGCTCTGTCATGTATTCTGACCCCATATCAGATAATTTAGTATAATTTTTATGTTAACACTCTAATTACATCTCCATAAAAAACCCATTAAACAACTACCCCACTCATGCCCTTGTAGTTTCACTGAAAGTCCGTTTGACACATTTAAATCGGAGAACCGTTGGAGGGTGTAGTGCAGTTAAAGGGAGTAGCCAAGGGCTGCATTCAAATTTTGGATGTTTGGCACATATTCAATTACATGCAATTCCTACTACTTTTAAAGGCCTACAATGAATACTCACTCTTTGAAGTGTGCATTAAATGCAGCCCTGTATTACACCCTCCAATTACATCGTTGACAAATATTGACTGTTTATTTTATTTACATAATCATATATATTTTTATTTATTCCTTTTAAACATCTTTTTTATTATTATTATTAAATATTCAATAACTTTTTATTTTATTTCTTTCGTTATTAATTCTTTAAAAATTATTATCGTAATTATTTTCAATTTTTTTATTATTATTACATATTTAGATATATTTTCATTTATTGTTTTTAAACATCATTTGTTTATCTTAAATATCCAGTTTTTATTTATTTATTTTATTACTACTTCTTTAAAAATTATTATTTTTATTATTTTCAATTTATTACTATTATTATTATTATTATTATTATTATTATTATTATAAAAAGGGTTTTATTAGAGACGAAAAGCATTTTACAAAGAAATGATAGGAAGCCTAGCCACGAGCTGGACTCCTACCCTTTTCTGAATGACAATGCCTAATCTGAAGAAAAAAAAAAAAAAAAAAAAAACAGAATTGTATATTTTATAGTCGTAATCGAGACTAGCTATGCAATTCTGCAACCTCTTCACAAAAGCTATCGTGTCCTCTCCTAGTTCGCCTAGGGTAGTAAAAGCGAGCACGCCAAAACCATATCCATGATCGTCGCATTTGTCTAAGTATTTGTTTCGTTTACGAGTAATGGCTTGACCAGGCGTGAAGGCGGCTCTCCCGCCTCCTGTAAAAGGAGACACCCCAGTAACATCAAGGCAAATGTCACGACCGTTCTCCCAATTATACACAAGAATATCAGCTGGCCTTAGAAAATTTTCGTTGTCTGATAGAAAGCCCAGTTTGACTTCTTTACGAGCGGGCATGCCTGTTTTGTAGAACATATCCGCAAGCGCATCTTTGGCCAAGTCATGTCTGAATTTGAGGTCTACCTCACTAGCGCAATGTAAGGCACGGTCTCCAAAAACATCTATTCCTCTCCCATAAATGGTGCATAAGTTATTCTCTTCAAGCAAAGTTATTCCTAGCCTATAGCTAAGAACGGTCTGGAAATGACGAGGACCAACTGACTGATTTAGCCCGGCAATAGGAACATCTTTAAGGAAATCTTGGGCATGATTTAGTTTGTTGCATTGCCATAAGAAGTTGTCACGCTCAGTCAAGTTGAGTCCGCTGGGTATGTTCTTCTTAACCACATCGAAGTAAAGAACTGCCAAGAGTGCATTGGACGTGGGGAAGTAGCTTGGATGTTGAATAAAGAAGAAGACAATTCACAGACCTGAATGAAATTGGACAAAGCATGATGAAAGCTGTGATGTAAATCTGTATCCCTGTGAGCTTTGAGGATAGTGTTCTGCACCTATTTAGTCTGTATACAGGAAGCTAGGTAACTGTAGTGGCTGGTATCCCCCATTGTGTAGACACCCAGACCTCCATATTTCATAGGAAAAGTCGTTATGCGCTTCTGGTATGGGTCAAACCCTGCACCATCTCCAGTGACAAGATGTCTGAGGAACTTAAATAGAGGTTGGTCATAGTGTGTTGCAGGAAGCTGGAAAGCCAAAGGACTGGTTGTCGTCATTGTGAAGTATAATCTGGAAACAGCAGTACAGTTCCGCAAGAGGATTAACTCACATTGTGGGTCCTACAGAGTCTTCAAAATATCCATTAACTGGATAGCCTTCTCTACTCTGTATTGCACTAAGTCATTGCATAACTTTAAGTCAAGACTAACAGGCCCCCCAAGTAGCTTCACACCCAAAACAGGTCTACTGATGCCAGTAGGAAAAACACCTTCCACAAGGCTTCTGGGGTCTGCAGTAGGCCAAAAGAGCTCAGTTTTGTTGATGTTGAGAAACAATACCCTCCTACTGCCTTCCATTTGTATGTTGTTCAGGGCCTTGGCTACCTCCATTGTGTCTCCTGCAATGGTACCATCATCAAGGTACCAGTCATGCAGATCAAGTGTGCATTCTGATGCGATTTTGGTGATGAGAGGATGCAAGGTCAAGGGGAAAAGTAAGGGACCAAGGGGGTCACCTTGCTGAACTCCTTGTGCAGAAAGAAGGATGTTGTCATTGTAGTAGAGCTTAGCTGGTTTGGTGTAGCAGAACTCCACCCACCTGAAAATGCTGGGGCACTTGCATCTAACTTCTTTGAGCATAGAAGATCTGTCAACCATGTTGAAAGCATTGCTAAAGTCAATTAGAAGCATGCTCATGTTTTGTAAGTTACCTTGCATCTCCAGGAGCCTGTTTGCAGGGTGTAAAATGGCTTCACCACCACATTGAACTCCTACACTAAACTGAAAAGTGTAAGATAGCTTCACCACCTCATTGAACTCCCACGCTAAACTGAAAATCCCCTAAATAAGAGGACATTTCTTTACTAACTGCAGAGGCTGCAAGTTTAGAGTACAACCTCCTCCATATAGTGCCAACAGTTATAGGTCTCAGTCCCCCTCCAGGCTTGGGCAATGGTGTCAAGGGAGCACTGGCAATATACTCTCCTAGCACTGATGGGCAATTCCCAGCTAACAATAGGTTAACCACACCTGTTATTGAGGTTAAAAGCTCATCTGCAACTGCTGAAGCTGGACCACCTAAAGCATCTAGGAGATGTTGAGCTCTAAGACCATCCCTTCCACAAGAAGTCCCTTTAGGTAAACCTTTAATTGCCCCCAAAACTGCATCTTTACCCACACAGAGATCATCAACATGGATAGGTTCTGCAGGAATGGAAGGTGGAGGAGCACTGGGATGTTTTTGGCTCAGGTCCAGGAGGGTGGCCGGGGAATTAGGAGCAATTCCATTGAATAACAGAACCTTAATAGCAGTTGTATATTGACCATAGCTTAGTTTCTTTTTGCAAGCAATAAGATTAGAACCATCATTCTTCTTTTTGATGGTCTTGCTCCTTTCAATTTTCCTTGACAGTTCCAAGAGGGTGTGCACCATGCTAAGAAAACCATTTTCATTCCACTGTAACAGAGCATGATTAATGCTGGCAGATTGTAATATTTTTCTTGTCCCATATCTCTCTTCCATAGTGCTCTTAGGATTATAAAGGCTTAACGTGCAAACTGGCAGCAGAAGGAGATGTAACCAAACAGATAAATCCATGGGGTTAGCAATAACCTTATCTAGAAGCCTTTAAAATTCTTGAGAAATTGAGCCTACTTTGGGGAGGGATACTGGCAACAATGGTGTAATTCTTCTGGAAGACCAGATTGAGCATGTCCAAGGGAGCAACATCAGGTGCTTTAGATTCCCCTGTGTCATCTGACTCAGAGATAGAAGATTGGGGTTTATCTATCCCATATATCAAGAAGTCTGCAGATAAGCCATTGTAAGGCCTGGGTATGAAGTTTCCATCATGCTTGCGGCAAGGCCTTTTCCATGAGTAGATGTGCATACATTGAGTATAGAGCCATATTTGCAGGTTAGAGAGGACATATTCCCAAGCATTGTACACAGTTAACTCAGTGTTGATCCTATCTTTGCATGTGTTTTTGGCCCCCTCAGTTGGGAGATGCCTGTCATGGAGATGCCTATGAAAGCCTGTTCTACTCATACCCTTATCCCTAACTCCATTATTACACCCATCAAAGTTCTTGAAGGGGCATTGAAACAGAAAATCATTAAGAAGAACTCCTTCATCAAAGTCTGCTGAGTCCTGAGACACAACCGAAGACCTAGTTCTTGGCATGGTGAAAGAGAAGTAACCCAAGGTAGATGAAGGGGTGAAATTGAAGAAGCTAAGACTACAAATGTATCTCAGTAAAGCAGCTGATGACCAATTTATACAAACAAGATTACAACCTAAAATTATATCAGCTGGAACCCTAAAAATTAAATCTTCTAAAATGTCTGTATATACATGTGTAAGCCCTAAACTTGATTTCTGAACAGAAGAAGATGAAGACATGAAGGAATTCGTAGTACCTGAGGAGGAAGAAGAAATCCCAACTGTCTTTCTTCACAGACTCCGATTTCCCTACTTCCCCCTTTTCTTCCGTCACAGAGCACCTCCCTCCTCCTATTTCCATAAATTTTTTAGATAATTATTATTATTATTATTATTATTATTATTATTAGATAATCATATATATTTTCAGTTTAATTCTATTACTTATTATTTTTTATTTTGATTTCTTTATTTATTTATTTTTTATTTATTTATTTATTTTTGTTTTAATTTTACTATTATTTTTCGTAAAGCTACTTTTTAATATTATATATATATATTTAAAATTTTATTTTACTATTAAATACTTTTTATTCATTTTTTTTATTTTTTTCTTTCATTATCAATTCTTTATTATATTATTATTATTATTCATATTATTATTACGATATATCTTTTACTTTTTAAAAAATCATTTACTTACTACTAAATATTTAGTATTTATTCTTTTATTCTCTTTTTATTTATTTCATTATTTTTTCTTTAAAAATTATTATTTTATATTTATATTTATTATTATTATTATTGTTTTTATTATATAGATATATTTTATTTTTAATTCTTTTCTTAATTATTATTTTTATTATTATTATTTTTTATTCTTTTCTAAAAAATACTATTTTTTATTATTTTTCTATTTTTTATTATTGATTATTTATTATTTATTATTTATTATTTTTAATTAAATTTTAAAATAGAATTTCATCTATATTACATCCATATTATTTTCATATTAAACACTCAACATTGAACTACATGTAATTCTTAGACAGAAAATTACAACTATACGTAATCGGCAATATCTTGCTTAAACTGGCGTGTCAAACGGAGCCTAAGTTAGCCGATAAAAAAAACTACCCCTTTTCTTCGACCGAGACCAACAGAGACGAATGGAGATCCACACCCTCGAAAAAGAAACCAGAAAAGAGGAGAAGAACAGCCGTGAAAGGACCAAGTTGTTATTCTCAATTTCTTATTATAATTGTCTCAGTAATCTTCGTCTCTGATCTGATTTCTACAGGAAGTACTGATTACCATAGACCAACATAGATTCTCTGATAAGGTATTACTCTTTATCATTTCTTTTTTTTGATCGGCATTATTCTTTATCTTTTGTTCAAAACTCTTTATATTAAGGCCTGGATTTAATTTCCAGGGATTCACTACTTGTATATTGGATTTTCCATGAAAGCAGTCTTGATTGTTGATAACTAACAGATAACTTCTTTCAATTAGAAATGTAATTATAATCTTCCATCGAGTTCATGCTTAACTAAGTTCATTAGTGTTTTTTTATTTTCGATTGGAACAAATTTATGCAGAATTTAAGTTATCCATCACTCAATTGGTACATCCGTGCATATCTTTTGATTGCTTATTTCTGCTGTATGCATAACATAGGATGTTTAAAATCATTTTTGTTTCGAACTCCGATTACAGGTTTTTCAAAAAGGGGGATTGAACTTCATACCGAAAACCAGGTTCCTGGGTATGAGCCAAATACTTCCAGGTAACATTTAATTTTTCCGTTATTTGCTTTATTTTACAACATAAATTTTCGGGAATTAGTTGTGAGGATCCAGATATAATACCAATTATAGCAACCAATTTGGTTGATAACTCCCTTACATGCAAGTTTTTGAACGTTCAATCTCCTTTTTTAAGCTGTAATTGCCTACTTGTATGTTTAAAGTTTTTTTCTTTAATTAATTTATGTTGAAGTTATGTACTTTACAGATACCAAATCTCTTTAAGTTGTGGAAATCGTAAACATGCAGACAAAAATCGCCAGCTGCATTTGCAAAATTTATCAGGTAATATCAATTAAATAGGTTGCCAATTTTAGTTGCTCCTCTTTCCTTATTACTGGTGTATCTCTGAAAAGAAATGTGCAGTATAGTTGTAGGGTTAAGCGATGGCTTGAATTGTGGTCATTTATAGTATACCTTTGCAGCAGTTCTGACCCGATAGAGTAGAAAACAATTTTTTCCCCAACCTGTGTATGTTACTTTCGTCATAATTTAGAGACCAATGGTGTGAATTTAGGGGCTCGTATCTTCACTTCCAGTCTGAAGGGAGAAATGTCAATTTCATCCTATTTGGTTGGATAATCCACTTTTTGAACCCTTAGCTGGCATAGGTTAGATGCTCAACTTTTACGTAGCTTTTGCTTTAAATTCATTTTTATAATGGAACTCATATCCCATTAGTCTTTCCCTTCTTTTACGTTAGACTGACCTATATAGACTTTTGGCTGCAAAATTCGGCATAACTTAGATGTTCAACTTTTTATGTAGTTTTTGCTTTAGATTCAGTTTATAATAGAACTCATATCCCATTATTCTTTCCCTGCTTTTACATTAGACTGACCTATATAAGACTTTAGCCTGGTATTTTGCAGCCAAGTTAGGCATCTAGAAACTAGAATTACATTAGGCTGATCTATAGACTTTAGATTGGCATTTTGCAGCCAAGTTGGGCCTCGAATTTCAGATTCAATCATAAGTACTACTGGGTTATCCGTATTTCGTTGTCCACTTTCAGAAGTAGTTACTGAAATTGGACCTTTTAGGCCAAAATTCATCTCTAATGTTATGGTCTTATTTGTGTTTTCTAAATATTTAAAAAGTATATCTATTTATTTTTCCAATACAAATATCTCTTATTTGTTGGATAAGAGTTTGTGAAATCTAAAATGTCAATGTATGCACGAGATCAGTGTCATGAGAAAGTTCATATACATGCACGAGTTTGTGGATATAACATTACATAACATCAAACTGTGTCCATGTCCATTTACTTACAACCTGAATACATGCACGGGTTTCATACGTTTCTTTTATAATCTTTGATTTTTCAGTTTTGTTTTACTTAATTTTCAATCGTGTATAAGTTTCTTAAATTTGTGTTTATTAAATTACACTGAAGAATAACTCTTATCTTCGGACCCACAAAAAATTGGCTTTTCATCTCCTTTAATCAAGGGCAGCAGTGTGCACAATATTCCCCTCTTACTAGCTGTTTGTTCGTGTAACAGATGAACCTCCTCTCCAGAACCTCACAATCACCACCACTCCTCCATCAGCTGAACACCAAAACCAACACTACCAGATGGAGCTCCACAACCTACACCACCAGTCCACAACCTCATACCCCTTCCACTCCACAACGGTCTCTGTTGTGAGAAAGACGTCTCTCTCACAGCTCTTCCATTGTCAGGTGTTGCAGTTAAAAATAATTGCTTCAACCTCCATCAAGGGTCTATATTATTTAAAAAGTCGATTAAGGTATCGTTTATTTTGTACTTACTCTGTATTTTATTTATAGCAGATGTTGTTAACATTCCAGCAATATGTGGTCGCCATACTTAGATTTCTTTTTTAACAAATCATTAGTTTTGCATTGAATGTTAGGCCAATGTCATTCCATTTCCACACCTAAATTATTACGTTATGTGCTTATATGTTGTTTGGTCTACGTCTGCTAAGAATTTTGGCACTAAAGCCCTTATTCCACAAAATATAAAAAGTATGATCGACCCTCTAACTCTGGCTTCTGTAACTGGGATGGGAAATGACTCGTACGACAAATTGGATAACGATGGCCTTGCACCTCATGTTAGTATATCAGAACTATCGCTTCATTATCTTTCACTATGACGTTTAATTCTAATGATTTTAATAAAGCTTTTGTTTTCTGAATCAAGGGACGTCATTGTTCACATGTGGTACATCTGTTGAAAATTGAATGTAATTTATATATACGTTCAACTAAGCCTATGTTTGGGTACTATTTACAGGTCGTATTGACAACTAATGTTGATGGTTTGTG
The DNA here is from genome assembly GCA_023531435.1 of Papaver californicum. Taxonomy (NCBI): domain Eukaryota; kingdom Viridiplantae; phylum Streptophyta; class Magnoliopsida; order Ranunculales; family Papaveraceae; genus Papaver; species Papaver californicum. Next base: position 3,959 of record JAJJMC010015647.1, on the reverse strand, counting down.
GTTTGTGAAAGTAAGGATGAGATCTGTTCGGATCCCTCAGATTGGAGACAAGTTTAGTAGTAGGCATGGTCAGAAAGGAACTCTCGGCATGACATGCACAGAAGAAAATATACCATGGTGAAGGCATCACCCATCATCCCAGACATCATTGTGAACCCACATCTACTCCTTCTCAAAGGCAATTGGCATGGTCAGCTTATGACTGTATCATGGGAAAGGTTGCAGCTCATGTGAGGTAGGAGGGAGATACCACTTCCTTTACTTATAGCTGTAGGGTGAGTATGTCAACATGAGAGCCAAAGGCCTTCTGTTGGGCTCTATTTGTGCAGTTTTTCCTTTGTGGGTTGTATAATGGCTTTGGCATTAGTTTCTAAGTTAACTTAGTGAAATCAAACAACATTGATGCTATTAGAAGCCAAAAGTCATGTCTATATGTTCTACTATTGTGGAACTTATGCCCATGTAAACTATTTTAAAGTCCTACTTTGAAAGTTGATTAATATGTGGAGCTGTGAATCAATTTAAAGTAAATACATGTCCAGGTAGTGATTATCAGAAAGTTTCACAGTTTACACGATCTGTCTGGAATGTTTAGCATATATAGAATAACATATTAAAAACCAGATCCTAATTGCCTAATCCTCCGAACTATATTGCGCAAGCGACACAAAAAGACAACCACCCGGTGCGTAGCACTGTGTACTTCCTAGTTATGTACCGTATTTATGGGGGAAAATAAAAGCAAGAACGACGACCATCCTTTTCACCAAATTCTGTATATGGAGGGTACAGACACAAATTTTCTTTTCACCAATAATCTCCACAAGAAGAACGACCATCCTTGAAATGATGAAACCGGTTCGCATCCCTTACAACTATTTCTCTTCCAACAAGCTTAGATATGAACTTTTGCCGCTGAATGACAGTTCACACATGCCCGGAGGTTCTTTATTATTCGTAAAGTTGTGCCAGGAGGTGTGCTGATAAGTCCAAAAGCAATGGCTAACCTCTCACTGTGGTGACACAGATTTTCTTCCTTGTCTTCGTTGTTCAAATCATGCAAGGCCGAGTCTGTGTTGGGAACAAACCCTGCCTCTTTCATTCTTCTCTCCAGCTCCTCCCGCTCTTGATAAATCTCTTTTCATCTAGGATGTGACTTATCTCCCACACGGAATGCCTGAAGCTTTCCGTTTATCTCAATTAAACTGTAGCCAAGATCTTTGCTGAATCCCTTCTCTTTCATAAGAACTCGAACCTTTGACACATGACCCCACATGCCAACTGAAGCATAGAGATTTGAGAGCTGCACGTAATGCCCTGCATTTAATGGGTCTAAAGAGAAAACACGTTCTGCTGCATATTCTCCTAAAGTCACATGGCGATGTATTTTACAGGCACTCAGCAGTGCTCCCCACACTGTAATCCCTGGTTCCATGGGCATCTTTGTGATGAACTCATAGGCCTTGTCCAAATATCCACCACGACCAAGAAGATCAACCACACAAGCATAGTGTTGATGTCGGGGCTCAATCCCATGATCCCTTGTCATGCAATGAAAATACTCCCATCCTTCTTGGACCAAACCAGAATGGTTGCATGTGATGAGAAGCCCAAGAAAGGTGACATCATTTAGTTTTACTCCTGCTAGTTTCATTTCTTGGAAAAGATCAATAGCTTCTTGGCCTTGACCATGTAACCCATAACTTACAACCATAGAGCTCCAAACTACCACATCTTTTTTCAGCGTCCGATCAAATATAGAACGTGCAGAAGTTACACTACCACATTTTGCATACATGTCAATAAGGGCTGTGTTGACAAATACATCATTTTTGAACTCACTTCTGTTAATAAAATCATCCATCCATCTAACTTAAGAGACCCCACTTGCGCATAAGCTACAATTGCAGATCGTACTGATACAGAATCGGGTTTGATGTTTTTGAATATCATCAAACGGAAAAGTTCTACAGCTTCATCTGCATAACCATTTTTTGCATACCCAGATATCATAGCGTTCCACAGAATCACATCTGGCATTTCCATTTGGTTAAAAAAGCCCAGATTTTGCATACATTGCAGTAAGTGCTATTAACATATCTGGTTCTAAGCCAAACCCCAATTTGACAACAGAACCATGAACAGCTTTCCCCTGCTTCAGATCTTCAACGTCAGTGTAAGCCCTGAGAACACTCAAAAGAGAAATCCAGTCTGGTTTGACATCAAATCGTCTCACTTCACTAAAAATTCTCAAAGCTTCCATAGGCTGACCATTTTGGGAATAACCTGAAAGAATTGAGGTCCAAGAAACAATATTTCTATCACCCAATCCCTCGAAAACAACTCGGCCCTGATCAATTTTACCACATTTTGCATACAAAGCCACTAAGCCATTCTGCACAAACACATCTGATTCAAACCCATGTCTGAAAATCTGACAATAGAATACTTCGTCCCATTCCCAAAGCTGATGTGGCACTGCACGCTTTTAAGATATAAGGAAGAGTAAATCTATCCGGCCCCATGCCTTCCATCTGCATTCTTGAATACATCATAAGTGCATCATCAAATAAGTTATTCTTAGAATAACCCCGTATAATTGCATTCCAGAGAAAAATATTTGGTTCATAAATTTCTTCAAATACTTTACGCGAATAATGAATTTCACCGATGTTTGAACAAGAATTAAAAAACTTGGTAACCAAATACTTGCTATCTTTTAATCCTGACACAATGAGATGGGTATGAATTTGTATGAGATGTCTCTTATGGGTTGAGTTATCTATTAGATTGGAGAAGAAAATGTCAGGATCAACGGCGTTGAATTGGTTCGGTTCATCGTAGTAGTAATCTAGATGCAGATATGATGCTGAAGAAAAATATTTGAAAAATATGGCGGGAAATTCAAATAGGATTCCCGTTAGCATGATAGAAATCGGAGACTTAGAGGTGATCCTTCTTTTTATAATGACTATATTCATGACTAGCTGATAATGAAAGCGCCAAAACAACAATCAAATTGATTGAAAAGTCCCTTATTTGAACTTAAAAGACACCTCTTTCCTGGGGAAATCTCTGGGTTTAACCTCTAATATCAAACCAATGGAGGTTTCCCGTAAGATGGATTTTTCAGAATATAGAGCTCCAATATTTACATTTACTAGGTCTCATAAACAAACCACACATAAATGTGTTTGAAAAGATTTTTGATTTTTGCCGAGTTTAGATAAGATTTTTTATTTTGCCGAGTTTAGATATCTCTGTTGGGTTTGACAGTCTTATAAGATCAATAGTAACAGAACATTTGCAATGCATTACGTCTAAGAACTAACAAGTACTGCGTCTCATTCATTCTTTCTGAATGGTAAATCAAAGTTTGCTCATCCACCAGACTTTCAAAAACCCATATACAAAACAAGTGTCCTTCCTCCTTTCCCATCAGAAATGCTAGTACTTATTTTGTTCAGTTTCCACGGGGAAATAGTTAGTTGTTCTGAAGTCCTACACATTCAAAATTCTAACATGCTAAAGTAGTTTAATTACATCAATAACTAATAGTGGCCCCTCAGTTTTTCTTCTTTCTTCTTCACCCCCGTCATCATGTCTTCATCCTGTACAGCCAATCTATTTCACTCTAGCAACAAAATAGAAAAAGAAAAAAGAAGCTCCGATCATCTAATGTGCCTGCTGGTTACCCTTTCAAAGCCAAGAGCTTCCTGTTAGTTCCACCCCCCACCACCTTCAGATCCTTCACCAGCAGCATCACCGGACTTGTTCCATCCTGAACCCTGTCCACTCCACCCACCAGCTTGATTACCATTCCCACCACTTCCACTTGCCCCATCAGCACTGCCTTTGTTCCAGCTTCCCTTGTTACTATCAGAAGCATTACTTCCCCATCCACCAACCTTGTTCCAACTTTCCTTGTTGTTATCAGCAGCACTGCTACTTCCCCAGCC